>OY776117.1:135780832-136113332 GCA_963675035.1 Allygus modestus
ATTATTGGGTTACTAAGTTGCTGCTAATTGACATTGGTACTCTTTGGACCTATTCCAAAATTTGCCAAAATGTTTAATAAAAATATCAAATTACTCATGACTGACAAAAACTTCATAGACTTTGAATATATTATATCTCAGTATTAAAAGATTTAATAATATTGATTACGTGACAAGGATTACCATGTATCAAAATTTACAAAACATATTTTATGGGGAAATCTTTAAACCAGATATATCCTGAGTCCTGTCTTTCCCTTCCTGTAGGAGTACGTCCCTTTTTTTGGAACGATTTCAGCATTTGCTAAAGTGAGACGAGAAACTGTATAAACTCATCTCAGAATAGCTGGCCAGGGATGAAACCCGAGATCTCACAAATTTATTAATTCTCATACTTGGTACTTAATTTACAATAGTTTAAATGAAAGATGACTTCTATTTTTGATGGGTCTAATCCCCAGGAAAAATGTAATTATATTGCACACGCAATATAAATATAACAATAATAATTTATATGTATATGTTTTCTTTGTTTAGTTTGTGCCTTGGTTTGAAGTTGTTCAAACATTTAAAATAGCAGGCTTTTCTAATATAAAACCCCTATCAGACAACTTACTGTGTTTAGTCGATACACATTTTCTTTAATAATTCGGTAAATATTTATGCTAGAATGACGAGAGATGGCTTACAACTTTTGCCTTACTAATTCCCATCTTTTTATACGCATTAGTGTTACACTCGGGGCTTTTCTGACCCTTTTAGGACCCAAAAACTCTAAATTTGAAAGATTGATCCCCAAAAATGGGGTTTAAAGTTTTCCGATTGTTTTGCCCAACGAACTTGTACAACTGATTATAGAAAGGAGCGTTCCTACCCAATTTGAGGTACATCGGGCAAAAACTGCGACCGCTAGAGTCCATAGATACACACAAACTCATATAAATATATATAATTTTGAACGACCCCTCAAAACGTGTTCAGGGGGTCACATTAGGAACTTCTATGGTGGTCCCGGGCTTAAGTTTCACCATGCAGGCTATGCTAATGCAGTTCAGTTTCTATAGGAAATTCACTAATAAACAGGAAATACACTAGAACTAAGGGATGATGAAAATTTATTATGGATGTACAGCAATGCTATCTGTAAACGGGCCCCAGGTAATTCTGTAATAATCAACATAATATAAAGCCAGAAATTGAAGCTGGTTTTAAGTAAAAATCATTAGTCTTACCAGTAAAATATGTTTGAGGCTTATTTTTCTTAAAACACAGAACAGCATTTATTCCTGTGTTCAAAATGTTCTCATTTTGATGCTCAAGCTGTTGTTCTGGTTGAGCAAATGGGTATGCACTTTGTGGTTGGTGCATATTTGCTGGGTATGCACTTTGTGGTTGGTGCATTTGCTGGGTATGCACTTTGTGGTCGGTGCATATTTGCTGAGTCACTGCTTTCTTCGTAAATACTTAGCAATGCAGAAAGAGCAGGGGCAAAAGCGATCCAAATTCTACAAAAAAAAAAAAATACCCCCCGTCGCAGCAAACCTGCGTACTCAGCGAATTTCCAATGCATTGATATATGTCTCACTAGTACATAAAGCCACTCACCAAGTTTGATAAAAATACATTCATAAATAAGTGATTTATTACATTTTATTTATTCCCCATAAGAATAACATTAGGACTGAGTACGAAGGTTTGCTGCAACGAGGAAGATAAGAAATGAGTTTTTATGCAATTATCAATATAACTAAACCAGGTGAAGCTACTTACCATGTTTTATTAATTTATGTTCATAATTAAGGGAGATATAAAACTTTACTTATTCTCCATAAGAATAACATTAGGGCTCAGTATGCAGGTTAGCTGCTACGGGGACAATCAACAAAACATTTATTTTTTGTGCAATTATCAATATACCAGTACAACATGAAGCCACATACCAAATTTCATCAATATACATTCATAAATAATCAAGATATCAAATTTTATTTATTCTCCATAAGGATAACATTGGACAACGTACTGTGTTTAGCACTTTGAATATCTCTGCAACGGTTTGACGTAGAATCACAATTTAAACACCAAAATGATTGTTTTGTGGAGCTGAAGTGATTGGTAAAAGAAAATGTGAAGTTTAAAGTAAAATTAACTGAGGAAAAGCCAAAAACCTTTTTCCCATAAGATTAACATGGGAGATTTTATGAGCATGTTTTTTGGATTTTTTCCGCAACCACTTAACCTAGGTTAATAATTCAAAATACCATATTATTTGTTTTTTTAAGCTCTATAACATGGTCTAAACCAAAATTAAGTGTTTTAAAAATTTTAGGGTAAAAAAATGCAAAAAACTGATTTTTGGAAAATTTAAAACCCCCATAAACCCCCCTTCCCATAGTCCAATTTTTCTGGTTTTCGAACTTAAAGTCATAAGTGTCAGTTTACACATTTGAGCCAAATTTCATCGAAATCGGACGTTTTTTACTCAAGTTATCGCATTCACGGACACATATATATATATATATATATATATATATATATATACATATATATATATATATACATATATATAAATTTGAACGAATAGTGTTTTGGACATCTGGGGACCTCAAAACAAAAAGTTATCATGGTCTCGGGCTTAAGTCTTACCATGAGACCTACGGTAATAGCTTCTTCCCTATAGGGGAAATTCGCTAAAAATAAATAAATAAAAAATAATATTCAATAAACTACATTTGGTTGGGTGCTTTACAATTCAAAAATATTAAGATATATCCATGGTGAGTCAGACCACCCGTCCAGCATGTACAACGGGATAACAATTTTGGTCTAAAGTCATCAAACAAAATTCTTCCCCACTAAATCGCTTATGGGCAATCTATTAAAAATATTTTCATTAAAATCTATGCACAGGATGTTACAAAACTGAAGGTCACTGGTTCGAGACTCATAATTTTCTAATGTAAACATAAGACAAACTATACATTATTTTAAGGATCTTGATAAAAGAAACATTTTGGCAAAAACAGAATTCACCTATCTTTATCAGTTTCAAAATTATGGCCATTTTTGTGTAAAATATTGATATTTTCGGAGAACCCTGTTTTTTCTGAACCATTACTTGTTTATTTTTCCCGAGGCAAATTTCTTACTTGTGATAAACTCAGCTTACTCTCGTATGCTAAATGATAGACTTTACTGGAAAACTCTTAATTTCAATGAATTATGCTTTTTGAAAATGCTTAAGTATATTAATTAAAAAAGTCAAATGGTAGCGTTAATGGTAACATTAAAATCAAACCACGACAAAATAAAGTAAACATATTAAAACCTGACAGCAGGGCGCTGACCGGTACCTGAAACATGAGGCCATGGCGAGGTTCCTTCTCTCTTGTAGTAGGGTGGGGCCTACAATTTAAAACAAAACAAAACAACCTTCGGTAACTGTTTGTTCATTTATTTTATCAACATACTATATGAAATGCTGTATACAATTTAGTAATAAGGAAATTATGCTAAACCTCTAAATTAATTAATAGACTTCAACAGTTTGGTTACTAATGATCACTGTACTATCTTTTGTGTATATTTACCGTCTTGTATATAAGTACAGAATCGGTGTGAATTTACTTTGTAGTTTTGTGATACATAGTTTATTTATACTGTTGAATAACTATATACAAAAACAAATGTTTTAGATAGAAGTTGAAACATTTACAAAAAAGTTGTAATCATACTAATATTACAAAGCTGAAAGTTTGTGAATTTGTTTATTTTTTGTGGCTCAATCACTCTTTAACTACTGAACTGATTTGGCTGATATTTGGTAGAAATATAGCTAATATAGTTAATATATTAAAGTAACAACATATTATAGGCAAATACAGGTTTTTAAATTCCTTAAGGACTTTGCCCCAATGGTCACTAAACTGTCCATGTTAATCTTAACATTTGTAACATTTGTTTTTTTTTTTAACATTAACATTTGTTGGATCTGATGATAACTAAAGCAGGTGCATTTCAGATTTGAAATGGCGAAATGATGTTCTGCATTTCAGTATTTCTTTACTAGCTGTTACTAGCTTCGCTCGCGATAAATTAAAACACATTAGGCTTACAAATACAAATATTAACCTGACCAGCACCATCACATCTTTATTTTGTTTTACCATATGACTTCTTTTACCCTAACTGGTAAACAAACAGCCTACAGCTGTTACCCTACAGCTGGTAATTTTATAAATTATATCCTTCCAGAAGATTTGCATTGGAACTTACAGGACCCATGGGGGGGCTGGTGGGGTGGAGCCCTAAGGTTGGATTTGGACATTATCACGTCCATCATAATATGTTAATGAGATTTATAAGGTATGTTCATGCAAAGTGTTAGCTTAATCGGTTCACAAGTAAGCAAATGTTATAAACCAATAGAGAGTTTAGCTTGCTGTTCTCACAGCTTGGAATGGAGCTTACACTGACAAATTCTTACCACAATTTAATTCGCGACTAAATTTGGGTACAGGTTCCAAAGTCGGCAAGCCCAAGCGGACTCAACTCAACTTCATCCGTTTAAAGACTGCTTAATTTAACATTCTAAATAAGCTAATTATTATTAACACGTTGAGTGCGGAGGACGTTAATTAACGTCTTCTAATTAATATTGAAACATATGTGAGTTTCATGTTTAAACATGTTTGTCAGCATTGAACGTGTTAAGCAGCGATTTAGGAGCGTTGTCTGTATAACTTTCCTAAAATCCCACTGCTAGGAGATCATGGGTGGATACTAGATGAAGGTGGTAAGCTCAAAATCAAGTGGATGACTGGAGGGCCAGTACCTGAAGCTCCTAACTTATAACTCATGAGTTGCTCTTATTTAAAAGTCGTGTCTACTTTGATCATGTTTTAATCTGAACAAATCTTTTGAAAGTGAAGAAGAGGATTACATTTTTAATTAAAAGTATTAAATTGATTTTTCTGTTTCAAGCCATCAGACAGACATTGGCAGATCCAAGGGGGGGGGGCGAAGGAGGCCATCGCCCCCCTCCCTCAAGCTCAGAAATAAGTTTTTATATACTGTATAACGAAATAGTGTAGTTATTTATTTTGCCTCTGGTTCAATGAGTTATAGTTAATTCTTTATCGCCAATCCAATTTATAAGTTGCCTACCATAGGTTATTTTTCTACACAGTCTGTATGCTTATTAAAGTTGTGGAATTAAACATAAACAGTTAGTGGGAGTAGTAATTGCATTCTGTGACGCCAGATAGTTGGCTGCACTGACGAAACTGCCCTTTGTGGTAACTAAATTTGTTGGGGGTACTGACTTGTATATTTTTAGAATCTGTATGAATTCCTGATCATATTAACATGTATTAAACAATTGTAGTACATATTTTAACGCACTCAATATTACATTTAAAAACTCATTATTTGTACTTTTCTTCCCAGTTACTAATCTAAAGTGTTGAAACTACTAATTGTTAAGGTATTTTAATCATATACAACAGTTACCACGAACTTGCTTAGCAAATCTCCCTAACAACATAAATCTGCTTAGTAAAAGACGATTGCAACACTTAAATCAGGCTGTTTAAAGTGTTTAGATACCACATTTTAGCAGAAACATCAGAATGAACTGTAGGTAAAGACATGTTAACTTAGCAAAATATCACTGGGCATATTAACTGCTTTAATAAAGTAATAAACTATCATGTATCCTAAAGTAAACTGGACAAAATTTACAAAAAAAACTAGTTTTTAATGTAACATGTTTTATTTTGTAGGGTTAAAAATCTTGGCTACGGTGAAGTTATAAACCTTACACTGTGAAATTCTCAAGTTTGAGTAAAAGCAGTTATCACATCTGTGCTTAGTAGGGCAGCCTTCTTCGCCTCCTTCTTTTTCCGCGAAACCACCGTTGTGTTACATCTGGGTGCCGGCAAACGTCAAGATTAACATTGTGTTAGTGTGCATTCTGTTCTGATTATCCAAATATGAATTTTCCAAATCAATTTTTAGAGAATTTATAATTGCTAATATATCTGCTAGATCTGAGATACAAAAGCGGTACTGTATCTCTTTGGGCGGGACAGCAAGGTACAGCCAGAGTAGTACCAGTGGTGCATTGGTGCGTACGTGACGTTACCATGGCAGCGGGAGTTTGGCGCCGCATCCACTGTGTCCACGTGATATTATTAGTCATCACATCCTTACACTGTGCATGAATGCTGGTCTGCCTTTTCTGTCTTATTCCAGTTCACTTTACGTATCTTGGGTGGGGGGGGGGTGTGATTCCACCACTAAGTTTGCCCCCCCCCCCCGACACTAAAGCTGGATCCGCCACTGTTGAAAGGAAAAAAACTAAATGGAATGAATAGTTCCAGAAATATAGCTGATTTTATAACTCAATATCTGCCATCTTATCAGGCTAATTTTGTTACAGTTTTAAATTATAAATGATATAATTAATAAAATGCTGGCCGTTTGTTAGTGTTGCTAATAAGGAATTTTGCGTGTAATTTGTTTTTTTTCTGTATTGTTAAGTTTGAGTTTTGCCTTGAATTGCTTGTAAAATATTAGGATATTTTTATTTAATTTATGCATTATTTATCCTGTTAGTGAGATACATGTTATGTGTAGCCTATGTGAATATTGAAGTGCTAGTGTTAGCTGAGTCGGAATCTCCACTACTGAATTAATTGTGAATGCCATTGTGTTTATGTATTAATGCTACATTGTAATTGGGATTGTCCTGTTATGTAGCATGTTGAAATAAAAAATAAATAAATAAAATAAATCTTGGATTGGCTGCCATTTGGATGACTTAAAGATGGCCATCATAATTTTTGGCATTCTAACAAACCTGTCTTAACTTTGGTAAAATGAAAAATAAATACCCCCAAACTATACCATTTCCTTTAATTTGGCTAGCTAGCAGGACTGTAGCAAAATATGTAAATTTGCTTTATTGTCTCTGCAGTGAGGCAGTGTCTTACGTGAGCAATGCGATGCGAGCGACAAGCGATCCGATCCAGCAGCTGTTGTGTCCTACGTGTACGTGAGTGATCTAGTGATTCACTGCTGCTGCACTGCTTCGGGCAACGCGACCGGAGTGACTGGAGCGATCAAAAACAAAAATGTTGTTCTCTTCACATCAAGTGAAGATCGCTTTTGTCACTTTCTCTACCATGTACAACATTCCCGCCAGAAAATCCAGTTTGTCATTTTCGCGTCGCTCGCACCACTTCGCTCACCTAGGACAGCGCCTTATTCACTGTAAATGGTATTGTATTATTATTCATTTCAGTGCAGATTATCTTGTGATTGGCTTTTGGTTTTTGGTTCTTAAAGACTCGTCAGGTGATCTTTTATTTATATTTACAGATTGTTTGAGAGCAATATACAGCATATATTAGAGAGACAAAAAATACAAAAAATACAAAAAAAAATACAAAAAAATACAAAAAATACAAAGAAAATTCACTGAATTATTTCCCCACTTGGGCAGATGCCTGTGCGTGAGGAAAGAGTCTGTCAGTCCTCACTAACAGACTAAAGAATACTAAAGAATACACTATGAAATCACAAAAAAAACTAAAATTAAATATCACTGGTTGAATATTAAATAATAACCTGACTGCAAAATACAATGATAAATTAATAACTCAAAATAAATATATTGAATAATTAATGCAGGCACTAGTATAATCTAAAACAAAATACACTTTGATAAATTACACTTAAACATTGTTATTAGCCTGGACACATTCACATACCATATTACTCATCACTGGCAAACAAACACATGCATTCAAACATTCTGCAGAGACGAACACTCAACTTGCTCCATGCACACACACACGCAATAGTCTAAGTACCCCTTAGGTTTATGGTAAACTCTCCAACGACCTTATTCCATCACACCCGATGTTTACCAGCCATTCGTTTATTATCTTTTTAAAATATTTATGCTACATGGTTGAGGACTTTTAATGCAATTTGGGAGCTGAGGAAAGACAACGTTGGCTATATAATGCGATGATGTGGTGTTAATTTTTTTTTCGTTAATTGAGGCACAATAATTCCAGAGTTTGCTGAAGATCTGGTAGAATATGAGTGAGTCATTTTGTGAAACAAGCTGTCTTGATTTTGAAACATGTATAAAATTAAAGATCTCATGTAAAGTTGGGGAATACTGACAACTTTGAACTCTCAAATAATAAATCGTTGGATAACGACAATTTTTGTTTAACCCTGCTTTGATTATGGATTTCTGAGTAATTTCTAGGGGAACACACTTCGGAAGCCACCTCCCCATGCTAAGATTCCGTATTGTAACAAAGATTGAACGTAGGCATAGTAAACTGTTTTCATTAGATCTGGAAAACTTTATTTCAATTTTAAAAATTTAATTTAATTTTCTGAGTTTATTTCTTAGGTATGGTCTGTCCATTTCAGACGATTGTCAAAAGTAACACCAAGATACTTGTACTCCGACACTCTATCGATACATTCACACGAGACCCCCCCCCCCCCCATTCATACTACCACATGTGTGCAAGCGCAATAATAGAGGTTAACAGGATCGTGATCGGCTCTCACAGAAACTGTCAGATACTTTATTTTGGAAGTATTTATAGAGAGCCGATTTTAATCAAACCACAGCTTGATGGCGAACAGGCTGTGCTCGGCCAAAAGGTACGTATCCTCCCAGCTGTAACCCTCAAAAAGCAGAGCTGAGTCATCAGCATACAAATCTGACATTTGTTAAAACGTATTTTACCAAGGTTATTGATATAAACCAAAAACAAGAGAGGCCCCAAATTGCTGCCCTGTAAAACACCATAGTCAATTCTCACAGGGTCGCTGGATTGACCTAGAATAGATACACTTTGATACCGATAACTTAGGTAACTTTAGAACCAATTTCAAGCTGTTCCATGAATTCCAATTATACATCC
The DNA here is from genome assembly GCA_963675035.1 of Allygus modestus. Taxonomy (NCBI): domain Eukaryota; kingdom Metazoa; phylum Arthropoda; class Insecta; order Hemiptera; family Cicadellidae; genus Allygus; species Allygus modestus. The sequence goes on from OY776117.1 coordinate 135,789,793, forward strand.
ATAAAACAATTCACTTGTATTACCACTTAATTTATATTGTAATGTAATTGTTATGATACCCAGTGGTAGACAGACCTTCAATTTTGTTTTAACAATATAAAACTGGATTGTAAAATTAATTCATTATAACTAAAAACATTTTAAATAAAGAATGTAATACTTATGTTTTACATATTGTAGACCGTGATAGGTATTATTGAATATTATTATATTGTTATTATTATATTATTACGAGCAAATATTTTCCTTTTCTGATTACCAGCTCATATCCAGTCATGTTGGTATTATTGTGACACCATTCCAAGAGTTTGCTTAAAACAGCTGTTCTTGTTTCTTTCCTGTGTGTTGTTGGTCTACCAAACAGCTGCTGTTAATGTAAATTAAATGGATTTCTATTCTTCCATGAAGTTTAACATTGGTACTTTGAAAGCCTAGGGGGCAAAGCCCAGAAGGAGGACGTTTTCCAAAACCCCAAAAGGTACATATATACAGACGCCAAGGGCTTTAAAATAACACATAAACCATGATTTAAACCTATTGGTTTCGCCGGAAGCCCTAAATTGCCTTATTTTGTAAATAAGATAATGATGATATTAATGTGTTGATAATACTTTATAATGATTGTTTACATGGCAGACTCTCCTAAAATATGTATTAGGTACAAAGGCTTTTAACTCGACTGGCTTAATTATGTAAAATAATAATACTGTAATAATGATTAAAATTAACAATTCCTAATCTACCTAAAAATTAAAACCTCTGAGTGAGTTTGATAACTTAGCAGCTACATGCGAAAGTCGTAAGTCAGGGTTTTGTCTATAACCGATGCAAGTAATAAGTGCACATTCACATCGGTTCATCCTTTCTTTGTAACAAAATAATGTGTCTTAATTTTGTTTAGAAAAAAAGTTTAGATGGAATTAAACTGAATGCCTGAAAAAGCTTGTGAGTTAAGAGGATGAATATATTTAATTATTATGGTTTTTCTTAGTTTTAGTGACATAGCCTGCTGTAAAACATATACTGAATGGCTGTAATAAATAGTTTGAAAGTGACTAGGTGTCATGTCCATAGATTTAGTAGTCTGGGAAAATTGGGAAGGGATATTTTCCACCGTGAAAATGTGGGAAATATGCAGACGATTTTGCAAGAATATGGGCATTTGTAAAAAACGCACATTTTGCCGCTCTCTGTGGATAAAACGTATTTCGGTCTTCACTACCGACTTGTAAAACGCGGTATTAGTTCGTTTATTTGCCGTTCAAACACGATCAAATCGCCGTGTGCCCAATAGGCGGTGTGGTTTGTGCTTTTATTCATCTAAAATACAGTGATACTTGGAAGTTAGTAACTTACTAAATACAAATGCAACTGTTTTTAATTGTTCTATAACTCTGTAGTTTGATAACCCACCCTCTAAGTTAAGTTGGTTAGTTGGTTACATAATTTAACTCGTGAATAAGATTGTGTTATATGCACACATACAATTTTTGGTTTGTAACACATTTGTAACACTTTCATAGTCTTCATTGCAAATGACCCATACCCTTCATTGCAAATAAGTTAAGGTTGGGTGAAAATGGTGGGAAAACAACTCGCCGTTCTATTTGCGGCATAGAACTATATTAATACACCTGGAATGCTAGCGTAGTGGACTTTTTGATGCGAAAAACGGTCCTTCCCCCTCCACTTCTTAGGCAACTTCGTCAACTGAGCGATTTCTGCCGGAAAATATTTTAAAGCGCGCACTCATTAACACGCTCCTCCATCGCACAGGGATCACCGGATTGTAAATAAACTTATGTATTCTTATCTGGAAGAATTGAGGATTCCATTGGAGTTAACAACGTATAGATTTGTTTGTTAACATATTTATAAAAATACAAAATATAATCAGCTAGTCAAATTGAAATATGAAAAAGTTACTAAGCGTGAACTTTTTTTATTTTTTGAGATAGAAACTAACTTCAAGCGAGAAAAATTTTGGAAATGAGTTGAATAACAACTTTTATTCAAAATATTTTTTTATACAGTCTGTAGTTTTCTTACATTTAAAGGTTAAACACGCGCTTTCAACATCGCCACCGCCGCCGCACGCTTTCGCCGCGCCGTCGTGTCGCTGTCCCGACGTGGGACACGGCTCTGGGTGGTGGCCGAAATAACAATCCTAATGTAAAACTATTTCAGTGGGCTGTGAGGAAATTGTTTAGGAACGCTGTCACTCCCAGCTCAGGTGCAAATTGTATAGAATTTGAGCCAACCATACAGACAGCAGTGTTAAGCAACCATGAAGCACAACGTTGTGCCATGGACAGTGCTGTTCCCATGTTAATCTTAGACCGAAGTAACATAATCATTACTTATTACCAGAACAATGTCTTGTATTACATTCCAGGATTTATTGTAAAAAGCTTAGTAACACGCATAAAATGCCATGATTGCTTTTCAGAACTAACTAAACAAACTGCTTTACAAACTACCGGTGTTATGGACTTTTTAAACGAAGTTAATAATGGTGAGCTATGTAAAGCATCTGTGATGTTTTTAAAGTAGTTTGTTTTTGTCACAAAACACTGAAGCACTCCAATGAAAGTAGATCGTGCGGCATTCATACATTTGTAAACAGTGCAATAAATTACTTTGGTGGCAACATTTTTTTCCCCATCCGATCACCTCCCCTGACGATGATCAACATGAGTTACAGCTTGTGAAAAAGATTTGCTATTTGTTTTTCAAAGTACGATGCCATGATTTAGCTCGGACTCGATCCATGGAAGAAAATAAAGCATCAATGGGCCTAAGGCAGAAATTTAATAAGTTAATTTGATTTAATCATACTTAAGATGTCTAAGAGCAACTGTATAGTCTTATATTGTAATAAAATATCGTTTAAAATTGGGTTTCAAATTAATTTTGAATATTTACCTGTTCCCTGTGTCATTTTACATGCTACCGTATATGTTGGTTCCACTTGTGATTCAGTTTATTTAATACAAAATAGCGGCAATGAAACAAATATCTATTTCCAAAATAAAAACAAGAGTGGCTACCATAGATCACTTACTACCTGTAAAATAATAAGTCTTAGTTCAGCTTGTTAATACAATCAAATTTGTGTTGTATAGCAAAGTGTCACGTCAGTTAGCTGGAATTAGTGCGGCTCGAATTGGTTTGAGCGCGAAAAAGTTTATACCTTCTTTACAGAACAAATTAATCAAGTTGTAAAAAAAAGTTTGGGATAAAAATTGTGGATCAACTAATTATCTACAACTTTTCCGCTGGAATTTTCTTTTCAACCCCAAAAAAGAAAAAGTTTACGCTTAGAGACTTTTTCTTATCACACTTTTAAAACACTAAATAGTTTTGATTACTACAAATAAATTAAATTACCAAACTACAAGAAGTTTATACTGTTAGATTCCGTAGTTCATGCAGATCAATAATTTATACACTTTATTGTAATTACATGAATATGGCGAGGCGCAAAAGCGTGTAAACGATAGGGCGCACAATGCTGAAATCCACGGAGCGGCCACCTATATTGAGGATGAGTAGGATCAGTGACGGTAAATAGTAAATTAAGCCATTTAAGTATTTATAAAAAGTGCCGATCTTTCCCATCATTATATTGGGAGAAATTTTATAAGTTTTATCCAAGGTACCTACCGTGCTTTTCACACCCAATAAACAGTCATGTAGGTCAATTGATAGTTAAAATACTGTATGCAATGTATGACTCTTTTACCTTTTTACATGTGAACATGATAAATATTACAGATTTAGTAATTTTCAGAAGGAGGACATCTCCAGTTGAAGGATGAGCAGGAATGGTCGTCGGCATCTAACGAGCAGCTGGGAGGATACTTTGCCCTCAATCTCAAGCTTCTTAGTCAAAGTCTGGCCTGTATTCCGCTCTACGAACAACTTCGGCTTCCGAAACATATGTTTACTGTGAGTACAAACTTTATCTTCTCTGCCACTTATATCCATTGACCGCCAAGGCCCATATGGAACTAACTTATATTATATTGACAGCTTAATGCCTCACAAACCAATATAACAGCAAGGCAGTCAGGTGGGCTGAACGGTGTAAGGCACTACTCCCTCGGCAATGAGAGTATTGCTTGGAGCGAGGGGTCGAATCCTGTCTCAGTTGTTGGTTTTTATGTGCAACTGATGCAGAGTTGAACCTGTCTGTGGCAGAGTTGAAGAGGAAAGCATACCTTAAGAAAACAGTGGACGGCACAGGTCCAAGCTGACGGGATAGGTAAATTCTTTGTAAGTTGTACCTCTGATTGAAGGCGTTTTGATACTAGCCTTTCCTTACTGTTTGTGTCCACTGGAAGCACATTTTTACAAATTTAAGTGTTCAGACTTTATATTTAAAAATCAATAAAACAACATAGATTCAACCACTGCATTCACTAGCTTGGCACTCATAGGGTTAACCACGGTTAAAAATACCTACAACAATTTAGTAAAGATCTCATAAAACTATTGGCTTGTAGAAGCTTGTAGCCCCTTACATTTTTTCATCAGGTCTTTTACTGTCCCCATGCTCTTCTTATCCCTTACCTTTAGTATCAAGCCTTTCCCCATAATCATGTGATTCATGTTCTCATAAATTTGAAAAAAAATAGTATAACTTTAAAAATACAAGTCATCCTGTTGGACAAAATACAAGACATTAAGTACAAAAATATCTATATAATAATTTATTGAGTAGCATAATATGTGTTGTTTCAACTAAACTTTATTACAAAAATTGCCATAACACACTATAAAACTAAGTGGTTTTGTCTATGTTTTGCCTGAGTCAACCAAAAAACCCCACTTCAATGAAAATAGACAATAGACAAAATTCTTTATTGCCGTTAAACATAACATGGAATATGCAATAGGCAAAGGTCAGATATCAAAATCACAATACTTATGTCCATAATTCACAGAGAGGTACTTCTTCTTGCAGAATTAAAGAAACATATACAAACTTAACAACTTAGAAACAACTACATAAATAACATTTAACAGTTTTACAGGTCAGACATATTACAATTAAAAAATTCATGCACAGAATAAAAGACTTTAGATTTTAACCATTTACAAAGTCTAATTTTAAAGCTTGGCTGTGGAAGCAGTCTGATAGCTTGAGGAAGTTTGTTGAACATTTTTATTTGTTGGTAACAATAACTATTAATGGTTTTGGAAAGCCTAACCTGAGGTGTTACAAACTCATCCTTATGTCTTGTGTCATGCTGATGTGTATCCTGTAAGCTTTTGAATTTACCAATATTATTTTTAACAAATACGACATTTGACAGTTTATAAATAGATGGTAAAGTTAATATTTCAAGTTTGATAAAACTGTTCTTACAGCTTTCTCTTTCCGTTAAACAAGAAATAATTCTAATGGCTTTTTTCTGCCAAATGAAAGCTCTTAAAGATTTACTGGAGTTACCCCAAAGGCGAATACCTCAACATGAAGCCCCAAAATGAGCATAACTAAATGTGTTAAGAAAACCATGTGGTAAAACTCCCATAAACTGGATGAAGTGACGAAAAATGATTTGCTGTTAAAAGTTTATGGATAATTAAGAATGTTTTGAAACTAAATTTAACATTGCAAGTAGATATTATTTCTCATGCAAATAAAATATTTTTGAACGTGATAAAGTTTGTTTGTTTCTGGTATATTAGCTATTTGGTTCTGGTATATTAGCCCTTTTGTTCTGGTATATTAGCTATGTTCCTGTTGAATTCCAGCTCCAATAAAAACTAAAATATCCATAAGATTAGCTTGAGGACTTTGAAGACCTGTGGGGTGGAGCCTATGGTTTAGGACTTTGGTTAACGATGAGAAACCTTCAGAAAGGTAACCTGACTTACTATACAACATTTTGTTACAATTGGATTAATGGTATAGGTACACAAAAATCAACACTACATACAATTGATTTTTATAAATATATTTAGACAATTTTAAAGATTCACCCACTCTTTATGCTTCTACTATTACTAGTCTTCACTCAGCACTTAAAAGAAACGATACAACAACTCTTTATGAAATCGATGTATTCATAATATTAACATTGAAACTTTGGAAGCCAACAGGGCAGCCTTTTTTTGGTTGGCATATTTGTTATAGGGGAAATGGATATATATTTAGTACATAACTATTACATTTTCTATTAATAGCTTTTTTTATACAAATTACCTAAGTTATTTTATATTTTGTGGTAAGGCTAGCTATTGAGTTAATCAATAACCAAAAGTAATAACACTTAATTTGATGCTGTTTGATTGCTCAGCCACCTTGACATCAACTGCTATCTTATCTAGCCTCACTTAGTTGTCACAGGCTCTCTCCTTCTTGTTTTAGCCCTTCCCGAGCGGCGGCTGCAGGGCAAGGCCCTACTCACTATGCGATCAATATTTTGGTTGGAGTCAAAAAATTGATTTTGAAATTTTGATGTTTTTCCACTTCTATCTGATGGTTAAAGTTGATTGTAGACACTTTTTTTATCAAAATAATTTTGTTACAAGTTTTATGGCCATAATTGTTGCAGCGTATATATACGTCCAACGCTCGCTAAGGAATGCATTGATCCATTTATATACGTCCAACGCTCACTAAGGAATGCATTGATCCATATATATACGTCTAACACTTGTAAATTTTGTTTAGGAAAAACATTTATTTTTAATGAACTGTTTAAAGGGTAATTAAATAAAAACAAATCATGATAAGAACAATATGACTTCTTTATTACCAAAAGATAAAACAGGCTTATCTAATCATAATACAATAATACATATTGAAAGCGTCCGTGCTGGTTTCCTTTGGTTGAAAACATCCTTCCAAAAAACGTTCATGGTAAAATAATATTACTTATTTGTTATTATAACAAAAATGCAAAAAGGACTTATCTAAGTATAGCACAATAAAACATACTGAAAGTGTCCGTGTTGGTATTTTCTCGTTCAAATTTTCATCGTTTTTATAACATTTATTTACAAAATCAGGCGTACTAGCACGAAAGCTACTTTGTTCAAAATGTACATCCGTATTATCTTCATCATAATGTTCAATACCCTGCAGCACTTCAATACCGCTTACATCATCGTTAGCTTCAGATATTGCACCTAAACTACGCACCGAAACACACTCACTGTCTAAATCTTCAGAGTTGTCAGAAAGCTGAACAGCGCCGTCTCTTTCAGAAATACTCCGATTCAGTAATTCTATTATATCTTCTTCAAAATTTGTATCATTCAATCTGAACGTCATTTTCAATAAACAACACAACACATTCTAATGCTCTGAATATATTCCACTAAACTTATCTCACTAGATTTACTTCACTCAAGAACACGTAAACAAGCAGACTGTCTGCACGCGCGAAACAATAACATGAGAATGACTCAGCCGGCCTGTTTTGTAAACAACAGATGTAACGAGATTAGTGATGCCAACCCACCAATCAGAAATTTACCACAAAAATAAAAAAATTATCGCAACAATAATATTGATTAATGGCCTAAGGTAACTGTTGACGGCCAAGAAACAACTTTAAAATACCTAAATGAGGTTTACATGTTTTGACGTATATATACGTCGTACGCTTGTGAAATTCAGATTGAGTTGTGTATATATACGGCCAACGCTCGCAACTGAATAGTATCGTTGGCGTATATATAAGGCCAACGCTCGGGAAGGGTTAAGATACAACACTTAAACACACCACACAATGATCATGGGACAAATCTGGACAAATCTCAAATTTGTTTTGATTAGAAAATTTGTCAAAACTAGTGTTATGCTATTTTTATTTAAAAATTGCATCACAAGATGCAATATCTTGACCTTTATTACGAACCCATACCGATCTCACGTTATCATTTTGAACTTTTAAGTTTTACATAAATTGTGTTTTGCCATATTTTAGGTCCACCCTTATAAGAAAATATGTCTATTTTTATTAAAATTTAAACAACTTTTTGAATAGCATTTTTTTATCATCATTTTCTCATTGAGCCTGACTTTACCCAAGTGTTCCGTCCCTGGGTGCTGTGTGACTGGTCCAAATCGATAGCCTTGCACCATCTTTGATTTATGTTTAACCATTGGTAAGTGAATACACTAAGTATAAAAAAATTTGAAATGTTGTAAGACATCTTTTGTTACATCCCATAAAATTTAAAAACCAAATGCAACCAATTGTAAAATACGATATGGGAGTTAGTTTTATATATTTTTACACTAGCTTTGCCTTTAATAAAATAGCTCAAAGTATTGTCCAACAAATTATCCACAGTTGTCGAATAAAGTATTGAAATAATCGTTTCTTTCAGAGACCTGCTGTTTTGGTTACTTTTTAATTACGTTTTGATCAGTATAAATATGATTGCTAAATTATTTTTGTTTTTTATTATTTAAATAACAGGATAAAATACACTATGTCTCACAACACTATAAAATATAGTTACACACACTGTGTAATTAAACACAGGACAGCAAATATACACAAAATATCGTGCAAGGCGATCGATTTCAACCAGTTTCATCAGTCATCATCTGGCCCAATCAGAGAATGACGGAATCTGAATGATTTGTATATAACTTTTTAATAAGCGATTTTCAATTGTGTCATTCTCTGATTGGGCCAGATGATGGCCGGTGTAACTTGTTGAAATTGATCATCTTGTACCGTATTTTCTGCATAGATACTGCCTTGTATTAAAGTACAGCACAAGTGTAGCCTAAATATTTATTTTGTAATGTTGAGAGACAGTTTATTTGATCCTGTTTAATTAACATGTCTCATTCTACTCAAGAAATTATTTAGTTAAAAAACTATAGATAAAAGTTGTTTTTATTTACTTCATCTCTTATTACTTATTATAGTCCCTCTAAATTATCTTGGTGTTGCATTATTTCTTTCCAAAATCAGAAATCAGAAATTTTTTATTCATAAGCTTCCAAGATTAGAATACATGTCAATTTGCTATTTAAAGGAGTAAATAAAATTCAGAAAAATACAAATGAATACAATACTGATTTTATGTTTTTTCATTGAGCCTTTATTCATGTATTTTCCCTCAGTTGAAGAACTCTTCCAGACTGTAGAAGACTGTTGAATAATAATGTCCTTAATTTATCTCTTAAAAATTAACTTACCCTTTAGCTTATATTTCTAAACTATCTAAAATAAGGAGATGTATTGTTTTTGTCAATATTTTTGTATTTGAGTTTTGGTAGAAACTTTTTGTTTTAACAATTCCTTCTAAACCTATAAAAATCGAAATTTCTCAGAAAGAGCTCTAACGATTTTGATTTAATTTTTGTGTTATTAAGAACTTATTATGATGCCTAACAAACCAGCAATACTGTATGTAGCTTACAAACATTTAGGATGATTTACCGGGTGTAAAAAATCTAGACCCTCTTCTAGTATTTTATTTATTAAAATAAACAATTATCCTTTTGTAGTAATACTAACTTAACGTGTAGTATATTTTGAAATTGGTGACATTTTTGAGTAGTCCCCAAAAATGTGGTATTTTGGGAGCAACAAAAAATGTTTAAATTTAAACACCCTTTGAGTGACCCCTCATTTTAAAGAGCTCTAAGAACATAAATGAATAGTGCAAACTATAGATCGCTATCTCTTCCCTAAAAAATTGTGGCTAGACAAAATTCATGTTAAAAGTTGTTCAGGAGCCATAAGCCGCAGAGAAGAAAAATTGAGCGCAATTAAAATATTCAAATTTTATGTTTACATTTAAAGTTGGGTATTTCTTCAATTTATATTCTATAAATAAAAATACTGGTTTAGAATATTTTAACAAATATAAACTGATGGTTCCTGGTTAACTTTTTAATTAACTTTGACTGGACACCATTATTGTTAGAGAAGAGACAGCGATCTGTAGTTTAATTAAGTGGATTTTTGGATTAGCGGGGTTCTAGTGTAGTTACACTCTTTAAAAACATGGGCTAATTCCTGTGAGTGAGTACGAACCAATGTGTGGTTTTAAAATTCAAAGATTCAAAGAATTTTATTGCACTCTTAGAAAAATACATTACAATTGAATAATACATTATAATTGCACAAACATCCGTACAAAATAAGATAATAATAATTCAAAAAAACACTTGCAGAGTACAATAAATACTGTGTCCCATTAACAAAATACTGTTGAGTTGGGACACACAAAATAAATATACTTACATTTAGAGAGAACGCAAAATGCTCAATAAACTAATAAATGAAAATACATATATATTAAAACTATTACCAATGGCAAAATATACCATTGAAACACCACCACCCCAACAACCTACAAAAATATTTAAAAAGAAAAAGAAAATACAAAGAAGATCTTTGCTGTATACAACACAGTAATTTAATTTAGTAGACAAACATTACATGTAACAGACAACAGTACATGTACAGTAGACAACGGGAAGATGTATTACCTATATTAAGGAAATGCAAAGATTACAAATGCAGTTTTCCATACAAGCCAATACAAACCCTTAGAGAGAAGAAAAAACTACCAATAGACTCCAAATCAAAAAAGATTTCCTTAATTTGCTAGAAAACTATCTTAGATAAAGCAGAGGTAATTTTTAATGGAAGGAGATTATAAAATTTGGGGCACAAAAAGAAAAGAAATGTTTATTGAATTCAGTGTGGGGTTGAGGAGTCAAAATAAAATTCTGCATCCTAAGCCTATTTGAAAAAATTGATATTTCCAAAAATATGATCTATTAAAAAACCATGGTATACCATTTAAGCCCCCAGTGGGTGAAAATGAAAAGTCGGGACACAGAATTTAAAGTTAATTATCTCATGTTCTGAAATAGGATAACTCCATAGACAGCTTGTAAAACAGTTTATATCTTTATTTGTGACAATTTTGTCAAAGACACTCTTTTGCCTGGTTGGAGGGTTATTTACATGTAAAAGTTAAAATATTTGAGTATAATTATTTGTGAGCATTACTGTTTCAGCATCTTTAGTCTTTAAAAAATCTATTTTAAAATCAGCTCCAAGCCTACTTACTATTATTTTACTGTAAGTCTTCTTCATACAAGTAAAACTGAGCAGAGACTCAAGATTTGTAAAAAAATACATGACAATTAATATTGGGAAACCTATAAAAAGAGATAAATGATAAATATTACATTAAAAGTACTTACATATGTACAAACAGCTTCAAAAATAAGCGTAAAGGTCAGATGGGAGGTGTCAACTATTTCACATTTAATATGATCTCTAACCAAGATAGAGGCACCCCGTAGGGTTCATTTCTGCAATACGTTGCAGCTAATTTAAAACCTCTAGGTACATGCAAGAAAAACTTTACTATGAAGCCCGTATTATTGAAGTGTGTAAAATAAACTAAAATAAGCAATAGAATGGCAAAGAAGTGGGTTAGGACATTTAAACATGGCCTCATGAATGATAATAACGAGAAACCAAGTGGGCAACCTTCTGTCCACTGAGGATTTGGTGCATCAGGTTTATGAAAACAAGAGAGAGAGAGAGCAGACAGTTTACGATTTTGTCGCTATTTTATGATTTTCCTTTAGTGTTCAGAAGAGTTTCTTTTTTAGACTTGTTACCAAAGGACTAAGTATTGAAATTTGTGCTCACGCTTCTAAAATGTTGACTGAAGTGCGCAAAACCAAGCGTTTGGGAAGTTTGTTGACTTCTCTTGAGCGCTACGAGGAGGAAGGTGATGATTCTTTAAGCCAATTTGTTACAGGTGTCTAATCAATTCTTGACGCTAGAGGGGTCGAACACTTTGCTATACACTTTGTTGAACTCTTGATGCATTTCAGCCGCTTTCACACCATTAACACTTGGCGGGGACCTCAGTCGACGGCACTACTTTGAATGTTCACAAACAAATAAAAATCTGGTCGATTTGTGTCATAGTTGCGTCCCAGGCTTTCCAATAGATGCAGGTACATAGCGCAGCATGCAGGGATGCGAACTGCAGCGCTATAACGGCGGAATTCAAAAACAGTACTTACTTTAAAAACATGCCTCGTATAAACTCAGCCAGTGACTTCAGTACTGTATCTAGTGGAGATGTTATATTCAAAGTTTGTTTTTATTTTCAGGAGGAAGAACTGAAGCACTTTGACAATTTGGCAATTGAAGCAAGAAAAACATATAACCCAGATAAGGTTGAAGACCCTAAGGAATTAGTTAAAAAATCAATAACCAACTTATTACAAAGGGAAATAGATGTTATTGAAGACACTGAAACTATAAATAATATTAATACTAGTAATGATTTTGATATTTTAAATGTCCATGGAAGCAATCAGAAGCTATTGAATATTGATTTACAACCCGAAATAATATCCGAAAACTCTCCAGGAGACATTTCTAGTTTGGCTAAGAATGACAAAGTTTCTGTTGAAAATGATAAATCATCCTTTAGCATTCTAAACAAAGAAGATGGAAACTCTGTAGAAACAAATTACAAACATTTAGACTACAATAAATCATTAGAGGGAATAGTTCACGGCAATTTATCTTTATTAAGTAATCTTACGGAGAATGATATTTCAGAAAGTGAGAAGGTTCAAACTTGTCACTCGCACAAAGATTCAAAAATAACTGACGAGACAGATGAAACCAAGCTTTTTACTGGAGCTGCAAAGGAAATATCTAAAAACCCAATTAAAGAAATTCCCCATATAAATCAAATTAATCCTGAAAGTATCATAAATGATCCCAAAGATAAACGCAGCAATAACAGTAGAAAAACACCTTTAAAGGATATTGGGGAAAATAAGCAAAATAATATAGAGAACACTCTAAAACTTGAAGAAGACGATGACTTGGATTTCTTATTGTCTTTAAAAAAACCAGTTCTACCAGGAAATAAGAAGTTGAACTCTGTTCCAGGTAAGGGTAAGCAAAGTACTTAATTTAACTTGTTGTCAAATGTAAATCTTAGCATTTGGTCTTTATAATAGAATAACTAAATTGAGTTACAATTTGTTCAAGAAAGTGATAGTTTTGGTGTCCCTGATTCATTTTTAATTTTAACTACAGTCAAAACTGCACCAGGCAAACGGATTCATTAAAAACGATTCTGAAGCAATTTGTCTGAAGTCAAGTCATATTTTTACTAGACTGTTAATCCATATTTATTATATTAACATTACTACGCATTACTATCACAAATACGTAAATTTCAAATGTGTTGAAATACCTTTTATTCAGTCACTTTTAACAGAGAAAGAATTTGAGTATTGCCTTGCAGAAATCAGGACTTGTAACTTTTCCTTATTACTAGGGTGTATTTATAGATATCCTTAAAACTTAAATCTAGACAATTTGTTTTAAAATCTGGACATATTGTTAACTGTTCTATGTACAAAATTCAACAAAGTAATGATTGCCCGTGACTTTAATATAGACGTTTTAAAAAAAGATGGTAAATATAACAAATTTTTTAATATTTTAACCACTTATGACATGAATTATATGGTAAATTTTCCCACTTGAGTAACTGAACACTCAAAAACGGCTATTGATAACTTTATCACTAATATAGAACCTAACAAGTTAAGGGTAACTGGTGCAATTACTCTTGTGTTTGACCATGATGGTCATCTGATGGAGTTGATAGAAGTTATTCATAAAAAGATAAATTTGACAAGGAAACAGGTGAAAAAATTTTATCATTGCAACATTGAAACATTACGTTCTGATTCTTGGTTTCAGATTTTCTAGTCCACTGTCAGTCTTAAATAAAGCAATTTTTATAGTATTTTGAAGCATTATTTTAATTGTTATTTTCCAAAATTGTATACAACCGAAAAACCATGCAAATCAAATCAATGGATTGATGCAATATTGAAAAAGAAACATTCAGAAATTATAAACTTAGAGTATCATTTCAGAATCCTCAAGGATGATAATTTAAAGTTATTGATTAAAAGTAAGAAAAAGGAACTCAAACAAAATGTAATAATAAATAAAATACCGTATACCAAGTTTCGTCAGTATACGTTGATAAATAGGCGAGATATAAAATTGTTCTTTTCCTCCATAAGAATAACATTAGACAACGTACTGTGTTTAGCACTTTCAATATCTCGGTAACCAATTGACGTAGAGAAATGATCAAAATACCAAATTGTGTGTTTTTTTAAGCTGAATCCAATGGTGAAAACTAAAATTTGAATATTTCAAAAATTATATGTGAAAAATTCGAAAAACCCATTTTTGGGGTACAAAACCCCCCCCAAAATACCCCTTCGGGTAGAGCGATCTGGCTGGTTTTCGAACTTAAAGTCATAAATGTTGCTTTACACGTTTATACCAAATTTCATCAAAATCGGATCATTTTTACGAGAGTTATCGTGCTCACGGACACATATATATATATATATATAGATATAGATATATATATATATATATATATATATATATACAGTATCGAACGAATGGTGTTTTTGGGGTCTGGGGACCTCAAAACGAAAAGTTATCATGGTCCCGGGCCTAGGTCTTACCATGCCGACTACGGTAATAGCTTCTTCCCTATAGGGGAAATTCGCTAAAATGTACTTTGAGGAAAAAGTAATGAGCTCAAAATATTAGATAAAAACCACTTGAAACTTAATTAATTCAGAAGCAGGGTAACAATCCAAGTCAAATACTAATATTAAATTATCCCACCTGGGTAAATACTTAACGGACCCAATTGTTATCTGCAATACTTTCAACTAATTTTTTGTGAATGCTGTTTAATCATCCCAAAAATTACCACAGAACCTTCAACAATATGTAATTTATCTAATGGACATTCAGATAACTTATTTCAATTTTCAACTGTAACTGAAAAATATGTTGAAAAAATAGTATTATCTTTTGGCAATAAGTATTCAACAGGATATGATGAAATTCCTATTTCAGTAATAAAAACTTTATTGCCTTTGATCTGTATGCCGCTAACTCATATAATCAACTATTAGCTAATCTCAGGCATATTTCCAGAACAACTTAAAGTAGCTAGGGTCA
Organism: Allygus modestus; assembly: GCA_963675035.1. NCBI lineage: Eukaryota > Metazoa > Arthropoda > Insecta > Hemiptera > Cicadellidae > Allygus > Allygus modestus. Next base: position 135,804,849 of record OY776117.1, read on the forward strand.
TTCCAGTTTTTAAAAAGGGGGATCCAGAAGATGTAAAACTTTATAGGCCCATATCGCTACTTCCAGTATTTTCAAGGATTTAAAAAAAAATAGTTTTTAATCGATTTTCATACTATTTGGAACAAAATGAGTTACTAGACAAACAACAACACGGTTTTAGATCTAACAAGTCTACTACAACTGCTGGTATTAAGTTTTGATTCGATCATTGACTCTATTGACATGGGCGAAAAGGTTGTTAGTATTTTCTTAAATTTGTCAAGAGCCTTCGATGGTGTAGAGCATACTAAATTGGTGGAAGTGCTTTACACTCTTGGAGTTAAGAATACAGAATTGTCGTGGTTTAAATCTTATCTTTCGGAAAGAAAACAATTTGTAGAAGTAAATCATTACGTAAATCATTCAAAAATTACTTATAAAGAAACATATATTTAACAGAAAAGTATGGTGTCCCCCAGGGATCAGTTTTAGGCTCATTGCTTTTTCTCTGCTACCTGAAGGGTTTACCTGGTGTAGTAGTATAGGGCAGAAACAATAAAGTGTGTATTTATGCAGATGATACAAATATGGTTGTCACTGCTGATACCGAAGAAACCATTGAAATCTCATCTCACATTGGCTTATCATTAATAAAAGATTTCTTAAATAGTAAAAATCTTCTTTTAAACTCAAATAAATCAAATTTTGTATCTTTTCCAACAAAACAAGCTAGAACTAGACTAAGTCCTACAATATTTGTTGAAGATGAAATATTGGACCACGTAGAGGAGACCAAATTTCTGGATCTGGTCGTAGATGAAAAATTATCATGGGACGAACATGTCAATCTCGTAATCCGCAAGACATTAAGTGGACTTAATGCTTTAAGGAGGATGGCACGTTCATGTGACATCGAAATATTCAAAGCTATTTACTTTGCCTTAATCCATTCACATATTGCCTATAGTGTTTGCATCTATAGGGATCAACAAACAAAATTAATATGGATAAAATAATACTCCAACAAAAAAGGGCTTTAAGAATAATGTTGAATCTGAAACAAACCGACTCGGTTAAACAAGTTTTTTCCGAATTACGGATATTTACAATATTCAGCTTAAACATTTATGAGACAATAATATTTATATTAAATAACAATCGAGTTACAATAGGTAATACTGCTCACACTTACAACACCAGATCACACCGGATGGTGGAACAGCATAGGCTGGAATTTTATAAAAAGAAAACTACTTTTAAAGGAAATAAGTTCCTCGACTGCCTGCCACCAACTATAAAACAAGAAAAAGACTTCAAAAAGTTTCTAAATTTATTAAAAATATTATTAATTGAATCAGCCTTTTATTCCATTCAAGAATTTTGCCCTTAAAATTAAAAAAGTTGGACTAAATTGAAGAAAGTTGATTGTAGGGGTTAGTTTTAGTATATTTTGACAACTGAGTTTTACATGTAGAAATTATCTGTTTATGCTTTACTGTACCAATTATTAAATAAAATGTTACCTACTAAAAAAGTAGAATAATGACACTATTTCATGTACCAGGTTGTACATTTTATGAAATAAAGATGTTTTTATTTTATTTTATTTGATGCATTTAATCAAAAATTAAACTTACCCTGCCAAATTTGAGTGATATTGTAATAGACTTCTACTATATATGAAACTAGCAAATTAATTTGTTCGCTATAATTCTTACGTGAATCGAAATTCAGAAAAAATTAAAATCCCTCAAGACTTTGCCTCATCAGCCTTCAAAATTTGAGCACTCATCTGTTGCAGAGGTTTGAGCACTCATCTGTTGCAGAGGTTTGAGCACTCATCTGTTGCAGAGGTTTGAGCACTCATCTGTTGCAGAGGTTTGAGCACTCATCTGTTGCAGAGGTTTGAGCACTCATCTGTTGCAGAGGTTTGAGCACTCATCTGTTGCAGAGGTTTGAGCACTCATCTGTTGCAGAGGTTTGAGCACTCATCTGTTGCAGAGGTTTGAGCACTCATCTGTTGCAGAGGTTTGAGCACTCATCTGTTGCAGAGGTTTGAGCACTCATCTGTTGCAGAGGTTTGAGCACTCATCTGTTGCAGAGGTTTGAGCACTCATCTGTTGCAGAGGTTTGAGCACTCATCTGTTGCAGAGGTTTGAGCACTCATCTGTTGCAGAGGTTTGAGCACTCATCTGTTGCAGAGGTTTGAGCACTCATCTGTTGCAGAGGTTTGAGCACTCATCTGTTGCAGAGGATGAACTTCTTGGATCAGATATATAGTCATACGTAGCGGCAAAAGATAATTCGTTGTAATATAGCACGAATAAATGTAGGTTAATGCGTTCACTGCGTTATTCATGTTTAATCATGATAATTGCATTTGTATCTTTGCTAAACAACCCTCGGAATTACCGCGCGCCGCACTGATCGTGTTAATACCGTTAAGAGCAGGGAAAAGTTTAAACAATGACTTTTTTGGCATTGCGAAGCATAGCTTTTGTAATTGTAAATGTGTTTTTTCTACTTTATTTATCTCCCTTTATTGTAAGTAGGACTGACATTCCTAGTTACACAGGGAAATACAACACGTGTTTAAATAATCACCAAACCAAATAAGGTATTGTCTGCAATTAGGGGTGTCCAAGTAGTGGTTTTTTAATCGAGGCGAGTAGTGCCTATAATTTTCGAGTTTCGAGTATTTTCGAGCGAGTATTTGCCATCAGTTGGTAGTTTCAAATAGTTTAATGGGATTTGGATACCACCCTATATTTGATAATCTAAACATCGTTTCTAACTAATACATGAGTAGCAATGCAACGTTTGGGCCAGTACAATGAAACTGGATTACGGTTTGACATTTGTTTCTGGCCGATAAACAACAGTCCGGGTGTCATTTTTCTAATAACACCTGGTCCAGACATCGCTTATCATCAATATTAAATGGCAAAATCGTTAGTTAACAGCCGATATTAAAAGTAGCCCGGTCGCCACTTTGCCGATATTATGTATACTGTCGTCATTTTCGGCCTTCATTACGTAATCCAATCGTAATTTTTGGCCGAAATTATGTTTTCCGTCGTCATTTACGGCTGAAATTTTGTGGTCCGATTGTAATTTTCGGCAGATTTTACGTGATGCGATCGCCTTTTGCAGCCGTTACTACGCGTTTTGGTTGGTCGCAATCATTAGCGATTGTCATTTTCTGCCGATTTTACGTGATGCGATCGCCTTTTGCGGCCGATATTACGCGTTTTGGCCAGTCGCAATTGTTAGCAATCGTCCGGTAATTGGCAGGAAATATTTTGCATATTTTTCAAAACTTTGAGTCAAGTTCGAGCATTAAAATACTCGGCCGAAAACTCAAAGTGTCGAGTACTCGCACACCCGTATCTGCAATAGAAAAACACTGGAACTTTAAATAGTACAAAGGCAAAGCAGTAGTGGATTTTTACAGTATTTTCTGGATTTTGGAACCAGTAGGGGTCATAGTTATCATATTGATATGCTACATGTGGGTATATCAGTTTTGTTGCTATATAACACTTTCTAATATGGTACAGCGGAATTTGAATAGCATTACAACTTGCATTACAAAATTAAAGTTTTAAATATAGACGCAAGAATTTAGCGTAGAGAAGTCTTGCGCTCAGGTTACTACGAGCCAACTTATCAAGCCAGTATATCAAGATAACAATACTGTTAACATTTTGTTGTCCAGTTATGTTTGTTAGATTATTTATGACTTGAATTGTCCCGAAAAGTAGTAACTGAGGGAACACATTTTTATTTTTTGCTATGAAAAGCTAGTAGGTGCAAACATACCCGCCCTCCCTTTCTCTGCTGGATATCCTTGATCTAAGTGAGTTTCTGTTCTCCTGTTATTTATATCTTAAATATTGACTGTAGGCTAATGTGTTGTTTTGACTGACAGATTCAACCGATCAGCCTGAAAGGAGGATGTCACCGCAGGTTTCCTCTTCCCAACAACATTCAGAGCTGGACGACTGGTTAGACTCTGTGCTGCAAGACTGAATATTATACCTGGTACACTGGTTGCTGTGTTAACAATTAGAATCAAAGTAAAAACCATACCGAAGCTTTAGACAAATATTGCCTAGCGAGCTTTAAAAATCAGTCTGCAAAGACATCACTAATCTGTTAACTTTAAAATACTGACCTGAAATGTCAAGCCTGTTTCAAAGCCTTAACATGTTAAACAAATTAAAGAATATATTATTTGTTTACATATGTATCACATGAATGAAGATTATTTGTGAATATACTGTGTGCACCAAGTGTCAGAACGCATGAATATATTGTTTTGGAATAAAGCTACAATGATGAAATTCAGTGGTTATATTTTTACCCTATTTACTGAGTTATTGGGTATATTTCACTAAGGGGGATGTACCATGGAGGAAGACTCCAGAATATTAAATGTAAGCCAAGGGGGTCAAGGTTTACCTAGTTTAAATTCTATTCTCAGTAACACAACAAATGCCTCGATCCCAACTTTAAATGGAAAAATGGAATTGGAAATGGCTGCCATTCACAGTGGCAGATACAAACTATCGTTTTAGGGGGGTCATGAGTGAAACAAATATGAATTGTTAGTATACAATAACCTTTATGGTGAAAAATGGGTAAAACATGTGAAGGTCTGAGGATTTTTTTTTGGGGGGTCCCCCTTTGTCCGCCCCTGGCCATTCAAACTTTACATTCAGTAGTTTTTAACAACATTTGTTATTTATGTTTAAATTGTCCTCTGAGATATGGTTTGTGGTGGTGTAAAAGGATTCAAAGGATGATCTATCTCTCTCTAATGGACGAACCTTATAGGAATCTTGTACGTCTTATCGTAAGCATAGGTTATATTACACAGGTGCACCATTAGTTAGGGTTAATAAAGTTTTTTTTAGGTTTAGAAAGGTTTTTAGTAGTAAACAATGCCACAAGCTGGACCTCTGAAGGGTAGTTTGATTAAAAACCTAATTAAGTTCCAACTACCAAAACCACAGTACCTAGTTACCTTCTCCCTTCTTACCACTTTCTTAAGACTCTTATCATAAATAGCACATTCAATTCAAGTTTGATTTCCATAGAAATATTTCTAAGAACTACCGCTCTAAAAGACTGGTGCATATACCTAAATAAAAGACATTTTCACAGGCCAGTGTTGTGTTTTAAGTAATTTTCAATTTTACAAAGGCTTCCCTTCCTTATTTGATTAAATATAACTAGCAAATCCAGTTGCTCGAATTCTAGCAAATACCTTTTAGCGAATTTCCCCTGCAGGGAAGAAGCTATTACCGTAGGTGGCATGGTAAGACTTAAGCCCGAGACCATGAGAACTTTTTGTTTTGAGGTCCCCAGATGCCAAAAACAATATTCGTTCAAATTGATATATATATACTTATCAATGATATATATATATATATATATATATATATCATTGATATATATATATGTGTGTCCATTACCGCGATAACTTTTGAAAGAAGCACCCGATTTTGATGAAATTTGGCACAAATGGGGAGAGTAACATTTATGACTTTAAGTTCGAAAACCTGATCGATCGGTCTATGGGAAGGGGGTTTTATGGAGGTTTAAAATTTTAAAAACACTAGATTTTGGTTATAGCCATTTTATAGAGCTTAAAAAACAAACAATTTAGTATTTTGAATCATTAAGCTAGGTTTAGTGGTTGTGGAGAAAAGTAAAAAAAATGTGTCCATAAAATTCCCCATGTTAATCTTATGGGAATACGGTTTTTAGATTTTCCTCAGATAATTTCACTAAAAACTCCACATTTCTTTCTATCAATCAGTTTAGCTCTACAAAACAATCATTTTGGTGTTTTAATTGTTGTTTTACGTCCTACCGTTGCAGTGATATTCAAAGTGCTAATTACAGTACGTTGTCCAATGTTATCCTTATGGAGAATAAATAAAATGTTATATTTTGATTATTTATGTATGTATATAGATGAAACTTTGTATGTTGCTTCATCTAGTTGTGGTATATTGATATTATCACCAAAAGTTTTTTTTATTTTTTCCCGATAGCAGCAAACCTGCTTACTCGGCCCCCATGTTATTCATATGGAGAATAAGTAATGTTTTTTATCTCCCTTAGTTGTGAACCTAAATTAATAAAACTTGGTATGTAGCTTCGCCTGGTTGAGTTATATTGATAATTGCAAAAACATATTTCTTATCTTCCTTGTTGAAGCAAACCTGCGTACTCAATTATAATGTTATTCTTATAGAGAATAAATCAAATGCTATATATCACTTATTAATGAATGTGTTTTTGTGAAACTTGGTAAGTGGCTCTAGGTAGTAGTGATACCCATATATATGCATTGGAAGTTCGCTGAGTACGCAGGTTTGCTGCGACGTGGGTATTTACCTTTGGAATTACCCAGCTTGTATAAAGCTTTTATTAGTTTCTATTGTGATGTCACTCCTGAAGTTAGCTTCAAACTGCAGTTCCTGCTTCTGTACTGTGTTCTGTTACCATCAACAGCAGCTAATAAATAATTTTCAATCACATTGATTTCTATTCTCTCATAAGATTAACATTGGAACTTTTAAAGCCTAGGGGGCAGAACCCTAAAGGTGGATGTTCTCCAAACACCCAAAAGCGCAAGTTTCTGAAATGGTGAATCAAACGTGAGCTTACTTACTCAAAATTGGGAGCTCAGCCCATTTCCTCAGGTGCATCTCTTGAGGCCATGATAAGATGGTCTGACACACTTATTCAGGAGAAATTCTACAAGAAGGTTGTGGACATATGAGTGCTGCAGGTGAAGCAGCGTTAGCAAGCTCATCTGCAACTTTATTCCCCCTTATATCTGTGTCCCCCCGTCTGGATACCCAGCAGTGTGTGATGCTGTGTGTGCCCAAACCTCCCAAACAATATTGGACCTGAATTCACAGTGCCTTCAAAACCTCAGGCGTGGACACGAGATCCCCAAGGGACACCCCTTTATTTTAGCCTTTGAATTAGCTAATCAAAGTAAAAAACACTTTATTTACATAACTTCAAGATTTGTAATGGCATCTTGGCAGTTTACAGTCAGTTCAATGGAAGGATATCCCTCCAACGTAGGAACTTTTCTAGGGAGTAGAAAGTGTTCTTCACCAACCATTTTCTTAGGGCTGCCTTCAGTATGTCCCTCTTTAGTTTGTCATGTCCTCAGAAAGTAGATTATGGAGTTTCCAAAGTCGATGTATGTTGGCTTTTTCTCGTACAATGTGTTGGATCACTCTTAGCTGATATATGGATGTATGACTTGTGTTAGTGACGGTGGTTGTCTGTTCCTTTCTGTAGAGTTATCCCATCCACATGTAGAATTACCTCCCGTCCAGCTATAGAAATGTAAAGTTCAACAGCTGTCATGATGTTTGGTTGTGTAAAAGCTTCCCTGCTACTTTCCTCTAATCGAGGCCTTTTATACGTTAAACAGGTCTCTTTTGACCTAAAAGAAACAGTATATGATTTATATTTCCCGCTGTAGTTCCTCCCCAGACTCCAAGGCCAAGACTGTTATTACGACTCAAACAGTGTGTGACAGGCGGTCTTTGTAGTACCTTCATCACTTGTGTGCTTTATTCTCTTTGGAACATATAAGCTGGCGTTAAGTTTGCTGGGCAGTATGTCAATTTGTTGGTTCCATGAGATTTTCCCATGGTCTTCAACCTCCATGTCAAGTACTGTTTCTATGTCTTCTTGTTTGTTGCCAAATATCAATAGCAGTAAATATTGTTAATAAAATGATTAGTTATCCTTCAGATTTACAGATCGCCATATTGAGTCTATAATGAATGAGTCTACAGCCAGGTCTTCAGGATTATTTCCAGAGAGAAGCAAGGTGGTGTCACCTGCATATATCAGTGGTGTGCAGTGTACTTCCAGGTATTGAGGCAAGTCATTAGACAAACCGGTATAAATACCCCCGTCCCAGCAAACCTGTGTTCTTAGCGAGTTTCCAGTACATCAAAACATAACATGTGTATGTTTCTTAATACCACATACAGCCAGTTACCATGTTTCATATGAATATATTCACAAATAAGCGGTCTTTAATATTTTAATTACTCCCATAAGAATAACATTTGAGGCTGAGAAAGCAGGTTTGCTGCAACAAGGAACCCAACAAATTTTGTTTTTTTTTTTTGCAAATATCAGTAAAACTCAATCAGGTGAGGGTAACATTTTCATAATTAAGGGAGGCATAACATTTAACTTACTCTCCATAAGAATAACTTTAGGGCTGAGCACGCAGGTTTGCTGGTATGGCAACTATCGCCAAAAATTGGTTGTTTGTGCTAATAAAAATAACAAATATAACACAACTAGGTGAAGCCACATACCAAGATTTCATCAATATAAATTCATAAATAAGCAAGAGGTGAAATTTTACTTAATCTCTATAAGAATAACATTGGACAAAGTACTGTGTTTAGCACTTTTAATATCTCGGTAACAAATTTACATAGTCCCTCAAGGATCTATTTTAGGCCTAGTTCTTTTTTTTAATTTATATAAATGACATTTATTTTTCAAGCTCTATTCCGCAACATTCTTTAACAATTTTTGCTGACGATACTTCCTTATTCATGAAAAACCGAGATACTGAACTTAAAAGAGAGACTTTTGGCCAGCTCAACACTATTTCTATTTCTCAATACTTATTTGAAATTAAGCTGAATATTATCTCTAAAAAAACAATACATGTTCATAACTACAGCTCAAAATAAAAAAAGTCTAGATAGGGCTGGCTTCCAGACACCTTCTGTGCTTTTGGATGAAGAGATGTTTGAGGAATCCTCTTCAGTGGACTGACTATTTGGGAGTGAAGTTGGACAATGGTCTTAGGTGGTCAGAGCATGTTGATAAATTAGCGTCCATTTTAACCTCGAATGTTTTTGTTCTTAGAAATCGGACCGCCTTCAACAATTTAGCTTTAAGTAAATTAGTCTATTTTAGTTTGATCGAAAGTCATTTAAGGTATTTGATGGTGCTTTGGGGCTTGTCAAGTAAATTGAATCTTAGACAAATATTCGTAATACAGAAAAAAAGCAATTAGATGTATCTCTGGGCTTCGGCCTAGAGATTCATGTAGGGAGAAATTCAAAGAGTTGCAGATCTTCACCATTCCATCTCTTTATGTTTATGAACAAATTCTATATGCTAAGGAAACGAATCAGATACAGGCTTATCAACATTCATATAGAAACCATAATGTAAATCCGTCTGTGCAGCAAAATTTAAAACTTTATGAATCGAAACCAGGTTATGCCGGCTTGAAATATTTTTCGCAACTTCCCTCAGCTATTAATGAAATCAGTGACATAAAGAAGTTCAAGACTACTTTGAAACAACATCTTATTGAGAAGAGCTATTATGATCTGCCACAATTTTCCTAATTTCTCTCTTTTTTCCTGACTTCTTCCTGAACGGGTCCTTTTTTCATTTTGACATTCCAAAGCACTACCATACCTCACCTTATAGCACCTGATTGGACAACGTCGGTCTTCGACTGGCTTAGAGATAGCCATGACGGGTCCCATGCCTCTGGATCTGCGGGACGTACGAAGGAGGTAACAAGTAACAGGTATAGAGCAATAATTCAAAAATGTATATTTTTTTAAACTGAAGTCTGGTCTAATGATCTAATACTATATACAATTTCACATTGACCTTTTCCCACATACAATTATTTCACTAGTATTTGGTTCTCACTCACTTGGCATCCGGAAGATATACAGATCTCCAATCACCTAATCATGTGCCAAAATTTCTTGGACATCATAAAATGAACTTGACAGTAAAAACTGCTTCAGGGAAGCATTCAATACCTTGGGCATTAGGGCATTTTTAATTGAGCCTGGCAGTTTGTTGACAAACCAAACACCAGCTTGCGACGGTAGTTTCTTGTCTACTGCTGTTCTGTGCTGTTCGGTTCAATTCACAAGTTATTCCAGCATCTGGTGAGATTATAGTTTTGTACATATCGGTCCCGAGCCTGGACTCATTTAGACATAAAGTAAAGTTATGTTTCCAGTCTAGAGGCTTGGAAATGACAACAGCTAAACATTTTTAAATGTTGGCTTGCTCGAATCACTGAGATTTAATTTTGTGATTACTCAGTCTTCCATTTTTCTGGCGCCTGATCAATCTTAAGAATTTGACAGTAGCGCATGCTCCCCATAGAATGTGCCAACTCAACCCTCGGTCTACAAAGATACCAAGAATCTTGGTGGATGAGCTTCTTGAGGTACGTTGTCAGACATAATCACCGCAGGAACACCCTCACAGTCTACCAATCGAATACAAAATTTCTAACATTTGATTTTGTTGGGCTTTTTTGCAGAACACACACATTCAATTCAGCAAACTTTTGAACTTCAAGATCTCATTTTGAGCCAACTTCAGTGAGTTTTTCAGAGAGTCGTGTCATCAGTGTACTTAACGAATCGTCCGTGATGCAGATATGAACCAATGTCATTCACGTGAATCAGAAACAAAAAGGGGTAAATATTGATCACTGAGGGACACCATAACTTTTTTTTTATTGGACCTAGTTGTTGATTTGAACAACGTTGGACGTGTTGCCCAGAAATGAGTTGAGCCACAAATGTAACACACCTCTTATCAGTGTGATTCAAGTTTGTGAAAAAGTATTCCGTTCAATTAACAGAGTACAAAGAAATATCATAAACATTTCTGACATATTATTAATTTATGTTTTTCAGATTTTCATACCGGTAGCTTATATTTCAGGAGCATAACATATTATGAAACGTTACAAACACATGAAATTTGCAACGTTGCAGACATTTTTTAAGCATAATGTTCAGTATATATATTTTGCAATGTAAGCACACTCCAAATTATGTATATATATATATATCATAAATAATCCTATAGATTAAAGGGAAAAATGTATCCTACACTCACATTTATAGGAATATCAAACATTTCATTATTATGTTACCATTTTTAGGAACATTAAGTTTTCTGAAAGTCAACTTTGAAAGAGAAAAAATACAGTTAATTTCTTGTTTAATGTCTGAAAACCTTTCTTTATCACATTATAAATAGTATATATTTATATCATATCCGTAGGCTTTATTCATTTCAATTAATTATGTCATTTATTTTATTTATCAAAAGAACATTTTTATTTCTTACTTTTGTTTTTTCGTGACATTGAACAGTTTTGAATACAATTCATCCAACTCAAAATGCCGATGTTTCTAGGGCTATAATGCTTAGCAGATCATTTACTGCCAATAACGTCACTACAGGGTGTTTTAAACACCGGTTTATTTAGTTATATTGTTAATTAGGATACAATCCTAAAATATTAGGAAAGTAATTTAATAAAATTACCAATAAGACTAAATTAAATGATTTGTTTTGTAACTTGTTGCAACCGGAAACCATGTTGAATGTTTTGAAATATAATTCAGGATTATGTTCTAGTTATTCAAGAAATAATTAAAGTAGTGAGTTTAAAATTGTTTGTTTGTTAAAATTGTTGAGTTTTAAATTGCCAGTCAGACCTTTTATTCCATGAACAAGTAGTGAAATAACCAAGAGTGGTAGGGATAATGAATACTTTAATCATTTTGTGTTCCATCCCCAAAGGCTTAATCTTTTAAAAATTTGAAGCCTTTAAAAATAATTTTGATTAGTTTTTATGAGTGCTAATTTCTTGTAAAGTTGTCGGGTAAGTAGAAAAAATACTTTTTAAACAAAATAGTTTCTTGTTAGGTACATTATTACATATTTTAGTCATTGACAGTAACATTGTTACAATATCATTGTTGCAATAAATTTGCAGAAACAATACTGCAAATACATAGCAATTTAGCTTTCTATTAAAATGATTCTGGGTACTTTGGTATTATACGGATGCCACTATTTTTGGAGGTTAAATTTTTACCGGATACAACGGATAACTACATAATTCGAAAAAACGTACTTTTATTGACTTACAGTACTAATTTTACATCATTCTGATGAGCGGTCTTTGTGTTGTGCCTCCCAAAAGGCAGCGATGTCCGTTAGGATCGTGTTGAATGCGTCGCCGCCGCTAGCAGCCAGACCCGATCGCCACAGGTACTCCGCCAAATATAAAACGCGCTGCGGCAGTTATGTTAGGATGGGTTATCATAAAAATACGTACGGTTTCCTCTTCATTTCGAGGTAAATCCCACACCAAAAGAACGTCACTCATTATGAAAACAAATGTAACGTAGTGCACGGCAATAAATCACTCATGCATGATACTGACCCAGATACAGGCGGAGACAGGTGATGCGCGCGCTCCGGTCAACGACCTGACCTTGGCCTATTTGGAGGGGGTTTGGCGGCCGGAAGTATGACTCATCAGGTATCATTCGATTCGTAACAAAACAAGGAAAGTCCTACAATCATTTTTATGATAACCCATCTTAACATAACTGCCGCAGCGCGCTGCATAAGGGTGGCATCCGTATAATACCAAAGTACCTGATTCTGTAGGTGAAATTTCAACTTTTTTACAGATCCTTATGATGCAGATATATTTTGCAATGAAACGTTGATGTTGTTGAAGTACTGCTTGCTGTATAAGTTTTTGTCCGAATATTACTTTGGGCGTATAAAAATAATGTATTAATAATTTCACTTATCGAGAACAATGAAAAACAATTAAAGGTGTGTAAATGAACGCCGTGAGCAGCAGAAGACAGTTGGTCAAGGGTTCTGAGGGTGCTCAATTAAAACATGGCTCTGAGATTTTTTAGAGTGGTGGAAAGTGCGGCCACTAGGCGGTAACGAGCCGCCACAGAGTACAAAGAGCGTCCACTCCTCTCACCTCTCCCACTGTACCCTACGTTCTAATGCAGAAAATGAAGGATTTGCATTTCACTTTACACATTGCTTGAATTTTACGGTTGTCATTACGTTTCTCAGATTGACCAGAATATTTACAGAATACTTTCTAGGGATACTATTGTGTAGGTCCCAAATCCCTTGTTTTGCCTATAAGAGGAATTATTTTTTCCCAAAATCTGTAATCGTGGTGGCAACACTGCCCCAGTGTGTGGGGCGACGGGTGGCTCGTGGCAGTGTCAGAGTGTGGAGCTTGGGCTGACGACAGTTCCCACAGCACGGAGCAAATAGATCAGTAGTGATGAGGGCAGCCGTTCTGATGGAAGATGTGATGTACATGTAAGGTAGCATTGTCTATCTGTCTCCAGAAGGTGTGTCAGAATAGAGGAAGGTTGGATAGGGACAAACAGGGATTAAACTAAGGCAAAACCACACCTTACGTTTCTTTATATTTTCATACCAGCTTCTCAGCTCCCCCTCCCCCACCATTTCACCCTTTCACCAAGGGGGCATGACAAAATTTAATTTGTTTTAAGTTATTATGGCCGGAAGCATTATATTGGTGAAAATGTATAATGTTTTAGTAGCTGAATTACATTTTTAAGTTCATACTCACACTCACCCTGTATACTGAAAATATTCCACAAACCAGCGGGGGCCTCCATCCAGTGTAATGTCGGGCAAGCCAGGTGCATCAGAAAAACCTAAACATTAATGTTATACACTCAAGAGTCTTAGATAACGGAATCTTACATGACATGATCATGTCCGTATTAAAATCTGTGAATATATTATATTTTTCGTTCTTAATTTAAAAACAGTAAACCTTTCTGTTGCCCATAAAAATAGTAGGCTACAGTTACATCAACTCATTGATTCATGAGAGAAAGATCACACACTAAAGTAAAGGTTATTGTATGTATTTTGGAAGATCATAATAAGTGGTTTGAACTTTCTAAACTCCAGCAAATATTCTTTTAATTTAAGTAATCATACTTTTTATATCATATCATAAAACTGGTAATTTATTTGTTATATATATCAGACAGTATGAGTTAAGGGGAGCAGCCCAATTTTAAACGCCCATATACCGCCATTATGGCGCAGGTACATTTTTCTCAAAAACTATTAAAGATACAACATTGAAATTTGGCACACTTTAAGATAGGACCTTTGTACACATTTAGACCAGAGGGATTTATTTTATTGTCATCTATTGTTTATTTATGATTTTTTTAACAAATATTGTTAAAAAATATAAAAAATATAATTATAAAGCAGCACAAAATTTTTTTTTTAAGACTTAGAGGTAAAAGCTCTGGTCTATATGTGTACAATAATGGCCTAAGTGTGTGTTTAAAATTTCATTACCATGGCAACAAAACTTCCAGAGAAAAATGTACCTAAAGTGTAAAAATATGAACTTTCGGGAAACGGCAAAAATCAATGGCGATTGGTTAGAAATCAATATGAAAATACCTTTCAGTGGCCTCCTGGACAGTAGGATGGATTGTCAGGGTCTTCATCTTCTTCAAACTGATCTTCTAGCTGTCTCCTTTTGAGGCTGGTTTGTTGTCTACACTTTTTTTGGAGTTCCTCGATTGCTTTCTCTGCTTTTTGAATCCTACGGGCATCAAGAAGCTTCATGGCACGCACACAGTTTTCCCCAGCAGGTAGGCCCATTAGCTTGAAAATCATGCATTTGGAGACATTTCCCTTGTTGTACTGGGCAATGGCATCATAAAGCCCAAACTGTAAAGTAGAAATTCTTACAAAAACCTTCTTAGGTATACGGCTCCATATGATATTATTCAATGATTCACTCATATTTTGAGTGCCGCCGTGTGCACATTTTGCAAGCAGCACAGGGTTGGCTAGATCCTTGAAGATTGGTTTGATTTCATTAAGGACTGCTGCAGGAAGGTGGGTATGTTCTGAATGTTTATATTCAACCTTATCCTCCTTTGCTTTTTGGTACTTACACCATGATTCGCTTCCAGTCGGGCACAGCTCATGCATCGGTTCCTCGTCAGTTGAGCCTAAATGACAAAATTCGGCCCATATTCCTGTTTTCATGGCTTTCACTCCTTCTTGTGCATTTCTTCTTATGGCTATGCCATAGAAAATCTGGATTTTATCAATAGCATGACCAGTAAGCCTTCCTTTGCCACCAATTCTTTTGCCATCGGCGAGAATTTTGTGTGAGTTTTTTTTCTTATAGTCTCTCAATCGTTTGCCCATACGTTTCTGCACATGGCCCACGCATTCCATTTTGTCAATGTGAAAGTCTGGCCCATATGGTTGATCTGCACATACTGTGGCATATCCTTTGCAGTCACCATCCCCTAAGTAGTACTTGTAACGTACATCGTAATTGCACTTGGATCGTGCAAACATTTTCTTCACCCCCTCAACCTCCATTCCACCACTTGTGCCGGAGTAATTTGCAATGCAAGAGTCACTGTGGTTGTTGTCTAGCCTAGTTTTGCACATGCAGAATTTAGACATAATTTCTACATCTAAAACTTGGCCTGTAGTGATGCTTATCGCTGACACAACTCCATTGAGCGATGAAAATCCCCGTCGCTGCCACGTACCATCGAATGCACAGGCGATATCACGATCTCCATCATTTTGCTGCACTGCCTTTTCCACTGCTTCCTTCATCGACTCTACACACACCATTTTTGCTAGGGGTAGTAGCATTTTGTTGTATTTAGCAAACTTGGATGGTTTAGGCAAATTCATTACACCCGCGAACACTTCCCCAGTCTCTTGTCCGACTCCTATGCTACGCAGGGCATACACAAAACGAATATTTACATCGTACACTCGGTTTTATACATCTTCTAAGCCTAGTTTTACTTTGGTGAGTTTGCTATTCCTCTCACTTACTTTCTTCTTACAGTCTATGTTTGTGCAGTTCAAATTTAGAGTGAAAGCGAGACCGATTCGTTTCTCTACGGACAAAGCCAAAGAACCGTTGCAGTACTTGCAAACTGCCAGCTCCGTAATTAATTTTTCTACCACTCCCAGGTCCAATATGTCATATTTTAAGCTATCATTGTCAAATTGATTATATTCATTAGGCCTATTACTGCTAAGTTTGACCTTAGAGGTACTTTCCACCTTAGAATCTGAGGAATTGCTTTGATCACTAGTAGGCCTAGGCCTAGGTTGCACAGAAGGCTTTTTGTTTTCATCACTTTTTGTCTGCCAGCCAAAGCTTTTCCTCTTCTTAAATACCTTACCCTGTCTTGGCATTGTAAATCACAAAACTAATATAACCACAGCACTATAATCCACAAAAGACTCACTATTAAATTACCACAACACTGCTTTACTTTGTTCAGAATGAAACATAAACATAAACATAACCAATGAACAAAACAACAACAATCTCACTGTCAAAACAGTCCACGGCTGATTCCAGTGCCTTACAAATATCGTTCTTCTTCTTCAGTTGACAGAAAGCAGTAATACTGTATTAAGTGCAATATTACAACTAGTTTATACGAAGTGCGCTGGCTCAGCAGTGGCGTTGTGTAAGCAAACATAAGTGTGCAAGCTTTCAAATTTTATTTTTTTTTGTTTCTAAGCCGAATTAAATCACCATTATGTTATATATCATTGTAAAGGGGAAATGTTGAGCTATCCAACGATGTATAAAGTTAAAAAACCCCAAAAAATTTATTTTAAATGTGTCTGCTCCCCTTAAGTCAGAGTTGTACTGGCTTTGCCCCCACTTTATTTTTGCTGCTCCAATCAACGTTATATCAGTATAACTATTTTGATTCATAAATAACGGATTAAAAAAGTAACAATGCAGGTTATCACCATTATTAATGCTACATGATTGGCAGTTGTGTAGCATTATATTAATTTCATTTCACAGTATAAGAATGCTTTATTCAGCACTTTGTGTGTATGAGCACCATAAGCTCACTTGCCGTATGTTATTATGAGTTCAGTAACAGTACTGTAATAGTAAGTACGTAGCAGTGTGATTTAACTAATATTTTATAAAAAAATTCAAAACCATAAATTGAATATGTCATCAAGCACATGCTTTATTTAAGCTCTTAACATCAAATCACCATACATCTGGGTAGTCAAGCTAGTGCGAAATAAAATGATGCAGAGGTAATTTTTACATACCTACTCGATAAACTTACAGTAATCATTTAAATTACTGAATGCTTTCATTTGATGCTAAAGTTAGAGACGCGGACCCGGCACCAAGTCGCTTCAGTAAACACTTGAAACTGTTGACCAAGTCTGGCTCAGTCAATACTCTAAAGTAATTCATTCCAAATTTGATTTATTTACTGCATTTCTCTAGCAGTTATCTTTGTACCATAGTCAATTTTAGAATTTTATTTTTATTTTTTATTTGAAAGAGCAAATTAAATTAAATAATCAAAAAAATTTAATTTAATTTTTTTGAGTTTTGTCGACAATACTTTATAACCAATTCCTTTCATAAATGAGACAGGTCCACAAATAAACTATACTTTACCGTGGTAAATATAATTACTGTTTACCTACAAATGATACACCTAAGGAAAACAACGCTCTACAGGTACATAATTTGAGTCTTTAATCAAAATATATGCTAATATATTTAGTTTTGAAAATACCATGTAATTAAAAGCTTAAATCGTGTTGACTATTAAATATGTTACGTAAAACTTTTTCTTAGTTATAAGTTATTCTTAAACTATTCAAGAATGGTCACGGAGTTGCTGAACTTCATAGACTGTCCAGATTTGCCGATTTTTAGTGACTAGGAAGAGACTAGCAGTTGGTTAGACATGGCGAGTAAAACCTTTTAAATTAGACTTGTTTATTTTACTATGCAGGAAAAACACTTAGTGCTCCCTCAACCTGGACAACCCAAGTCCTTTTAAAAAAATCTAACATTTGCATGAACTAGATAATAAACCATATCAACTCGTACCAGTAGACAAGGCCGTAGCCAATGGGGGGGGTCAGGGGGTCGAAACCCCCCCCGAAATTTTTAGATAAATAATAAAAAAAACAGACCAACAAAAAATGTGTAGAATTTTATCATAACAAATTGTTTGAAAATTTAATGATGACAAGGAATAAACTTAAATACAATACCCCCGTCGCAGCAAACCTGCGTACTCAGCGAATTTCCAGTGCATAATATATGTCTTAATACCATATAAAGCCGCATAACAAGTTTCATAAAAATATATTCATATATAAGCGATATATAGAATTTTAATTATTCTCCATAAGAATAGCATTGGTGATGAGTACATAGGTTTGCTGAAACAAGGAACACAAACAATTGGTTTTTATGCAAATATAAATATAATTTAACTAGATGAAGCCACATACCAAGTTTAATCAATATTCAATCATAAGTAAGCACTATATAACATTTTAATTATTCTCCATAAGAATAACATGGGAGATGAGTAAGCAGGTTTGCTGCAACAAGGAACTAAAAAATGGGTTTTTATGCAAATATCAATATAACTCAACAAGGTGAAGCCACATACCAAGTTTTATTAATTTATGTTAATAATTAAGGGAGTCATTACATTTCACTTATTCTCCATAAGAATATCATGGGGCTGAGTACGCAGGTTCGCTAGCTACGGGAATAATCAACAAAAAATCGATTTTTTGTGCAAATATCAATATTCCAGTACTACGTGACCCCACGTGCCAAGTTTCATCAATATACATTCATTAATAATGGAGATATCAAATTTTATTTATTCTCCATAAGGATAACATTGGACAACGTACTGTGTTTAGCACTTTGAATATCTCTTCAACGGTTGGACGTAGAATCACAATTTAAACACCAAAATGATTGTTTTGTGGAGCTGAGTTGATTGGTAAAAGAAAATGTGAAGTTTACATTAAAATTAACTTAGGAAAAGCCAAAAACCTATTTCCCATAAGATTAACATAGGAGATTTTATGAGCAGGTTTTTTTGGATTTTCTCCGCAACCACTAAACCTAGCTTAATAATTCAAAATACCATATTATTTGTTTATTTAAGCTCTATAACATGGTCTAAACCAAAATTAAGTGTTTTAAAAATTTTAAGGTAAAAAATGCAAAAAACTGATTTTTGGAAATTTTAAAACACCCATAAAACCCCCTTCCATGGCCCGATTTTTCTGGTTTTCGAACTTAATGTCATAAATGTCACTTTACACATTTGAGCCAAATTTCATCGAAATCGGACGTTTTTTACTCAAGTTATCGCATTCACGGACACACACACACATATATATACATATATATATATATATATATAGATATATATATACATATATATAAATTTGAACGAATAGTGTTTTAGTCATCTGGGGACCTAAAAAAAAAATTTGTCATATGGTCTCGGGCTTAAATCTTACCATGAGACCTACGGTAATAGCTTCTTCCCTATAGGGGAAATTCGCTAAAACAAAGGAAATACAAATTTACTTACCTTGACAGTTTCAAGATTTACCAAAATAAATTTGACTTGGAGTAGGAAATGTTACCAGCTGAATTCGATTTATGGAAAATCTACCGGGGGAAGAAAAAGGAAATTGACCGGCCTACGTGTGCCATTGAAAGCTTAGGAGAATGCAACAAAGGTTTATACCCCAATATATTTATTATGCTTAATATTTTCTCCACACTTCTAGTGACCACCTGCACTCCCAAACGTAGCTTTTCGACCCTCAGAAGGCTGAAAACTTATTTAAGAAACTCTTGTGGTCAAAGCCGTCTGAGTGGCTTATTAGCACTGATGTCCGTTCACAGGGAGAGAGAAATTCCGACGGAAGATGTAATTAATAGTTTTTCCAAAAAAAGAACCGGAGGCTTAACTTTGTTTTGTAAATGAAGTATCTTTCTTACAAGAACGTGTTTAGTTTATCTGTAATCATTAAAACTTGATTTTTCAATTTCCATATACCTTAGTTTTTTTCTTGTACCAACCACTTTCTATCATTATAGACTGAGGACTGAGTGAAAATATGCCAACAACGAAACTCTGGTATTTATTGTGTTGAAAAATATCCGTTTTATGTTGTTATATCTTGTTAGTAGTGACATTGAAGGACGTTCAAAAGTATGTTTTTTAAGTTGGCAAGCTTGAAATAAAAAGAAGAAAGAAGAATTTAGTTGATACAATTACTGCTGTGTTTTCTGGGTTATTTAATAATAATAATAATAATAATATATAATATATAAGTACTATTTAAATATTTAAAACTTAAAAAATCTTACTTTAACATTAGGTTATATTAAGAATTGCGTTAAAATGAAAGTTTGGAAGTTACTTCCTGTAACCGCGGAGCCCAAACCCCCCCCAAAAATGTTCCTGGCTACGGCTTTGCCAGTAGATGTAAATCTTTTGATTACTTTATAATGGTTTAAATTCAGGAGCTGATTGTTGCTTAATGTGTTTTTTTTCTAATCACCATACATTTTTTTAATCACCTACTTTACCAACAACTGTAACCTTCTTCATGTGATAGTAGACAATTTTTACAGTGGTTTCACTACACCCGTGCTCAGAGGGTGTGTACACAATAAAGATAATCATTTATTATCTGTGACATATTCTATAACTGTTTGCATTAGAAATAAAAAATAAATATCCCAACATAACTGTCCAGATCAAACCGTATTAAGCTACACTGTCCAAATCAGTGCATTTAATTTTGCTTATCATAACTTATTTGGTTCAAGGTCTTTACATTGCTTATTGTATTTAGCATCGTTGTATGTTGTAGGGCTATGGCGGTCACTGCTAACAATGTGTAATATCCAGCTGCTCGAAATAAAGTGCACGTGACCTGGCAGGAGAGAATGAGGGGCTTCCGCTCTCAACCTGGAAGAACACTGGGATGGCACTAACAAAACCCATCATAGTTGTTGCAGCCCGTGAAGATGCTGCACTACCTACTTTGAGAAGGGGGCAATGGTTTGGCTGCCACAGGGCCACCCAGGAAAGCAGAGGGATGAGGGATATTGTGGTAGTGTACCGACTCTGAGACATCATCCACATGCAGCTGTAGAAAGATCTGCATGCGACGCGTGAGTATACTGCATGGAGAATTAATACAAGTAAAACCCCTTGCATTGTAAGAAAACGTAGAACGTGAAAGATTCAATATTTAGACAATTAGACTTGTTATTAATTTAGCTTGAGTTTGCTCATCCAGTTGAACTCTGAGTGTCATATGAATAAGCATGTGAAAGGCAGCACACCTGTTATTTATAGGGTTGTTTGATATTTTACGTCGCTGTACGTCTTTGCTTAATCTATTGTAAAACACTCTAAAAACACTTACTTATAATGGTGTTTGTGTTGTGTTTTAAATCTATTTAATGTTTAAAATGTGCACAAGTCAGCAAAAATATTACAAATATTTCTGGAATATAACTACATATTTATGTGTGTACACCTATACAGGGGAAGGTACCATTAATATTTGACAACTGATAATTTTATTCACTTACTTGAATGAATAATAATAAACAAAACAAGAAGCAGGGGACGAAGGGAGCGAATAAGCCAAGATGGAGGGAGGCTGAAGTAAAGTAAATACTCTCAAAAACTCGATTACGTTCGGATTTGAAGAAACACTCGACTGACTGCTAGGATTTTGACTTGATTATGAAGAAAACTATCGAAGTACAGTATGCATATACTATTTGGTAATTAGGAATGACAAACTTATGTCATTATTTAGTAAACTGATAAAGAAATTATTTATGGTTGCTTGACCCAGTAAACTGACTATTATCAATTTCTCCATAGCGTTTGATGGCCCAACATTGGCTATGGTTGGATTTGCCAACGTGGGCTAGCCAACGATTGGTTTGTTGGTCCAGCCGCGTTAATGCCAACCAGCCTTTTCCCTACCATATCCTTCAATGCCGACGATGGCCCAACGATGTGTGCTGCTAAACTATAGAAATCTCTAAATTCCGATTTTGTACCTACGATATGAAAACATATACCTAGTTGCGTATTCATAAGTCAGTTTTACTTAGAGAAAACATTAAATCATAGACTGCCTATTTCGCACTGGGACAGCTCCACATGCATGTTATATGGATTAGGCAAATAATCTACTGTGTATTCACCAAGCCTATATCAACTACAGGTATCCCAGTTGCATTACCGATCACATTCATCAGTTATCAAGAGGCCGATGTGTTTCATTATAGACGGGAGAAGAGCTAATCCTTGTTCTTCCATAACGTGAATAAATACTTTTGATTTCAGCCCTCACAAGAATATCCTAGCAAAGTAGAGCACTGTTTTGTAACTTCAATTTTAAAATAAATTTAATATGTTCATCTAAACCAAACGTAAGTTTTACGGGAATTTTCTGTCTGTCCGTGTGCTCCCAGGGACCTCCCAAATGAGCTTTATAAAAGACCCCGTCCTTATCTTCTTAAGGTTCTCGTTATTCCCCAAGTTGAATTTCCCGTAATGCGAGAAAATTGAAATTGGGGCGATTTTGCTTAATGTTACAGTGACGGACATACAGAATGTTTTCTTCAATAATACGTGGAGTCGTTCACAAACATTTTCATATTTACAGCAAAACAATCACAGATTCAAATTGATCTATTCTTTTTTCCTTTATGTGGTGTATTGCAATATATATGGACTGTGCAATACTATATAGATTGAAACCATATAGACTGTAATGCAATACTTACTTTATTGTATTTTCCGATGAACTCACTTAAACGTTGTTTTCCAAAAATGAATCTGCACTCAAAGTACTATTTAGCTAGTAATGCAGCAAAGAATAATTAAGAAATATTTGTTTATTGCAGATTGTTTAGTAACAAAAAACTTTTAAAAATACAAATATGTTTCCATTTAGTAATGTATTTATTTTTACATCTGTGTGCAACAAGTATGAAATATATAACTTGTATTAGAATACTGTATATTAATAAACGGTATCAGGAAACTGACACATACTTTCTCCCTTTTAGCCAAACTTTAATGACAAAAATATTTGTTATTTACTAAATATAGAATATGAAGTATAGATAAATGTAAAGAAAATTGTCTAAAATAGTTGTTTTCAGAAATATCCACCCAAATTGCTTTTTTGGAGGCACTATAGAGTGCGTTGCTACACACAGTAGTTTTGAGAGGGGAAATGCCCCCTTGCCCCCCCAGGGTTAAATAGCAACACATTTCGAACATCATCTGTTGGTCAATGCTAACTTGACCTGCATATCAAATGAAATTGATCAGTAAATAAGAGAGAAATAGTTATTTTTGTATTCCCCATAAGAATAACATTGGACAACGTACTGTGTTTACCGCTAAATGAAAATTTCAATTTTCTCCACAACTAGCAATCGTAGAATAGTAATTTAAAATACTAATTTATTTAGTTTTTTGAGCTCTTTTTAATGGTGAATAGTAATCTTTTTTAACATTTATGATTTTTTATGAAAAATCCAAAAAACTGAATTTTTGATGTTTTAAGTCCTGTAATTTCTGAACCCGCATTTTTACAGAAATGCGGGTGGTGTCATTTTGTTGGAAACCTAAAGTTCTACAAACCACGAAAGTTTAATCAAAATCGTTAGAGCCGTTTTTGAGAAATTTGGATTTTTCATGTTTTTTGGCGGTTTTGGGGGGATAATTACCCTTAAAAATCAAAAATTCAAAAAAATGAAAAAAAACGCTTGGAGATATCGTGGATTAGTACCTACACGCCAAATTTCATAAAAATCGGCCCATAGGTTAGGGCTCTAGCTCTGTACACATCCACACAGACACACACACACACACACACACACACACACGGACACACACACACACACACACACAGACAGACATCACGTAAAAACCACTTTTTTGGGTTCAGGGAGCACCAAAACGAATATTTCCACTGACAACTCAAATTCGAAAATTTTTACGAAAACAATACTTTCTCCATATACTATGTATAGGGGGAGAAAGTAAAAAGTTACTCAATACTTCAAACAGGCTCAGATAAAAATGTGTTCTATCAGCCTTAGTTTTGAGCGGACTACAATACTTCTAAAAATGAAAATATAATATACTATGAAGAAAAGCATCAACAACTTTTTTCAATTCCTCATATTCAATGCTCATGAAGGAGTCCACCTTTTTCACTCAATCAATGACACCGGAGTTTTAAGAACTCGGCTGCAACTTACCGTTGTATAAGAACTATTTCCAAATGCTAATTTTGTAATCGAATAGGAAATTTATGGTACTACTGATAAAGGTTTTATTCGTGATAAATGTGTCTACCGTACAGCATAGGTATCAATGTTGGCATAGCTTGGGAGGACTGAAAACCACCCAACCTAGCGTCTGGGATTTTGGTGAAAGAGATCACAGGTTATATTCCCAAGGTGCTCAAAATACTTTGAGATATTTTACACTGGCGGAGACAAGCAAACAAACTAAATTAAATATTGAAGTTATGATTTCTAAAAGTATCATATTCTGAAAATATTAAAAATCCGAACAAAAAAAATTGTTGGCACATCGAATTATAAAAAACCATAATGATCTTTAAAGAGATTAATTGCAATGAAACCCTGAAAATCGCTTTGTCTAATATCAAAGAGATGAAGGATAAAAACGAGCTAGTCTGGCGTGGGTAATCTCCCTTTATTTCCTTTTTCCTACATGGCAAACAGTTAATTTCGTACGTGATATCGTAACCAGGCCAGCCATTACGAGATGAGGTTCTGAGTTTTTTGTTTCTTGTCTCACTTAGGCAAATATCAGATTGGTTCCCAAAAAGGGCCGTACTCCGCCAGGACTCCCCCCCCCCCCACCAGGTAAGATAGGACTCAGGCCTACCCTATCTGTTTTAGCAAATTTCCCCTATAGGGAAGAAGCTATTACCGTAGGTCTCATGGAAAGACTTAAGCCCGAGACCATGATAACTTTTTGTTTTGAGGTCCCCAGATGCCAAAAACAACATTCGTTCAAATTTATACATATGTATATAGATATCTATATATATATGTGTCAGTTAACAAGATAACTTGAGTAAATACTCCCGTCGCAGCAAACCTGCGGACGCAGCGAACTTCCAATGTATAATCTTTGTCTGAATTCCACATAAAGCCGCAAACCAAGTTTCATAGAAATATATTCACATACAACTGATTTTATTTATTCTCCATAAGAATAACATTGACTCAACATATAACTCAACCAAGTGAAGCTACATACCAAGTTTTATTAATTTATGTTCATAATTAACGGAGTCAGTACATTTTACTTATTCTCCATAAGAATAACATGGGGGCTGTGTATGCAGGTTTGCTGCTATGGGAATAATCAACAAAAAATCAATTTTTTGTGCAAATATCAATATACCAGTACTACTTGAAGCCACATACCAAGTTTCATCAACATACATTAATAAATAATCGAGATATCAAATTTTGTTTATTCTCCACAAGGATAACATTGGACAACGTACTGTGTTTAGCACTTCGAATATCTCTGCAACGGTTGGGCGTAGAATCACAATTTAAACACCAAAATGATTGTTTTGTGGAACTGAACAGATTGGTAAAAGCAAATGTGAAGTTTACATTAAAATAAACGGAGGAAAAGCCAAAAACCTTTTTCCCATAAGATTAACATGGGAGATTTTATGAGCAGGTTTTTTTTGGATTTTCTCCGCAACCACTTAGGTTAATAATTCAAAATACTAAATTATTTGTTTTTTTAAGCTCTATAACATGGTCAAAACCAAAATTAAGTTTTTTAAAACTTTTAGGGTGAAAAATACAAAAAAACTTATTTTTGTAAAATTTAAACCCCCATAAACCCCCCTTCCCATGTTTCGATTTTTCTGGTTTTCGAATTTGAAGTCATGAATGTCATTTTACACATTTGAGCCAAATTTCATCAAAATCGGACGTTATTTACTCATGTTATCGTATTAACGGACACACATATATATACATATATATAAATTTGAACGAATAGTGTTTTTGGCATCTGGGGACCTCAAAACAAAAAGTTATCATGGTCTTGGGCTTAAGTCTTACCATGAGACCTACGGTAATAGCTTCTTCCCTATAGGGGAAATTCGCTAAAAACGTCCGATTTTGATGAAATTTGGCTCAAATGTGTAAAATGACATTCATGACTTTAAGTTTGAAAACCAGAAAAATCGGACCATAGAAAGGGGGGTTTATGGGGGTTTTAAATTTACCAAAATTCAGTTTTTTCCATTTTTCACCCTAAAATTTTTAAAAAACTTAACTTTGGTTTTGACCATGTTATAGAGCTTAAAAAACAAATAATTTAGTATCTTGAATTATTAACCTAGGTTAAGTGGTTGCGGAGAAAATCCATAAAAACCTGCTCATAAAATCTCCCATGTTAATCTTATGAGAAAAAGGTTTTTGGCTTTTCCTCAGTTTATTTTAATGTAAACTTCACATTTGCTTTTACCTATCTGTTCAGTTCCACAAAACAATCATTTTGGGGTTTAAATTGTGATTCTACACCCAACCGTTGCAGAGATATTCGAAGTGCTAAACACAGTACGTTGTCCAATGTTATCCTTATGGAGAATAAATACAATTTGATATCTCGATTATTTATGAATGTATGTTGATGAAACTTAGTATGTGGCTTCAAGTAGTACTGGTATATTGATATTTGCACAAAAAATTGTTTTTTTGTTGATTATTCCCGTAGCAGCAAACCTGCGTACTCAGCCCCCATGTTATTCTTATGGAGAATAAGTAAAATGTACTGACTCCCTTAATTATGAACATAAATTAATAAAACTTGGTGTGTAGCTTCACTTGGTTGAGTTATATTGATAATTATATAAAAACCCATTTTTCTGTTCCTTGTTGCAGCAAACCTGCTTTCTCAGCCCCCATGTTATTCTTATGGAGAATAACTAGAATGTCATATATCGCTTATTTATGATTGAATATCGATGAAACTTAGTATGTGGCTTCGCCTAGTTAAATTCTATTTATATTTGCATAAAAACCTATTGTTTCTCTTCCTTGTTTCAGCAAACCTACATACTCATTACCAATGTTATTCTTATGGAGAATAATTAAAATCGCGTATATGTGAATATATTTTTATGAAACTTGGTTTGCGGCTTTATGTGGAATTCAGACAAATATTATGCATTGGAAATTCGCTGAGTCCGCAGGTTTGCTGCGACGGGGGTATTTATAATAATGGTAATAAAACTACGGAAGATATTATTTTGGGACCTTACGATTATTTTGTAACCGATAGATTTTTTCCAAAATAAAAATATAGTATTACTGATTTCATGTTTTTGGTTTTAAATACAGCTAAAACATCCTCAAATTTCGCTATATACGTTTCGCTTCACGTTATGGTAGCATTTTATTCTGCCGATGGCGATGCTAATGGTAATATCTGGGGCTCCTCTATCCCCATCTATGTTGAAGCATCTGGAACATTTCACTGACTGCCAGTGCTTCACTTATTTCTAAAAGGCAGTTCCTTAGTCAAAATAACATGCAGGTATTTAACAGCACTCGTTCAGCGGCTCACGTTAGCCCGACAGCGCCTTCAATTTCAGTAGATGTTAACGGCAATACACGCATGTGTTGCAAATGTGTATTCAAGTTTGCAGGCGCTGTTAAAAGTCCGACAGGAGCGCGGTGACCTTGGGACCGTCCTTCCCCCCTGCCACCCTGGCGCCTGGGCCGATGTTATCTCTATTTTATCGCTCCATTCATTCTTATTTCCTGGAATTTACTATTTATCATTTCTATTTAATTTCATTCCGATTAGTTTGTATTAAATGCCAGTTCTTTCATTGATGTTCTTTTGGAGAATAAATAAAATTGAATATCTTGATTATTTATGAATGTATGATGATGAAACTTGGTATATGGTTTCACCTGGTTGTGGTCTATTGATTTTTGCATCATTTTGTTCGATTGTCCCCGTAGTAGCAAACCTGCATACTCAGCCTTAATGTTATTCTTATGGAGAATAGGTAAAGTTTTATATCTCCCTTAATTACGAACCTAATTTAATAAAACTTGGTATGCAGCTTCACCTGGTTGTGTTGTATTTATAATTAAAAAAAAACACAACAAAACCCATTTATTATCTTCCGTGTTGCATTAGAAATTCACTGAGTACGCAGGTTTGCTGTGACAGAGTTATTATTTTCCTTACATTTTATCTTAACGTTTTTATTTGGTAGCATTTCCCTAATTAACTCAACGTAACCTTAAGATTTTCTTCAAGTGATATTTAAAGTCAGATAATGGAATGGTGTAGTATTTTTTTAGCTAATCGCTCTAAAATGTAATATGATTTATCTCATAAGAATCGAAATTATTCGTAAATTTAACCGGTTGTTGCAGATCAAGGAAAGTGCGAAGGTTTTTAGCGAATTTCCCCTATAGGGAAGAAGCTATTACCGTAGGTCTCATGGTAAGACTTAAGCCTGGGACCATGATAACTTTTCATTTTGAGGTCCCCAGATACCAAAAACACCATTCGTTCAAATTTGTTTATATATATATATATATATATATATATATATATATATATATATGTGTGTGTGTGTGTGTGTGTGTGTGTGTGTCCGTAAGCACGATAACTCTCGTAAAATAGGTCCGATCTTTATGAAATTTGGTACAAATGTGTAAAGTACCATTTATTTGAACGAGTTCGAAAACCAGACGAATCGCACCATCCAAAGGGGGTTTTTGGGGGGGGGTTGGTTTTTTGGGGTTTCCACATGTAATTTTTATTTAAATCAAACTTTAATTTTCACCATTGAATTCAGCATAAAAAAATAAACAATTTGCTATTTTGTTCATTGCTCTGCGTCAATTGGTTCCTGAGATATTGAAAGTGCTAAACACAGTACGTTGTCTAATGTTATTCTTATGGAGGAAAAGAAAAATTGTATATCTCGCTTATTTATGAACATAAACTGACGAAATTTGGTATATGGCTTCATCTGGTTGGGTTTATTGTTGTTTGCACAAAAAAACTATTTTTCACCTATAGTTCCCATAGCAGCAAACCTAGGTACTTGGTCCCCATGTTATTCTTATGGAAAATAATTAAAATGTTATATATCGCTTATATCGCCATGAATGTATATAGATAAAACTTGATATGTGACTTCACTAAGATGACTTCTATTGATATTTGCATAAAAACCCATTATTTTGTGTTCCTTGTTGCAGCAAACCTGCATACTCATCCCCAATGTTATTCTTATGGAGAATAATTAATATTTTAAATATCGCTTGTTTGTGAATACATTTCTTATGAATCCTGTTAAGTATTTTAATGTGTTAGGGTAAGTCCGGGATAGTTGGACCACATTTATAAAACCAATTTTTTAAGTACTATTTTGTTATGATAAACTATTGACAGTTTTTGTTAACTTAAATTACATCTTATTTAGCCTAATTGGCATGTTTTATCACAAAAATATTATCAATTAAGTCATCAATAATATTTTTATAATATGTTTAAGTGGTCCATCTATCCCGAGTGTATCCGGGTTAGATGGACCATATAAAAGTAATAGATGGACCACTTATTTTCTTACATGGAATTAGGTTATATAGTGATATAACTATGGTAAATTATACAAATAATCAGTTTATTAATAAAAAAATACAAAAGGGTTGGTAATTACAAATTACAATGTCAATATTGTTCTATACAAATTTGTGTTCGGGAATGTTCATTATTTTCACTTCTTATTCTTACGCTTAAAAGAAAGTTCGTTATTTTCTTCCACTAGTTTGCTTGAAAACCCTTTGTAACATTTTTTAATTCCCGCTTCCCACAGAAATCACACTTATTTTCAAATCGTGTGCAGCCCTCGTGCATCCATCGAGAGCATGAAATGCATTTAATCCAGTCGTCTCCTTTTGTGGTCTCATTGTAGTTCTCACCGCACCAAACACACTCATTCTCCTCCCAATGACTCTCATAAAGGTTTTCGTCTAAAACCACATCCATGTCAATGTCTTCTGACTCCGAAGTGGTTCTTTTTTAATTTTCCGTATCTTCTTACTAACAACTTTCTTATTATTCTTTTGATTGTTTCGTTCAGCTTGTTTCCGCTTTCTTTCTTTCTTCTTTTCTTCTTTTATCAATAATTTTGCTTTTTTTCGTCGTCCTTCTTTTTAAGGCATGTTATATTTTCTGGAGCGCTTAAAATTTTTGATACGGTTTGCGCCTTCCTCTTTGCTGTTTGAACTTTACTCACACAAGGTACTGGGTGTATTGTATCCAATATTTTTGAGGGAGTCTCATTTTTAGAAGCATTTCCACTCTTTGAAACTGGAACAGGCTCCGCATCGCTCTGAGAACTAGATCCAGCAACAACAAGCACCCCTTTAACAAAATCAGGCCCCGAAGGCAATGGTGGCTGGTTAGGCTCAGTTGAGGATGTCTCGACACTTTGTCATTAACATCTACAGGAGCAGATGATCCTGAGAGAAAGGCGTAGTCAGATATTGCTTTTGGATCGAAGGGAGTTATTCCACAAGTTATGAAACCACTGATCCCATTATCCACATTTGCAGACTTCCCCCCGCTGAACTAAGGAGCGTACCAAATTGCAGTCGAGTTATTTTCCTGGAGGGGTTATTTGTCATATAACTGTTGCAGACAGCGTAGTAATTGCTCTTCAGAGATTTGAAAAAAAAGACCGATCTAATGGCTGAAGCCAATGACTACTGTGAGCAGGAATGCTCATCAACACAATGTTGTTCCTTTCAGCAAATTCAAGCATTTCAATGCAACTTGTGTGAGAAGTATGGCCGTCCAAGAGTAATAGAACATTTCCTTCTGGTTTTCTTGGTGTAAAATGGTCTATATATAATGGCCTATATATATTATTTAATATGTGGTCCGTCTATCCCCCTAGTTTTTAAATGGTCCATCTATCCCAAATTTATCCGGTCCATCTACCAAAATGTCAGGGATAGATGGACCGGCCAGCCAGTCGCGCAAATGAGGCCGTCGGCACGCCATTTTAGCTTAGTTTCCTTCTCTATTAAACACTTAATCTACACATCTACAACTAAGTCGCGATCTCTAAAACTAATGACACAAACTAAGGAGCAAAGTAAGAGTATAATATTTTTTAACATACCTGAAATAAAGAATCAGAATAAGACACAAACTAATTACTTTTAATTAATCAAAACTTAAACATACGTTCATCACCCTTCGTTACATCACACTACATGCCGACCGCAGCGCTAATATGGCAGACTTAAGAAATATTCAACTGGTCCGTCTATCCCAGTGGTCTATCTAACCCGGACTAACCCTATGTTATATATTCATTGGAAATTCACTGAGTATGCAGGTTTGCTGCGACGGGGGTATTTAATATTTCCCCATAACATAACTTTTGGTGAATTCTAAAAGCTGTACATCATTGTCAAGGAGTTAATGTTATTATTATGTTATAAAAATAGCAGTTTTATAATATTCTTGAGACATTTATTATGACTATAGTCCGATTGATGTAGTAATTCACAAAACACCTTAATAAATGTAGTTGTAACAGTAAGACACCCCTGAAAATCTTTAATTTTTCTACAGTATCTAACTGATGTACCCATTCTTCGCACAGGTATTTTCTTTACCCGTTTCATAGTCAAAATGCAATTTGCATTTTAGTTAGCTTGAAACAGCTGTTCTTGCTTCTGCTCTTTCAGTTGTCAAAAGGAAGCCTATCCACGCCTGTTCGCATTACATTTTCTGAATGTTTACTTTCTTCTGAAATGTAAACATTGAAACATAGGACAGGACGTTCACGGGGCGTAGCACGAGGGGATTTTAAGTAAAGTGAATAGGCCTATGTGTTGCATGGGTTCAAGATCTACCTTTTTGTAAAGTTTCAGCCCAGTCGGTTCTGTAGTTTTTCCGTTTTTCGGGAACATCACACAGACACACAGACAGACAGGCAGACGAACAAAAACCACCTCTTATTTATAATATTATTGATGGATGGATTATTTAATAAAGGAAATATTTTGTAGTTGCAAGTAAATTCTAACTTTCTTTTAATGTCATGACACCACTTCTATCTGGAAACACAATTACTCTGGTTCTCCAGTTCGCCAACTAATTGATGAACAGAACTAAATTTTAAGTCTATTATGTAAGATAAAAACCTGTAAATAAAAATAGTAAAACACAAATGTGTTAATTAAATGCAAGCTAATTTACTCTCTGTGATAATAATCGTACTAAATTTGAAGTAATTTCAACGCAGTCCGTCTTATCTTTTGATTCTTCCGCTAAATGTTTTTAATATAATAGCTAGCCGGTGTCCAGTTCTCCGCACGGGAATATAATCAGATGGGTAAAATGTTTACATTATAATTATCTGACTACCACAACAATTACTCCATAAGATTGGAATTGTGAAAGCCTGTGGGGTGGATGTTTTTCAAACCCCCAAAAGTCACACCTATAGAATAAAAGCTTTTGATTGATATCAAAGATTTATACAAAATAATAGTTTTTGGAACTCAAAATCGCTGAACAAAACTATAGAAATTCTTGTAATAATACAGATTTTTGTATGATGGATTATGTTTCTTATATTTAGTTTTGAAAAGTAAGCGTTTTTTCCTTACAGTTATCATTTTACCTAACGCTATTTAGTATTCAATCAACTGAAAATATAAATTTATGTTTCAGCTGAAAGCTCATTGAATAATTTATAGCTGCATTTCTACTGAAATCCCAAACGGTGATGTATTTGTGCCTGTAGTAATAACTGAAATGTCTTCAAAGAAAAAACTCCCTTATAAAACGTATCTTAGTTAACATAACAACCTTGACGAATCAGCTGTGACTTACTTCTGCTCCGTCTTGTACTTATAACATCTCGGAACTCAAACTCTTGAGCAAACACTCAATACTGTTGACCGAGTCAAACTAAGTCAGGACTGTAAGTTAATTAATCTAAAACTTGATTTACATACCATCATTACTATTGCTAAAGTTATCTCAATTAACTACAGTAAAAAACATACTGTTGCTGTATGCATGTTTTTATATTAAGCATTATTCTGAAACTGTTTTAGTAATTTATTTAGAGTCTGGAGTTATTGCTTAAAACAACTGAGTGTAATTTCCTCAATTTTCATCAGCATGTTTGAATTGCATTCAATGTAGTCTTAACGACGGGAGGCGCGATCATAGATTAAACATAATTCTTAATCTATGGCGCGATATAAAAACAACCAATTAAAAAGACAGACGTATTATTAATAATTATACCTTATAGCACATTTACGTGTAAATGTCAAAGGTTTTGTTACACTAGTCCAATACACTTAAGGTATGTTAATGAGAAGATCAAATATAATTATCCAACAAACAATTTTAAACTCTTTCCTGAAGGAAGCGTTTTAAATGATGAGTTTAGCTTGTAAGATATTCTAATTCATTTCCGAAATTACGGTTTTGTTATTTTATTGTGTATTGAGTAGTATTTTATGGTAATTCTTCGTGAACTTTTTCATACCTGATTCTCTCAGAATAATAATTAACTGATACAAAGGCATTTGAAGCGTTAGCTTAAGGCTTCATAAAATCTATATGTAGGTGTTTTAGTGCCCAATAAAATGTAACAATCCTATTCGGTTAGTTTTATTCCTTATTGTTATGTGTAACTGATCCGATTTTGATGACATTTTGTGTAAATGTGTAAAGCAACATTTATAACTTTAAGATCGAAAACCAGACAGATTGACCTATCAGAAGGGGTATTTGGGGAGGGTTTGTAGCCCAAAAAAGTTTATTTTTTTATTTTTAGCGAATTTCCCCTATAGGGAAGAAGCTATTACCGTAGGTGGCATGGTAAGACTTAAGCCCGAGACCATGATAACTTTTCGTTTTGAGGTCCCCAGATGCCAAAAAACACTTCGTTCAAATTATATATATATATATATATATATATATATATATGTGTGTGTGTGTGTCCATTACCGCGATAACTTTTGAAAGAAACACCCGATTTTGCTGAAATTTGGCACAAATGTGGAGAGTAGCATTTATGACTTTAAGTTCGAAAACCAGATCGATCGCACTATGGAAAGGGGGTTTTATGGGGGTTTACAATTTTACAAAAATCGATTTTTTGAAAATTTG
Organism: Allygus modestus; assembly: GCA_963675035.1. NCBI lineage: Eukaryota > Metazoa > Arthropoda > Insecta > Hemiptera > Cicadellidae > Allygus > Allygus modestus. The sequence goes on from OY776117.1 coordinate 135,838,928, forward strand.
ACCCCAAAATGTTAAAAAAACTCAATTTTGGTTATAGTAATTTTATAGAGCAAATAATTTAGTATTTTGAATCATTAACCTAGGTTAAGTGGTTGCAGATAAAATCCAAAAAAACGTGTCCCATGTTAATCTTATGGGAAAAAGGTTTTTAGATTTTTCTCAGATAGTTTTACTAAAAACTTCAAATTTATGTTTATTAATGTGTGTAGCTCAACAAAACAAACATTTTGGTGTTTTAATCGTTGTTCTACGTCCAACCGTTGCAGAGATATTCAAAGTGCTAAACACAGTACGTTGTCCAATGTTATCCTTATGGAGAATAAATAAAATTCTATATCTCGATTATTTTTGAATGTATATTGTTGAAACTTGGTATGTGGCTTCAACTATTTGTGGTATATTGATATTAGCACAAAAAGTTTTTGTTGATTTTTCCCGGTAGCAGCAAACCTGCATACACGGCCCCCATGTTATTCATATGGAGAATAAGTAAAGTTTTATATCTCCCTTAGTTATGAACCTAAATTAATAAAACTTGGTATGTAGCTTCACCTCAGTTATATTGATAATTGCAAAAAAACACATTTATTATCTTCCTTGTTGCAGCAAACCTGCGTACTCAATTATAATGTTATTATTATGGAGAATAAATAAAATGCTATAAATCACTTATTAATGAATGTATTTTTGTGAAACTTGGTAAGTGGCTCTAGGTAGTAGTGATACCCATATACATGATTTGGAAATTCGCTGAGTACGCAGGTTTGCTGCGACGGGGGTATTTACATATATAACATTTGATAAAGTCAAATTTTAGTTTTCGCCATTTGATTCAGATAAAAAAACACAAAATTTGGTGTTTTGATCATCTACTGGTTAGAGAGATGTTGAAAGTGCTAAACACAGTACGTTGTCCAATGCTATTCTTATAGAGAATAAGAACAATTTTATATTTTGATTATTTATCAACGTATACCGACGAAATTATATATGGCTTCACCTGGTTGTGCTCTATTGATATTTGTATCAAAATTCCTTTTTAGTTGTTCCTTGTTACAGCAAACCTGCTAACTCCAGGTCCCATTTTATTCTAATTGAGGATAATTAAAATTAAATATATCGCTTAATTATGAATGTATATTGATGAAATTTAATATTCATAGAAGAAGCCCTTCAGAGGAAGTAAGAAACATGGAACAAGGAGTAGTTATAGGCACTAAAGTTAATGTATTGGCGTTTGCCGATGATGTAGCAAAAACCAAAGAAGATTTAAAAACACTACTTTTAAAACTAAGAGAAGAAACCAGAAAGATTAGATTAAAAATAAGTGAGTAAAAGACAAAATATCTGTATATTTCAAGTTCGGACCAAATTGAGAATATCAACCTAGAAATAGAAAGTCATAAGTTTCCAAAGGAGAGTGAATTTAAATACTTGGGAGTAAAATTTACTAAGATAACAGAGAAGAAGTAGAAGTGGAAAGTAGGCAGATTGTGGCAAGAGAAAGTTTATGGTCTCCATCAAAATTACTGGGTTCAAAACAAATCTCAAAAACAACGAAACTTAGAATCTACCACACCATCATCCAACCAGTGCTACTATATGGAACAGAAAACTTAGCTCTAAGCAAAATTTCAGAAAAGAAATTGATTGTTTTTGAAAAATCAAGTATTGAGGAAAGTCTATGGTCAGTAAATGAAAATGGTGATTGGAGAATAAGAACAAATCAAGAACGTAGAAACCTGTATCATAGATTAAGCATACTCCTTAGTTATGCTTAATCTATGCCTGTATAAACTCCCGGCTGTAGTAGCCATAATCAAAAGCAGAAGGTTGAGATGGGCTGGCCACATAGCAAGAAGACCAGAGAACACCCTTATCAGGGATGTCTTTGAGTGGAGGCCAGCAGGAACCAGGTCACTAGGGAGACCAAAACTGCGATGGCAAGACCAAGTGCAGGAGACATCTCAGGAAATTGGGAGCAACATGGGAGTAGGCTCAAGACAGGCACGAGTGGAGGTGAATTGTTGCGGAGGCCAGAAACCTACTTTGATTTGAATGGCCACAGCGATGAAATTTGGTGTGTGGCTTGACCTAAATGAGTTATATTAATATTTCCATAAAAACCAATATTTTGTGTTCCTTGTTCCAGCAAACCTGCGTACTCGGCTTCCATGTTATTCTTATGGAGAATAATTAAAATTTTACTTATGCTTATTTATGAGTGTATATTAAAGAAACTTGGTAAGTGGCTTTATGAGGTAACAAGTCATATATATGCATTGAAAATTCGCTGAGTAAGCAGGTTTGCTGCGATGGATGTATTATATATTTATTGTGTTGACGATTGTCCATGCCATGCATTTAGACAATGTCAATAAATCATTCTTAATCCTTCTGTGATATATCAATGTTTGGTAATTGAACCCCATGCCCTGAACAAGTTTTGAGTTTCATAAAAGATTACTCAGACATTTGATTACATTATGTAATAAAACTTAAAATTTAACCATGAGTTTTAAAAGATTTTTATTTTTGATTGCAACAACTTATATGTAGTTTATTGTTATATGAAATAACTAACATTTATGATAATTGAAAATCATATTTTTATTAGGGTTCCAATATAATGTGTTTTCACGACAACGCTTTCTGAAGACGTTTCAATTTTTACACTTCAAGGTGATGTGGAATTTAAAAAAATAGTTCAACATTATAAATTGATTGACTAGTTACAAAAAAACCTGAGACTTCGGAGACATTCCCGTTGAAGAAAGAAAATAAGTAAATACGCCAAGTTGGAGGCTGAAGATAAATAAATACTCTCAAAACTTGATTAAGTTCGGATTTGGGCAAATAGTGGGCCAGAAACTGGCAGTTCCTTGAATCAAGTTTAAGTAAAATCTTAAAAATTTGTTTAAATTTGTATTCTTATGATAGAAGTTTTTACTGTGATGTACCAAATAAACTTAGCTTTAAATTGCTAAAAGAATTTGTTTATATTTCCTAATTGTATTATATTATATCGTTTTGCTAAAATATACTTATAATAATTATGCATGAAAAAATAATAATACGCTTATTTTTCAACTGATTTGGAATAATATAATATTAATCCTACTAATTTATAAATGTGAAAGTTTGGACATATACATGGATGGATGATTAGCCTTCCATTACACAACAACTACTGTACCGGTAAGCTAAAACTTTGCTTGAACATAGTTTACATACTACATTAACATATACAGGAAAGAAATTAACATAAAAAGGAAGTAATATGGTATAATGGAAACAAAGATTTTATATTGCTGGACAGGTTAATATTGGAGTTTCTCGTCGATGGATAGTATGGTGATGTTGATGAAAAACTGGTTGTACCATTTGAAATAGTATCAACTTTATAAAACTCGTTATTAAAGTGTAAATTGTCATAAATCATATATTTAAGAAATGACTGCGGTAATTTTCCATGCACCAATGCAATATGCAAAATGTGTGCAATCACTCCTTAAATAACACAAACTCAAAATCACAATTAATTTTAAACAAAGAAATTCTGTATATTAAATGAGACAGACATATTTCAGAAACGATTCTGATATGGATTTTAATTATTATTTTATTGATTGAAAAGTATTGTTGAGCAGTAGGGAATATTGAAGCGTGAAATTCAATGTAAGGTCTGGATGTTTTACAAATTTTATTTAAGTTTTCAATAAGTCTAGCAGCCAACGCAAATATTTTAAGTTTGTTTTAAAATTAAAAGCCATATGGTGTAAAACCATCAGCTGCGAACAATTTGGCCGTGGAATTATGTATGAGAGTATTAAGTGAGGATGGTTTGTAAACATATGGGGATATAGTAAACATCGTGTTAATAACCTTATGTTTTAGTTGTTGCGGATAAGGCCGCGTCAAGCAGCTACTATAGTTTTACTATTACTCACTACGTAATAAAATTACTATGCGCATTTTCTATATTATAGTGCAAAGCATTTCCGTGGCTTCAGAACGTTTTATCTCCCGGGAAATAAACGTTGGCTGTTGATTTGGCGATAGAAAAGTTATAAGTTTTTCTTTTCTATTCTTTCTATTGCAGTGCATTCCCTATACCAGTTTTATTTAGTTTGTTTCTGCTTGATTGAAATGAAACAATACAGCACTTAACTAAACATTTTATGTTCGCCCATTTTTTCCTACTCTTTACAATGCATAGTTTTCATTTTTTTGTAATGAAGTGTGGATATAAGAGTTTACAAAGAGTCTATAGATCCCCACTGCCACATTTGTTAACAACTTTCAAGGGTAGCAAACATGGCTTGGAGTATAATTTATAACTGTTATAAGGGGTTTCACTTTCACAAATCAATTTAATGGTAGAATTCCATTTACCTCAGACCCATCAGACTTGGCAGTTTTTAACCATCCTTGCTAAATTCTACGTCTTTAACGAACAATTAAACAAAGACAAGATACAACTGAACCTTGCGGTACGCCCAATGGTCATTTCAACCGGTGCTTCTTATCATAGTTTGTGATAGTTTAGTTAGTGTGTTGTACGTCTACTCAAGCATTGCCTTGGATGTTGTTTCCTCAGGACAGGAAAAAAATAATTTGGTAATTAAAAAATAAATTTGGTTGACCTGAAGTCAGCTTGAAAATGAAGATTGTGCTGTTTGTATATTGCTACCTTATGTATTGTTGTTTAAATTGTACCTATTTACTTTTGTATTAAGAAAATAAAAATGTATATATTACACTACCACTAGGCATTGCATTGTGGACAATGTCTTCAGTTTAATCAGTTAAATATATGGTTCTTCCTTGCTAAGAATAATGATGCCTGCACTGAACAATGCAGGCATCATTATTGGGATCCTTCCATGTTAACTTTGGGTCCAGGGCCCAAAAGCGTCACTCTTGACGACATAGCATAAGGATACAGATCGTTTGTTGTGTTTTATCCTAATTCAAGCATAATTTATTATGGGTGAGCCACTGTTTGGCCCTGCTGAAGACTTGAACGGTATCCGACTGCGTAGCCTCAAGAGAACCGCCTCCAACAGAGCTGCTGTGGGGGGGGAGCTGTGCTGCGCTCTTTAGAGTAGATAGTGGTGTCATCAGCGAACATCAGTACACTACCTAAGAGTCCCAGGTCATTAAAATGACCAGGAAGAGTACAGGGACTACGACAGAGCCCTGAGGTGCAGCGTGCTTTATCAGCGCTTCTGAAATAGCCCCAAAGCGATTATGTAACCTGCGGATATAACCAACGGATATAACTTGCCTCAAATTGTCCAAGCAGGCAATACCTCATACTTCTCGTCCGATACTGTATATACCTTCCTATGAAATATTTAGTGAGATACACTGTAAAATGCTTTGCTTAGGTCGGCCAAAATTAAAGCAACAGATTCCTTATCCTCGAATGCAAAAGTGTTTCTTTACAAAGTGGTCTACCAGCTGTTGCTTTGTTAGGGTCTCAAATCAATTAGGAAGATATTATGCTTTGTTCGCTTAAATTATGCAAATTAGATGTACCATTGTTAATTCTCGTTGAATACATAGCGTTCATCTATTAAGCTACATCCACTCTAACGCCTAACCAGATTTTTATTTATGATAAATTTATTATTTTAAGGTTTGTCCAAGGTGTCTACACTTAGCCATCACATGATGTTTCTAGTTTGTTTCATAAATCTAACATCTAGTCTACCTCAAAAGTATATTTGTATAACAAGGTAAATTAATACTAAGATAAAGTTGAGTAAAATTAACCAACACATTTGTAATATATCCCGAAAAGCTGTGACAGCCCAAAGTTAAGAAAGTGAGATTGTTCTTCCACACTATAGTCTGTCCAATGTCAGACCTCGCTGTCCATTTATCTCAATAAGGCCATGTAGTCACCTCCCCCTCAAATACCTCATTTAGCCTTTCTTCCCTGCCTTTGCATTCTCATTCAAAGAGAGAAATTGCGAGACAATCGGTAACAGATTACTTTAAAGTGCAACTCGCAGCATTATAAATATGTATTTGGAATTTTAAAAATATACTTTTGATAATGAACTAGTACATTCAAAAGAGGGCAAACTAACGTTATTAGTGGTTGAATATAAGTTAAGTAAATATTTACTTTTGATCAAGCCTACATCGATAAAAGTTGATGGTTGCTATTAGATAGTAAAACAGTGTTGAACAGTTTTGGGGAAAACCACAGGAATCGAACATGTGACTTCTGAATCAAAGTCTTCACTGTAATTCGGCTATGGAGATGCCTCCGTTACATTAAATTTACCGTAAATATATAACTGTAATCCATAAACATGATTTGAATAAGCACTAGACTTTTTTACTACACAGTGTCAAGCTTAGGCCTATATTAAACGTATAGCCAGTTATCAACTATATGGATTTTCCCTTTTAGCGAATTTCCCCTATGGGGAAGAAGCTATTACCTTTGTCGACGTGGTAAGATCACCCCCCATGGCCTGGGACCACGATATCTTTTCATTTTGAGGGCCCCAGATGCCAAAAACACAATTCGTTCAAATTAATACATATATTTCATTTCATTTCATTTATTGATACAAAAATGCTACAAAACAGGTTCTTAACCCAATTAAAAAGTAGCATTATCTCTAACATTCTTTTTTAGGGATTTTTCCTTCAAGTCCAGTTTTATGAAGTACTACTGAATGTCTTCCAAGATACTAATATAATACCAAGCACATCACACATGCAATCTACTATACATGCATAAATGTAAAGTTTTAAACTACACACTGCAATTAAATAAATATATTCAATTAAATTACTCCATACCAAACATACTGAGTTAGAGGTAACGTTCAGTCTAAATACAAAAACTTAATAAATATTTATATATTATACAATAAGACAAACCTAATCTAATAAATGTTGTACAATTTGTTTTCTAAATTTGCTAAGTGTATCTCCAAATATATCTACGATATTTGGTAATTAATTATAAAGTCTTCCCATAACATTTTGCGGGGAATTAACTCCTAAATTGGTTCGAGAGTAGTGGGGGGAGAACAACAGACGACAATGGGAATTGTGCCGCGGCACATTGAACTGCAGTTTAGATAAGAGAGTTATGTCATCAAGCACACCACCCACCAGTTTTTAATGACCAGACTCTTTAAAATATAAGAATCTTAAAAACCTTTTTTGAAAATTCTCAATTAGTTGAGAAGAGTAAGCATAACACGGATTCCAAACAACTGAACCAAATTCCAATCTGGATCGCACCAAAGTACAATACAGAAGCTTGATGACATCAACATTTTTCAGAAAATTACCTGACCTACGAATGGAGCCCATAATTGAAAATGCAGATTTACACATAAATAACACATGATCAACAAAAGACAATTTTTCATCAAACATTATACCTAGGTTGTTCGCAATAACGTGATTTGATACCAAAGTTGTGCCTCCTATCCTGTAGTTAAAAAACAATTAAATTACCCTCAGGCTTCCTGGAAAAACGTAAAACAGAACATTTATGAATATGAAATTTCAAATTGAGTTAACTCCACTTAAACAGATTATCCAGATCATCTTGAAGATTTGATCAATCAGAAACGTCCTTTATGTTTGAAAAAACTTTCAAGTCATCATCATACAAAAGAAACTTACAATTACGTATTGATGTTACTATGTCATTTATGAAAATTATGAACAAAAGGGGCCCCAAATTTGAGCCCTGGGGAACCCCAGAACCTGCATGAAATTCAGAAGATAAAAAAACCAATATAAGAAACAAACTGAGTTCTATTGTACAAGTATGACGAAAAAAAATTGATTAGAGAAGCAGAAAGACCAAATGAATTTAACTTGGATAGAAGCGAACTGTGACTAACCTTATCAAATGCTTTTTCAAATGTGTTAATATGCATTGAAAATTCGCTGAGTATGCAGGTTTGCTGCTACGGGGGTATTACTTAGTCTCCATAGGAATAACATGGGGGCTGAGTACGCAGGTTTTCTGCTACGTGGATAATCAACAAAATATAAATTTTCTGTGCAAATATCAATATACCAGTACTACTTGAAGCCACATACTTAGTTTCATCAATGTAAATTCGTAAATAATTGAGATATCAAATTTTATTTATTCTCCTAAAGGATAAAATTGGACAACGTATTGTGTTTAGCACTTTGAATATCTCTGCAACGGTTGGACGTAGAAAAACACTTAAAACACCAAAATGATTGTGTTATAGAGCTAAACTTACTGGTAAAAATAAATGTGAATTTTTCAGTAAAATTAGCTGAGGAAAATCCAAAAAAACCTTTTCCCATAAGATTAACATGGGAAATTTTATGGACGCGTTTTTTGACTTTTCTCTACAACCACTGAACCTAAATTAGTGATTCAAAATAATAAATTATTTGTTTTTTAAGCTCTATAAAATGGCTATAACCAAGATTGAGTGTTTTTAAAATTTTAGGGGGAAAATACAAAAAACTGATATTTGGAAAATTTAAAACCCCCATAAAACCCCCTTCCCATTGACCGATCGATCTGGTTTTCGAAGTCATAAATGTTACTCTACACATTTGTGCCGAATTTCATCAAAATCGGGCGTTTCTTTCAAAATTTATCGCGGTAACGGACACACATTATATATATATATATATATATATATATATATATATAAATTTGAACGAATAGTGCTTTTGGCATCTGGGGACCTCAAAACAAAAAGTTATCATGGTCTCGGGCTTAAGTCTTACCATGCCAACTACGGTAGTAGCTTTTTCCCTACAGGGGAAATTCGCTAAATCTTGGTATACATCTTCGACTTGTTAAGTTATATTGATAATTGCATACAAACACATATTTTGTGTTCCTTGTTGCAGAAAACCTGCGTACTCTACGTTATTCTTATGGAGAAAAAATAAAATGCTATATATCACTTATTTATTTGTGTATTTTTATGAAACTTGGTGAGTGGCTTTATGTGGTAGTGAGAAAAATATACATGCATTGGAAATTCGCTGAGTACGCAGGTTTGCTGCTACGTGGGTATTTAAAAATAAACGTAGGGACAAGTAAACAAACATTTTATGAGAACAACAAAATTAGTTCCTATAAGATTTTTGAATATTTACCTTCAAACAGTTCACCTTAGAACCTTGAAACAATTTGAGTTTTGAATACGTACAATACGACGTATTCTAAACCCATTGGCTACAAATTCCAAACATGTACAAACTTTTGAAATGGTCAAACAGTCACTGGTGATTGAACAAGTAAATCACAGTGATTTGAATGCAATGGATTTGAATTGTGATGGTTGAATTCCAGCAATCACTACGGTGAGGTATTCTGGAGAATTCTAAACACGACTTCTTCACATTCCATTGACGTATTGCAAATAGCCGTGAACTTCCATCGTCCATAACTGCAAGGCTAACAGATAAAAGAACTGATACAAAGATAATTATTTATTCAAGTAGTGTAGTATTACATTTAATATCCTCATTGATTTATATTTTAAATCATCTGGATATTTAGATGATTATTAAAATAAAGGACGTAGCCTGATGAGCATCTTGCAGTTAAACGTATGATAAGGTCATATTTCGTCAGCTATACTGGAATTAACAGTACCGGTAGTGTCCGAATCACTAGAGTTAATATATTTTATTACCTCTGATAAAAATTTAAAACAGTAAAATAAAAATCACATTTTATTCTATTTATCGCTTTAAATCATTAGTTTTTGAGTAATTTTGACTTCATCTGATTTGTATTTCTAGATTTCAGTTAGTATTGAAATACTAAATTACATTCGGTCCAAGCATTGATACAGTACAATAATTTATGACTGTATACAGTAACTCGTCTTTATTTCTTAATTCAATACTGGAAAGAAAGGCAATGTTGATGAATGGCCAAAAGCATACCTATATTCGTGAAAGCAAACTAATTTGTGTTACTTGTCGCACAGTGATAAAAATTAAAGGTTATCGAACCTCATTTAAAATTAATTACTTTTAAAAGTGCAGTAGGCAATGCAAAACTCGTTGTTAATTCTTGGAAGCTCTATCCTTCTAAGCCTTGATTTAATAAGGGAAATTGTGTCTCTTCGCAACTAACTTAGTAACGTGCAAGACAGGGAGTCTAATTAAGACAGAAACGTACAGCAAATGTAAGGATTTCACAGTAAAATGGTTATAAAGTAGAAACTAATATTTTACCCAATACAAAATTTAGTACAACGTAGGAGGTTTAATTAAAATTCATCTTTATATTTTAACGTGGTTTGTCAACATTGATGTAAACCGTCAATTTGAACATAATTAAAAAAAATGCATAGTTATGATAGTTTAAATAATTATAATACCCCCGTTGCAGCAAACCTGCATACTCAGTGAATTTCAAATCGTACTTCACTACCTCATGAAGCCACTTACCAACTTTCATCAAAGCATATTCATAAACAAGCAATATATGACTTTTTATTTGTCTATCTATAATATTATAAAGAAGAGGTGGTTTCTGTCTGTCTGATGTTCCGGGTGAACGCAAAAACTACGAACCGACTGGGCTGAAACTTTACACAAAGGTAGATCTTGAACCCATGCAACACATAGGTCTATTCACTTCCTTAAAATCCCCTCAGGCTACGCCCCGTGAACGTCCTAAGTTTCAATGTTTACATTTCAGAAGAAAGTCAACATTCAGAAACTGTAATGCGAACAGATGAGGACACTTCCATTTGACAGCTTAAAGAGCAGAAGCAAGATCAGCTGTTTCAAGCTAACTAAAATGCAAATTGCATTGACTATAGAACGGGTAAAGAAAACACCTGTGCGAAGAACGGATACATCAGCTAGTTCTCCATAAGAAAAACATTATGACTGAGTATGTAGGTTTGCTGCATCAAGGACCAAATAAATCGGATTTTTATGCAAACACCAATGGATTACCATTATATAAAGTAACATAGCAAGTTTTACAAATTTGTGTTTATAAACAAGCATAAGAGATCACAAGTTTCTTGTTCTCCATAAGAATAACATTATAGCTGCTGAGTACGCAGGTTTGCTGCCATGGAGACCACGAAAATGGGTGTTTTATGCAAATATCAGTAAACCCCAACCACATGAAGCCACATACTAAGTTTCATTAGAATATGTTCATTAATAAGCGACATATAAAATTTTACTTATTCTCTATCAGATTAACATTGGACAACGGACAAGAGTGTTTAGCACTTAACTTTCAATATCTCGGTAACCAATTGACGTAGAGCGATGATCAAAATACCAAATTATTTAAGCTTAATTTAATGGTGTAAACCACAATTTGGAATTAAAAAGAATTATGATTAAAAAGTTCAAAAAAACCATTTTTGGAGTACGAAATCCTCCCAAAACCCTCTTTAAAATAGAGCGACATGTCTGGTTCTCGAAGTCATGAAAATAGATGCTGCCTTACACATTTATACACAATTTCATCAAGATCGGACCATTTTTACAAAAGTTATCGTGCCTACGGACACACACACACACATACACAACCCCTATGCGAAGAACGGGAACATCACCTAGTAATATTATAAAGAAGAGGTGGTTTCTGTCTGTCTGTCTGTCTGTTGTTCCGTGGGTAAAGGCAAAAACTACTGAACCGACTGGGCTGAAAATGTACACAAAGGTAGATCCTGAAACCATGCAACACATAGGCCTATTCACTTCCTTCAAATCCCCTCGGGCTACGCCCAGTGAATGGTCAGAGGTCTTTGAAAGGTCAGAGGTCGGACATCAGGAATTACAGGCCAGATTCTGTTTTATCTACACCTGCAAAGGTTTTTGAGTCTATTCTCCACAATAGGTTACTTTCTCATGTAAGAAACTTTGTCAGTACTCATCAGCATAGTTTTTTCCTGGTCGATCCATTGTTTCTAATTTACTAAATTTGTCTGATTATTGAATTTCACATTTGGATAGAGGTGGACGGGTGGATGTGATTTATGCGGATTTCGAAAAAGCATTTGATAAGGTTAGTCACAGTTCGCTTCTATCCAAGTTAAATTCATTTGGTCTTTCTGCTTCTCTAATCAATTTTTTTTCGTCATACTTGTACAATAGAACTCAGTTTGTTTCTTATATTGGTTTTTTTATCTTCTGAATTTCATGCAGGTTCTGGGGTTCCCCAGGGCTCAAATTTGGGGCCCTTTTGTTCATAATTTTCATAAATGACATAGTAACATCAATACGTAATTGTAAGTTTCTTTTGTATGATGATGACTTGAAAGTTTTTTCAAACATAAAGGACGTTTCTGATTGATCAAATCTTCAAGATGATCTGGATAATCTGTTTAAGTGGAGTTAACTCAATTTGAAATTTCATATTCATAAATGTTCTGTTTTACGTTTTTCCAGGAAGCCTGAGGGTAATTTAATTGTTTTTTAACTACAGGATAGGAGGCACAACTTTGGTATCAAATCACGTTATTGCGAACAACCTAGGTATAATGTTTGATGAAAAATTGTCTTTTGTTGATCATGTGTTATTTATGTGTAAATCTGCATTTTTAATTAATATTAATACCACATAAAGCCACATACCAAGTTTCATCAATATACATTCATAAATAAACGATTTATGACATTTTAATTATTCTCCATAAGAATAACATGGCGGCTGAGTATGCAGGTTTGCTGAAATAAGGAACACTAAAAATGGGCTTTTATACAAATATCATTATAACTCAACTAGGTAAAGCCACATACCAAGTTCTATTAATTTATGTTTATAATTAAAGGAGATAACACGTTAATTATTCTCCATAAGAATAACATGGGGCTGAGTATGCAGGTTTGCTGCTACGGGAACTATCGGGGAAAAAATGGATTTTTGTGCAAATATCAATAGACCACAACCAAATAAAGCCATATACCAAATTTTGCCAGCTTACGTTCATAAATAAGCGAGATATACAATTTTTCTTTTTCTCCATAAGAATAACATTAGACAACGTACTGTGTTTAGCACTTTCAATATCTCGGTAACCAATTGACGTAGAGCAATGATCAAAATACCAAATTGTTTTTTTTTAAGCTGAATTTAATGGTATAAATTAACATTTGATTTAAATTAAAATTGCATGTGAAAACCCCAAAAACACATTTTTGGGGTACAAAACCCCCCCAAAACCCCCCTTCGGATGGTGCGATTCATCTGGTTTTCGAACTCGATCAAATAAATGGTACTTTACACATTTGTACCAAATTTCATTAAGATCGGACCTTTTTTACGAGAGTTATCGTGCTTACGGACACATATATATATATAAATAAATAAATAAATAAATATATATATATATATATATATATATACATATATAAAAATATGAACGAATGGTGTTTTTGGCATCTGGGGACCTCAAAATGAAAAGTTATCATGGTCTCGGGCTTAAGTCTTACCATGAGACCTACGGTAATAGCTTCTTCCCTATAGGGGAAATTCGCTAAAATGTAATGACTCCCTTAATTATGAGCATAAATTAATAAAACTTGGTATATAGCTTCATCTAGTTGAGTTATATTGATCTTTGCATAAAAACCCATTTTTTGTTCCTTGTTGCAGCAAACCTGCTTACTCAGCTCCCATGTTATTCTTATGGAGAATAATTAAAATGTTATATAGCGCTTATTTATGATTGAATATTGATGAAACTTGTTATGTGGCTTCGATTAGTTAAGTTATATTTATATTTGCATAAAAACTAATTGTTTTAGCGAATTTCCCCTATAGGGAAGAAGCTTTTACCATAGGTCTCATGGTGAGACTTAAGCCCGAGACCATGATAACTTTTTGTTTTGAGGTCCCCAGAAGCCAAAAAAGTATTCGTTCAAATTTATATATATATATATATATATATATATGTATATATATATATATATGTGTGTGTGTGTGTGTGTGTGTGTGTGTGCCCGTGAATGCGATAACTTGAGTAAAAAACGTCCGATTTCGATGAAATTTGGCTCAAATGTGTAAAGTGACATTTATGACTAAGTTCGAAAACCAGAATAATCGGACCATGGGAAGGGGGGTTTATGGGGGTTTTAAATTTTCCAAAAATCAGTTTTTTGCATTTTTCATCCTAAAAATTTTAAAACACTTAATTTTGGTTTTGACAATGTTATAGAGCTTAAAAAAACAAATAAAATGGTATTTTGAATTATTAACCTAGGTTAAGTGGTTGCGGAAAAAATTGAAAAAACCTGCTCATAAAATCTCCCATGTTAATCTTATGGGAAAAAGGTTTTTGGCTTTTCCTCAGTTAATTTTACTTTAATTTTAACATTTGCTTTTACCAATCACTTCAGCTCCACAAAAAAATCATTTTGGTGTTTAAATTGTGATTCTACGTCCAACCGTTGCAGAGATATTCAAAGTGCTAACACAGTACGTTGTCCAATGTTATCCTTATGGAGAATAAATAAAAGTTGATATCTCGATTATTTATGAATGTATATTGATGAAACTTGGTATGTGGCTTCATGTTGTACTGGTATATTGATATTTGCACAAAAAATAAATTTGTTGTTGATTATCCCCGTAGCAGCTAACCTGCATACTCAGCCCTAATGTTATTCTTATGGAGAATATGTAAAGTTGTATATCTCCCTTAATTATGAACATAAATTAATAAAACTTGGTAATGTAGCTTCACCTGGTTCAGTTATATTGATAATTGCATAAAATATCATTTCTTATCTTCCTCGTTGCAGCAAACCTGCGTACTCAGTCCTAATGTTATTCTTATAGAGAATAAATAAAACGTTATAAATCACTCATTTATAAATGTATTTTTGTGAAACTTGGCAAGTGGCTTTATGTAGGAGTGAGAAACATATAAATGCATTGGAAATTCGCTGAGTACGCAGGTTTGCTGCGACGGGGGTATTTGTTCCTTGTATCAGCAAACCTACGTACTCATCGCCAATGTTATTCTTATGGAGAATAATTAAAACTAGTAGCCTGTCGCGGCTTCCCTTGCGATCACAACGTAATATTATACTGACATTCCCGTATAAATATTGTGTTATCGTTCCAAAGCCAACACGGCCTGCTGATTAACTGTGTTTACTCTATCCAGCTGATTGCTTAAAACTTATAGTTATTCCCCAATGTTAAGCTTATGGGGAAAAACTCAACTTTAAGGGGCCCCAGGGCCTCACTCACAAATTATTTCTCTGTAAAAATGTTTCCTGCACAACTTCACGTTAGGCTCTTTCCAATGACACCAAAAATATGAAAATCGGTTCAGTAGTTTAGGAGGAGTGATTGTCACAAAAAACCTGCTCGCCTATTAAATAAGTATAGATTGTATCTATCGCTATATGTGAAAATATTTTTATGAAACTTGGTATACGGCTTTATGTTGTATTAAGACATATTATGCATTGGAAATTCGCTGAGTACGTAGAATTGCTGCGACGGGGGTATTATTAATTTATGTTCATAATTAAGGGAGACTTTACATTTTACTTATTCTCCATAGGAATAACATGGGGGTTGAGTACGCAGGTTTTCTGCTACGTGGATAATCAACAAAATATAAATTTTCTGCGCAAATATCAACATACCAGTGGTAGGTGAAGCCACATGCCAAGTTTCATCAACATACATTCATAAATAATCGAGTTATAAAATTTTGATTATTCTCCATAAAAATAACATTGGACAACGTACACTGTTTAGACCTTTTCATATCTCTGCAACGGTTGGACATAGAATCACAAGTTAAACACCAAAATGAGTGTTTTGTAGAGCTGAACTGATTGGTAAAAGCAATTGTGAGTTTTACATTGAAATTAGCTGAGGAATATCAAAAAAATCCTTTTTCCCATAAGATTATCATGTGAGATTTTATGAGCACGTTTTTTTGGATTTTCTCCGCAACCACTTAACCTAGGTTAATGATTTAAAATACTATATTATTTGATTTTTAGCTCTATAAAATGGTTGAAACCAAAATTAAGTGTTTTAAAAATTTTAGGGTGAAAAATGCAAAAAACTGATTTTTGGAAAATTTAAAACCCCCATAAACCTCTCTTCACATGGTCCGATTTTTCTGGTTTTCGAACTTAAAGTCATGAATGTCACTTTACACATTTGAGCCAAATTTAATCAAAATCAGACAATTTTTCCTCAAGTTATCGTTTTAACGGACACAAACATATGTGCATATAAATAAATTTGAACGAATAGTGTTTTTGACATGTGGGGACCTCAAAACAAAAAGTTAACATGGTCTGGGGCATAACTCTTACCATGCCACCTACGGTAATAGCTTCTTCCCTATAGGGGAAATTCGCTAAAAGGGTGATACTTATACTTCATTGGCCTTTTTTGACAGAACTTTACGCTAGATTAAGAAAAAAAAACTTAACCTGGTCGTTTTTGCTAATTGTTTACGTAATGGGTTTGTGCGTCAATTTATGATTGGCCAATGTTTTAAATTTATTTACTTATTTTAATTTTGTTGAAGGTCGATTATACGTCTTGATCTTCTGGTTAATTTATAATATATAAATTAAAGAAATCATATCCATCATAAGAACTGGAATTTCGACTATTTAGAAGAAATATTGCAGTACCATAAAAACCGCTCACGCCATGAAATATGGTGGAACTAAACAGAGTTTACGAGCATATGCCCGTCTTGCTCTTCTCGCCAGCCATTTACAACAGTCCTGAATATTTAAGGAGAGTCAAACATTTTATTGAACTATAGAATTATTAAACCTATAAGTTCTGAATAGTATTTTATCATTCCTTAATACATTTTTAGCTATCTATTTATACCACAGTAGTCATCTGGATTATTCTTCCCAGTTAGGATGGTTTGTAAAATATAATAAAATTAATACATATGTATAGTAAAATACCCTCACGTAAAGTGGAATAAACATGTTTCTTCGCAGCTATAGAAATATTTTAAGCTGCCTGAAACTGTATTGCTAAGTTGTTTGTATTATAATTTACATTTACCTAGGATACGCCTATAATGTATTCATGAGATTGTTTATATGTCGCTCCTTTGTAATAATTTAATTTTGTGCATAAAGGTGGTACACATGACCTCAAATAATGAGCAGTATTAAAATTTTCAATAAGTTCTTTTGAGTGTGGAATTGTTAAAACAAATGGGTAATTTTATATTGGACACAAAGCAGTATTTATTATACTGGATTTCCATCGCATGTACGTGTTGGATTTATCAATTTATTCACAATGCCCCTTCAATAATCAATACAAATTAAATACCAAATTACAGCAGAGTACTGTAGGTATACGCTCTATGGCGGAGGAATATTTGTTGAACAAAAAATTTTCACCTTAAAAAGTGGTATGCAACCTCTTCATAAATCACGGAATTACCTAAGCCTAAGATAGATCTCCACATGTGCTCCGGAACTGAAAATCAGAAAATTACAATAAAACCAAAAACAAGTTCAAATATACATCACTTTTCCTCAGAGCAGGGCTTTTAATACCACATTGTGTTAAATAAATTGTATCAATACATAAATTGTTAAAATAATAAGAAATACAAAAGACTCAGCTTATTTATTTCCGTTCATATACCGTATGCAAAAATATACTGTAAAGAAGTGTTAGTTTGAGGAAATCAGGATATATCTATAATTTAAGGGACAGTTGAATTACCAAAAGTGATATTAGTTACACAATGACGCAATTCCAAGTGTAGCCGAACAAAACCGTAAGTTTGTCCTTGGAGCAAGCAAAGTTTTGGGGATTACGAAACAGTGTCTGAAACGTGGAAGCAATCACCGGAGAAAATTAAATGTGAGGGAGCCATCGTCACACAAAACACGGTGGTAAGACTAGCTCTGAGAAAAGTATATGTAGCTATAAAATTTGTTTTGTGAAAGTTTCGTATGTTTCATTACAGTAAAATTAAACTTCGACAGAGACTTATAATAATACTGTTCCTTCTGTTGTTCTAACTAATTACTTCTAACTCTACAACTCTACTTATGTTCTATCCTAAGACTGGATTCCTTTAAACATGAAGTTTAAACTATTTATATTTATAAGCAATTATTTAAAGTACCCCTCTTAAATTACCCCAATAGTAACACCTTATAGAGCCATTTTTATGCTAGTTTACAACACTTAAGCCTACTCTTTATTGGAATAGAACGGCAATAGTGTCCACAGCAGTTGGGGGGCTCCAGAATTTAACTTTTCTACCTGCCCCCTCATTACCTTTCACAGCCCTCCAACAGACTATCCGATATCGTTGGTTCATGACTCGTTATAAATAGCATCAACAATACCTAGCCATTTCAGTGAGAAAAACTTGATATCACGAGTATTAATTGTACAATACAATTTTAAAATCTATACCTATAAAAAGCAAAGCCTTCACTCACTGACTCACTCACTCACTCACTCCTCACGAATTCTCCTACTTCCCATTTACTTAGAGAGTTGAAGTTATGTACACTGATTCTTTGGGCATAAAATAGGAAAATTAAATAGTTTCCAACTTGTTCTGGCCCTAGGGCTCAATCAGAGACCCCGAAAAATTCCCCATGTATTCCTTAGGGTACGTGTACACCGGAGCCGGGATACAAGCATACTCGCATTAAGGGATACAAGACGGTTTATTTCAGCCAATCAGAAGCTCGGAACTAGGATGGTAGCCGGGATAGATGCAGTGAGCAAGGGTGAGATCTAGGATCAGATCCAGGATTGTTTCTGGATGAAAACAAAGGAGGTTGCTATGGTCATTTATCATCTGATTAAGCAAAAATTGAATCATGTGTTTAGAACCATGTAGATTTAAATACTCTTTTCTATTTACATTGAAGTATTTACTGAATAATGGATTTACAAACACACTTACAGCCTACATTAATGAAATTTGGTAATGACAGAGTTTTAACTGATTATTGTACTTTGATCGAGAATAGTACAACAACTTAAATAGAGCCTAGTTTATGTATACGTTTTGCAATTTAATGTTTTATGTAAATTGGGACGGAAGTTATTGACTTGTGACGGAAGTAAAATTTATGTGGAAATAATATAAATGTTATCAATCGTATAGCTGTAAATATTTGTTGTTATTTTACTGTATTTCTTAAATAAATGCCTTTTTGAAGGTATAACCTAAGTTAGCGTTTAAAACGTGATATTCTTTGGAGTTAAACATATTTTTCTATGTGAAAACTGCGTATAGGTTATTAGGCCTTTGTCAGGCTAATACATTTTACATAATCTCATTATTATGTTATACATTTATTTTATGGCGAGTAGCCTACTCATAAACCAAGGATAAACTGTAGGTAAAAACCGCCCAAACTATCTTACCAGAAATCATAACTTACTGTTGACGCCGATTGCGGGGGTGTTGGAGGGGGTTATTATTTAGGCCCTCACCCTCAACCCTTCAGTCGTCCGTCTAACAACAACCTAGCTAGTGACATCTCGGAGGCTCACGATTAGATTCATTTTCAGAATAGATTTATTCCATTAAGATTCGGTTATTTATTTACGACCAGTTATATTGTTTCACCACTGACAGTAAATTTAGTGGTCTACTACGAGTGTTTATATTTACAGAACCTAATTTGCGTAAAAAGTACGGTACGTAGTTGTGCCGCCATAATTACTTTTCATGTTGATCAAAAAATAATTGTTATCAGTTGTTAAAATCTTTTTATTGAAAATAGCTCGTCCACATTACAAGATTCGACTCTTTTTTATATATTGAAAAAACATAATGCTAAATAGAAAGATTACAGTACATTTGACAATGTTTACAATTAATGCGAAACGAACTGCTTCCCGCAATATTTTGCTGATATGATCCTTGTAACAGCTGTTTATTGAATCAAGAAAATACACATGTCATATACCGAATAAAACTCTCCTCCATATGAATAACATGGGAACTTGGAAGTCCCGTGGGGCAGAGCCCTGGGGCCTAAATCGAAATTATGGTTCGACAATAACTTACAACTTGAAATTATCTTTTAAATAAAAAAAGAATCATCAAAATCGGTTGAGTTTTAACTTCAGGAAGTGAATGAACTATAAGCAGGATTTTTTTAAATATATAGATAGTTCAAAACATTATCATAACCAATCAGTTTACTTATTTTGTATTTGATTTGAAACAAATATTTCCAAACAGCTGACCAACATTATAACAGGTGATAATATCGGCTGCTATCCCCGCTTGTATACCGGCATAGATCTAGGATCAGATCTAGGATCAGATCTAGGATCAGATCTAGGGTCAGATCCAGGATCAAAGCTACCATCCCGGGTACCAACCCGGGTCCAATCCCGGCTCCAGTGTGCAAGTACCCTTATGGACATTCATTTTTATCTGAGCTGATGAAAATCAAACAGCTGATCTTCATTCGTAGTACTTCGACAGGCTAATCGCAGAATGCAGCACACGCAACTGACACAGTTTTAGCGAATTTCCCCTATAGGGAAGAAGCTATTACCGTAGGTCTTATGGTAAGACTTAAGCCCGAGTCCATGATAACTGTTCGTTTTGAGGTCCCCAGATGCCAAAAACATCATTCGTTAAAATTTATATATATATATATATATGTGTGTGTGTGTGTGTGTGTGTGTGTGTGTGTGTGTCCGTAAGCACGATAACTCTCGGTCCCCATGTTATTCTTATGGAGAATAATACAAATGTTATATATCGCTTATTTATGAATGAATATGGATGAAACTTGGTATATGGCTTCACTTAGATGAGTTCTGTTGATATTTGCATAAAAACCCATCATTTTGTATTCCTTGTTGCAGCAAACCTGCGTACTCATCCCTAATGTTATTCTTATGGATAATAATGAATATTTTAAATATCGCTTATTTATGCATATATTTCTTATGAATTCTGGTAAGAGGCTTGATGTGTTATTAAGACATATATATTCATTGGAAATTCGCTGAGTACGCAGGTTTGCTGCGGCGGGGGTATTTATAAATCATTTGCGGGGCAAAGGCAGCGGGTAACAGCTAGTATTCAATATTTGTGACTTTAGTTTAGGGCTAACACTTGGTGGTTTTATAAATCTCTCACGAAATTGCTAGGAGTTTTGTATTTTCTATATAATGACCCATTAATCAACAATTTTGTATAATCCGTTGAGAAGGGACGGGATTTGAAACTTATTAATGGACTTAATAACTTAATTAATGGATTAATGGTCTTATTGTAGTAACAGGTAATGGCAGGTGGCTTGCATGATGTAAGGGGTTCTCACATCATTGGTGCTTGAGCCCCCTTTTAGCGAATTTCTCCTGTAGGGAAGAAGCTATTACCGTAGTCGGCATGGTAAGACCTAGGCCCAGGACCATAATAACTTTTCGTTTTGAGGTCCCCAGATGCCAAAAACATCATTCGTTCAAAACTGTATATATATATATATATATATATATATATATATATATATACAGGGTGTTTTTTTTAACTGTGCCACCATTGGGATCTTGTAAACTGTACATCATACAGTAAACTTTAAATGGGGAACATTCCCTTGTTTTTAAAGAGGTTTAAAAATAAGTAGATAAAACTTTTGTAAATGGCCGCCATTTTCCAATATGGCGGTCAACTTCATTTTTTCTTATGACATACCCTGTATTTTATGGTGTTTACGGATATTAAATGAAAATGTAAGACTTTTTTATTCTTGAGTAATTTTTGATATACTCAACCGTTTATGAGATACAGAGAGATAAAGGTAAATCAATTTGTTGTTTTTGTTATCTGTGCTACCATTGGGATCTTGTAAACTGTACATCTTACAGTAAACTTTAAATGGGGAACATTCCCTTGTTTTTAAAGAGGTTTAAAAATAAGTAGATACAATTTTTGTAAATGGCCGCCATTTTCCAATATGGCGGTCAACTTTAATTTTTCTTATAGCATACCCTGTATTTTATGGTGATTTCGGTTAGCAAATGAGAATCTAAGACTTTTTTATTCTTGAGTAATTTTTGATATACTCAACCGTTTATGAGAAACAGAGAGACAAAGGTTTAATATAATTCAGGCAGGCCTAGGTGTATTAGTTTCAAGTGAGCTAGTGGCTTATTCATATTTTACTTGCTGCTTATAATAAGAAAATAATTAAAGTTATCTACAGGACACACATAAAAGATTTCTTTTAATTATAACAATTTCATTTTTGATACAAGAAACATATTTACAACAGGTGTTCAAAGTGGCCACCATCTGTATAAATACAAGCAGTCGCCCTTTTTAAAACATCATTCACAGCCTTATTGATTGTGTTGTGGTGAACTCCATGAAAGATTTCTCTGACTCTCGTTGTCATATCTGCAACAGTGTTGTATCGGGATTTGTACAAATTGTCTTTTAAATAACCCCAAACAAAGAAATCCATTGGTGTCAGGTCTGGGGACCTCGCTGGCCATGGTAATGGGCCATTTGTACCAAGCCACTTTCCGGGAAAGTGAATGTTCAAGAACTGCACTACCACTTCACTGTTATGCGCTGGGGCACCGTCTTGTTGGTATATCAACTGGGTTCTTACATTTAAAGGTACATCCTCAATTGAGTTCAACAAAATGTTCTCTAAAAACTGTAAATACATATGTCTTGTCAAATTCCCCTCATAAAAGTGTAGTGCTATTACTGCATTATTCAACACAGCACACCAACAGTTTATCGAGAATCGAACTTGGTCATGTCCTTCTCTCACTACTAACGGATTTACTTTAGCCCAGTAATGGTTGTTCTTCCGATTCCACATTCCCCTATTTGAAAAGTTAGTTTCATCAGTCCATATAATGTTCGATAAAAACCCTGGTGTATTTACAGCCTCCTGAGCTAACCATCCACAAAACTCTAGCCTCCTATTTTCATCACCCGGCATCAAATCTTGAACTTTCGCATACTTATAAGCGTGGTACTTGTTTGTTTTTAGTACTTTAAAAATTGAGGAGGTTGAAGTTTGCAAAATGGATGCAACTTCTCTAATAGAAGCATTAGGAAAAGCCTCAAAGTATGCCAAAACATCAATTTGAAATTCATCAGTAACAACTGTGCTTACTCTCTGACGTGGCTTTGCAAAAGAACCATTGGCTGCCAAGTTTACAATAAGTTGTTTGAAATACCTACGATTCGGTACTCGCCTATCAGGATACCTCTCTTGATATGCGATATTTGCTGCACTACAGTTTCTGTTACACAGAAAATACACTTCGACCATGTCAAGTTTTTCATTGTTTGTAAATTCCATAGTAAGAGAACTGTCATAACAAGCGTAATTATAAAAAAAACCAAAATAAAAACAATAAAACTGTACAAGTTAAAAACCACAAGAAATTATTAATAAATTGCACGGTGAAAGACAACTATTCTGAGACTGCAAGTTTACAGGTTAGTGATTATTGTTTATTATTCCAACAATGCTATAATGCTAATAAACAGCTGGCAATGGAAATGGACGAAAGATTAATAACAGCTGTTATGAGAGCCTAAGCCTGCCTGAATTAAATTTGTATCTCTCTGTATCTCATAAACGGTTGAGTATATCAAAAATTACTCAAGAATAAAAAAGTCTTACATTTTCATTTAATATCCGTAAACACCATAAAATACAGGGTATTCCATAAGAAAAAATGAAGTTGACCGCCATATTGGAAAATGGCGGCCATTTACAAAAGTTTTATCTACTTATTTTTAAACCTCTTTAAAAACAAGGGAATGTTCCCCATTTAAAGTTTACTGTAAGATGTACAGTTTACAAGATCCCAATGGTAGCACAGATAACAAAAACAACAAAAATGATTTACCTTTATCTCTCTGAATCTCATAAACGGTTAAGTATATCAGAAATTACTCAAGAATAAAAAAGTCTTACATTTTCATTTAATATCCGTAAACACCATAAAATACAGGGTATGCCATAAGAAAAAATGAAGTTGACCGCCATATTGGAAAATGGCGGCCATTTACAAAAGTTTTATCTACTTATTTTTAAACCTCTTTAAAAACAAGGGAATGTTCCCCATTTAAAGTTTACTGTATGATGTACAGTTTACAAGATCCCAATGGTGGCACAGTTAAAAAAAACACCCTGTATATATATATATATATATATATATATATATATATATATATATATATATATATATATATATACATGGTGTCACAAAAAAGTGTGATGGGCTATACAGGACCTAATTCTACATGCAAAAATAAGTCATAAATGAAGAATAACATTTTTTGGATTTCGGCTTAGTTTAGCCGTAATCCGACATTTTGTTTTTTTGGGACAATATTTATTATTTCAAAAACCCAATGAGATATTTTTACGAAACTTGGCAAAAGTGTTTACACTAAAGTAAGTAGCATTTGTAAAAAAAAATATTTTTTTACCTTTCCAAATTTCAAAATGGTGGCCATTTGAATTTTTGTATGCCAAATTTCATGAAAGCCGGTACCTAAATCAAAATTTTTCAAGACACAAAATGTTTTGTATTTATTATAACAAATCCAACAAAACAAAAATGAATAAAATCGGTTCATAAATAAAGAAGCTGTGTTTATTTTAGTAATTTAGATTGAAATTACTTAATTAAATTACATAAATTATTACATTACATTTAATAAATTTTAATATTAATAATAATCACAGCTTCTTTATTTATGAAACGATTTTATTCATTTTTGTTTTGTTGGATTTGTTATAATAAATACAAAACATTTTGTGTCTTGAAAAATTTTGATTTAGGTACCGGTTTTCATGAAATTTGGCATAAAAAAATTCAAATGGCCGCCATTTTGAAATTTGGAAAGGAAAAAAATATTTTTTTTACAAATGTTACTTACTTTAGTGTAAACACCTTTGCCAAGTTTCGTAAAAATATCTCATTGGGTTTTTAAAATAATAAATATTTTCCCAAAAAAACAAAATGGCGGATTACGGCTAAACTAAACCGAAATCCAAAAAATGTTATTCTTCATTATTGACTTATTTTTGCATGTAGAATTAGGTCCTTTATAGCCCATCACACTTTTTGTGACACCCTGTATGTGTGTGTGTGTGTGTGTGTGTGTGTGTGTGTGTGTGTGTGTGTGTGTGTGTGTGTGTGTGTGTGTGTGTGTGTGTGTGTGTCCCTGAGCACGATAACTCTCGTAAATATAATCCGATTTTGACGAAATTTGGTATAAACTTGTAAAGCAGCATTTATGACTTTAAGTTCGAAAACCAGATGGATCGACCTATCCAAAAGGATATTTTGGGGGCTTTTGTACCCCAAAAATGGGGTTTTTGAATTTGTAACAAATCATTTTTTTAAAATCTAATTTTATTTATTTTTCATTGGAATCAGCTTTAAAAGACGCACAATTTGGTGTTTTGATCATTGCTCTACGTCAAATGGTTACAGAGATATTGAAAGTGCTAAACACAGTATGCTGTCCAATGTTATTCTTATGGAGAATAAGACAAATTGTATATCTCGCTTATTTGTCAACTTATCCTTATGGAAATTGGTATATTACTTCACATCGTTGTG
This sequence comes from Allygus modestus, assembly GCA_963675035.1. Lineage (NCBI taxonomy): Eukaryota > Metazoa > Arthropoda > Insecta > Hemiptera > Cicadellidae > Allygus > Allygus modestus. The sequence goes on from OY776117.1 coordinate 135,864,537, forward strand.
GTCTATTGATATTTGCACTAAAAAACATTTTTTGGCCGATAATTCCCGTAGCAGCAAACCTGCGTACTCAGCCCCCATGTTATTCTTATGGAGAATAATTAAAATTTCATAAATCGTTTATTTATGAATGTAAATTGATGAAACTTGGTATGTGGCTTTATGTTGTATTAAGATAATACATATGCATTGTAAATTCGCTGAGTACGCAGGTTTGCTGCTACGGGGGTATTAATTTTTTTCTATTGTCAGTGGTTGAATAAATTTACTTAAATCTTTAAATAGGCGTAGAGATTTTTATTTCTATAAGTTTAACAGGTTTTTGATGAACATCTGCTTATTTCTATTTAGTTCAAAAACAAATTAATAAGGAAAACTAAACATATTTAGCAAGGTTGTATTGCAGGGTGCATATTATACCACTGTACCTTCCTGTATCCTACAACTTTTGCATAATTTTTCTGCTGTAAAAAAGTCACTTTACCCCTGTGTTAAAAACTAAAAATGCTTAAACAAGATCTCTTTTTCAGATAGTCCTAGTTTTTATTCAATACTTATTTGTTTTAGTGTTAATTAAATCACTAGATTCATCCGATTCCACTATATAAACAATTATTTTTTCTGAAGTTTGTAAAAATATATAACAATTTATAAATTAAAATCTTCCACTAAGATGATGACATATTAGCTATAGTTAAATAAAATTAAAAGATCCTAAATATTTTAATATCTGTGTCAAGGTCAATGAAATCCTTTTGTATGATTAAACATTGCTAATCTTACTTTGAATTAGATAAAAAGAGAGACAGGAAAGTTTACAAGTTGTCTATCTCTCTTGTTCTTTTTGGCATCCGTTACAACAGAGTGAATGTTTTATCGCTGTCAAACTTTCAACTGAAAATGAAGAATTATTCATCTTTGTAAAGTCTCAAATTCTGAAATTAATCACAAAGCCGAAACTTTTAACCTTCATCCAGTTGTAAAGATTCCTCAGGAATATTGATTAAAATGTTTGCCTTTTTAGGCAAATATATTAAAATTTAATAAATATAAATAATATAATTTAAATATATTTTTAGGCAATTTCACTAAATTTTCAATTAATACATAAACAAGTAATCAAATTAGCTTCACGTCACAGCTAATTTGGCAACACTAAAAACAACAAAGTCAACATCAACAAACATTTTTACATGTTATTATGTTTATTAGTTTTTTCCCCACATATTTGTTTATCTACTTCACATACCGATCTGACTAGAAACAACAAAATCCACAACAAAGACCATTCCCATGTTTTCGGTCGGTTTTGTTGTGGCCTACCATAGTCAGTGTGAGCTGGGACAATTTTGGTGTCTTAGTGTAGATCCATTTACCAACTAGCTGCAAAATAGTAGTTGTGGTTTAATAATTATTAGTAAAGTTTAAAGGACATTGTAATTGTTACACTGTGTTGCCAGTCAATAGAAATTATTCAAGTCATAGCATTGAAGTTTAGAATTTGTTTAATATTTGTCACGATCAAACCATCTCTCTATAAATACAAATGATTTGTAATAAATGTGTTTTACAACGCCACAAAATATATTTACAATAATACTGAACTAACATATGAGATTAAAAAAAATATAGGAAATGTGGCGCAATACGATTGATTTCGATCGGTCGCTACAAATAACAGAACAAATTCAACGATTCTTATATTGGCTAATTCTTGAACAATCCATGAACTAGCCACTTGAACTCTCCTTTGTGCCTGATGATAACCAATGTGACTTGTTAAAATTGATTGCCTTGTACCATATTTTTGTATAAATTAATGGCTTGCATATAAGTACGGTAAAAGTGGAAGTATATTTTGTAGCGAAGTAAGACGTAAATTATTACTTTGTCTTCAATTTTTGACGATGATGTTGTGGACTTCTTCGTTTGATCATGCTTGTAAGTTGACTCAGTCTATAATATAACCACTTGATAACCGTTAATTATAAAGGGATTTTACTGTTTAAATAATACAAAGAAAGAAATACATTCACTGGAAAAAACCTATTTTATTCTATTATTACACACCAAAGGTAAACATTCTAGAACAATTAATTATAAAAATACAATAAACAGCTGATTGTTTTTCTTTTAACTTTAAAAATATCGTAGCTTAACTGTGAGTTTATGAGTAGATTTCTTTACTTCATGTTGGTAAAAATCAAGCTTGAAATGAAAGTTGCAAAAGAGAGGTTAACATAGGTTGAACGTTAAAGCAAAGAGACCAACGGTGACGAGATGTTTTGTGACCATAAATAACTAGATGCAACATCGCACCTATCATATCCCCCAAAAAACACTGTACCTATTTTAACATATTTATGATATGATTTAAATACCCCCGTCACAGCAAACCTGCATACTCAGCGAATTTCCAATGAATATATAACATAACACATTATAACACTTAACAGGATTCATAAGAAATGTATTCACAAACAAGCGATATTTAAAATATTAATTATTCTCCATAAGAATAACATTGGGGATGAGTACGCAGGTTTGCTGCAACAAGGCACACAAAATAATGGGTTTTTATGCAAATATCAGTAGAACTCATCTTAGCGAAGTCACATACCAAGTTTCATCCATATACATTCATAAATAAGCGATATTTAACATTTTAAGTATTTTCCATAAGAATAACATGGGGACCAAGTACCTAGGTTTGCTGCTACAGGAGCCATAGGCGAAAAATTGTTTTTTTGTGCAAACAACAATACCATAACCAGATCAAGCCATATACCAAATTTCGCCAGTTTATGTTCATAAATAAGCGAGATATACAATTTTTCTTTTTCTCCATAAGAATAAAATTAGACAACGTACTGTGTTTAGCACTTTCAATATCTCGGTAACCAATTGACACAAAACACAATGATCAAAATACCAAATTGTTCGTTTTTTAAGCTGAATTCAATGGTATAAATTAAAGTTTGATTTAAATTAAAATTAAATGTAAAAACCCAAAAAAACACATTTTTGGGGTACAAAACCCCCCTTCGGATGGTGCGATTCATCTGGTTTTCGAACTCGTTCAAATAAATGGTACTTTACACATTTGTCCCAAATTTCATTAAAATCGGACCTTTTTTACGAGAGTTATCGTGCTTACGGACACACACACACACATATATATATATATATATATATATATACATATATACAAATTTGAACGAATGGTGTTTTTGGCATCTGGGGACCTCAAAATGAAAAGTTATCATGGTCTCGGGCTTATGTCTTACCATGAGACCTACGGTAATAGCTTCTTCCCTATAGGGGAAATTCGCTAAAACGAGTTCGCACGCAGCACGCTGATGTGAGGGAAGTGAATTTCCACATAACAACTTTTAAAACTCAAAATCAGTGTAAAAACATACATTTATTCCAATTTTTATTGAAATCTGAAAACAGTGATTTTTTGGCTGTTCTGATGCTCCTGGTTTCATTTACCTGCAAAGCTGGGAATACAATTTTGCGCATTATAATGTTAAGAGAAGGTTCAGACAGGCTTGAAAGTAGGCGTGAGGTTTCTGGATATGATGAAAGTACTCTAACAAAGGAATAACCGGCTTTTCTAGTGTAAAACCCCCATAAGACAAAGTACTGTGTTTAGTCGATACACATTTTCTTTAATAACTCGGTAAATATGTATGCTAGAATGACGAGAGAGACCTTACAACTTTTGCCTCACTAATTCCCATCTTTTTACATGCATTAATTTCACATAGGGGCTTTTCTGACCCTTGATGGGCCCAAAAACTCGAAATTTGAAAGATTAATCCCTAAAAAGAGGTTTAGAATTTTCCGATTGTTTTTCCAAACAAACTTTTCCAACTGATTACAGAAAGGAATGTCCCCCTACCAAATTTGAATTAAATCGGACAAAAATGCGACCGCTAGAGTGCAAACACACACACACACACACATATATATATATATATACAATTTTGAATGACCCCCCAGTACGTGTTCAGGGGGTCACGTTAGGAACTTCTATGGTTGTCCCGGGCTTAAGTTTCAACGTGCGGGTCATGCTAATATTTCACTTTCCAAAGGAAATTCACTAAAAATCCCTGGGGGATAAAAATTAATTAACATGTTTTCAAACATCAAAAAATTATATATCTTGAATGTTTAACATAGTAGGAAGTTAACACAACTTTGGATCGATAATAAATATGATAGTACCGAAAGTAACCTAGAATTCGCCCTCCGTGAAGAGAATATGTTGATTTAGCGAAATAAAGTTGATACGTCACACCATTACCGAAAAGCGAATGTACTCGTCATGTGGCGATGTTGTGATACAGTTTTATAAAGCCTCAGAGTTTACAATTATTTTCTTAAAAAGCGAATAACTTAAGGTTATATTGTAAAAACGTACCTTACTTACGTTTTTTCCACAACTATTGGCAGATATGATGTGTATTACTCAGATCTATTTATAACATTATGTGACTAGTGTCTCATAGCTTTTATTATTTCCATGTCTACCACATTGGACGTGCCATATATTTAATCTTTATATACTATTTTTAATGTACATTTGTTTGTGGCCCTACTACACACTTACTCCCTCAAAATATAACTGTAACCTTGAGGGAAATAACAGCAAGTTTAGTATTTCCTTTAAAACCGAGTAAGCCTTTTCGCTAATCGGATTTCCTCTCCTTCCTTTTTATCCTGTAATACGCAATACTCTTGACTCACATAACAAATTTTGACTCAAGTTAATTTTTACAAAACTATTTGTAAAGAGCTCGATTTTTAGATCAATTTCTTTTTAAAATGTGTTAATAGAGGTTGGAAAAAACAATTTTGATTTAATTTTCTGTACATTTATAAAGTATAAAATAGTATATATCTTACAAATGAAACATTAAAACGTCAGAATAGTGAATGCCAATGACTATCTAAGTAAACTTAATTTATATAAGTCATTCCTTTAAACTTAGTCAAGACATAACCTATAACTGTGAGTGTATAACGAGAATTATAAAATTTAATTTAAAATGTGTACTCTACTTAATTTCTACGTTTTTACCCGTTTTTTCACTACTCACCAACTAGAATGTATAAATAATATCTCCTAAATTCCTAAATTTAGTTTATCTTTATTTGGATGTTGTTTTTTATGTATTAAACTGTGTTACTGTAAATGGAGACACTTTTCTTATTTAGCTGTTTTTTTACAGATGTATGTATAGTAATTGTTAGAATTTCAGTGTTTTGAACTGTTGATTTTCCAGGGTCATATACATATAAACAACCCATATATGGATATTGTTTTATATTATAAGTTACAAACAGACTTTAAACTGTTAACTATCTGTTAATAAAATAGAAAACCTTATATTTATATTTATATATGTATATTTTTTATTTTTTTATTTTATTTCCCTAACTTTTTAGGTTATATTACTACAATATCGTATGTTATAGATAGTAGTCCCCAAAATATACCTTCTTTTATTTGGGTCGATTTGGGTTTATGTTAGTTATTAAGAATACATTCCAGCTTGCATTCAAAATAACAACAATATTTTACGCCTTCTTTTTACTTTCTCCCCCTATACATAGTATATGGAGAAAGTATTGTTTTCGTAAAAATTTTCGAATTTGAGTTGTTAGTGGAAATATTCGTTTTGGTGCTCCCTGAACCCAAAAAAGTGGTTTTTACGTGATGTCTGTCTGTGTGTGTGTGTGTCCGTGTGTGTGTGTCCGTGTGTGTGTGTGTGTGTGTGTGTGTGTGTGTGTGTGTGTGTGTGTGTGTGTGTGTCTGTGTGGATGTTTACAGAGCTAGAGCCCTAACCTATGGGCCGATTTTTATGAAATTTGGTATGTAGGTAATAATCCACTATATCTCCAGGCGTTTTTTTCATTTTTTTTGGATTTTTGATTTTTAAGGGTAATTATCCCCCAAAAACCACCAAAAAACATGAAAAATCCAAATTTCTCAAAAACGGCTCTAACGATTTTGATTAAACTTTCGTGGTTTGTAGAACTTTAGGTTTGCAACAAAATGACACCACCCGCATTTCTTGAAAAATTCGGGTTCAGAAATTAAAGGACTTAAAACATCCAAAATTCAATTTTTTGTTTTTTATAAAAAATCATAAATGTTAAAAAAGATTACTATTCACCATTAAAAAGAGCTAAAAAAACTAAATAAATTAGTATTTTAAATTACTATTCTACGATTGCTAGTTACGGAGAAAATTGAAATTTTCATTTAGCGGTAAACACAGTACGTTGTCCAATGTTAATCTCATGGGAATACAAATGTAACTATTTCTCTCTTATTTACTGATCAATTTCATTAAAATTTGATATGCAGGTCAAGTTAGCATTGACCAACAGATGATGTTCGAAATGTGTTGCTATTTAACCCTGGGGGGGCAAGGGGGCATTTCCCCTCTCAAAACCACTGTGTGTAGCAACGGACTCTATAGTGCCTCCCAAAAAGGGATTTGGGTAGATATTTCTGAAAACAACTATTTTAGACAATTTTGTGTACATTTATCTATACTTCATATTCTATATTTAGTAAATAACAAATATTGTTGTCATTAAAGTTTGGCTAAAAGGGAGAAAGTATGTGTCAGTTTCCTGATACCGTTTATTTACTATTATATTTCAACGATTCGTGCATATATGCTAATACCCGGATTTAATATAAGTATAATTACTATTTTCCGATGCATGACTAACAATTCTATTTTACGATAGTGTCAGTATCCAACTGTCTTATTAGTATAAATTAATGTAATTATTCGTTTGATAGCTGTCCAGTTTAATGGAAAAATATAGCTAACATTTTGTGAAAAGATAGTCATCTACCTAAATAACTATACAGCCCAATGTGTAACTCACTCACTCACTCAGTCACGTATCAAAATTATTGACCACTTCTAGAAGAGATAGGACCGTGCGATTTGGCATGCACGAAGGTTATACCTAGAAACCCCCGAGAAAATTGCCAAAAGTTACAGTTTTAAACTTTAAAGCCAATAATTTTGTTCTTTAAAATTTTAACATTGGGCTTATGGAGTTTCGAAATCAAAACAAAATAAATCAAAACAGCTGTAAACAATATCTAGTAAGCTGTCAAAGTAATTTTCACGTGTTAGAGTTTAAACAAATAGAATATTAAAATAATATAATATTTGAATAAAGATATCATTTAGAGTGGATATGTCCCAAATGAATCAAAATAGTGTAATATATAAAATCCCTTGAAGGGACATTGTTATAACTGGAGTGACCCAAAGCGGGGTTCTGGGGGCAGGGCCCTCAGCGAGTGAAGTGAGTAGAACACTACAATCACACAAACGCCTTTTCTGATTTATAAAATATCTAGGGTGCTTAAACGCTTGTTGGATAGACTGTGTCAAATGTTGATTAAAATGTGAAATTACTGTCCAACTTATTTAACTAATATTTACAACAAAGATGGAAAAAGTTTGACGGCGGTGCACATTAGACAAGACTATTTAAAAAACTGCCCGACACATCTTCAAATGAGGAAAAGGGCTCATTGATGAGCTTCTTATGGAGCAAACTTGCAAACTCCCTAGCTCTAGCGCATGGATATTGGCAGGCAGCATGTTGAAGTAGTGCAGAGCTGGGATGGGATGTGCTGCCATGGATCTGTTCAGACGACACCTGGGTATGTTGAGGTGGGATGCATTTCTGGTGGTGTGGTAGTAGAGGTTACCCCGCCACTGGTTGTCATCCAAGTGCTCTCTAATGTCAGTCAGGGCACAAAATATATATTGGTTATAGATGGTCATAACCATCAGCTCCACAAATAGGGGTTTGCAATGGTCTTTAGCCGGCTGATGATATGACCCTGACTGCCTTGTTCTGCAGAAGAAGTATTTTTTTTTTGCATCCTGCCGCATGTCCCCAGAGAAGCAACCCATATCTAACATGGCTACGGTATAAATTTACCAGATAAGGTTCAGTGACTGCTCCCCTAAGTTTCCTAAGAAGAAAAGTCATGCGGGACAGCTTTGTACACACACTAATTACATGCTGTTCCTAGGTAAGTTTGGGGTCTAGATAGAAACCCTGCAGATTCACGCCCTCCTACATTTCAGTATCGATGGACTTCCGTAATGTGCAGAACATTTTCTGGGTCTATCGTTAGGTTGCAGACGGTTTAGGGCAAACCAGGTCTTAGAGGCTTCTAAAGTCGAATCCGCCTCGGCTAGGATGTCATCAATCTCCTCACCTCTAGGAATTATCGAGGTGTCTTCTGCATATAGTAGAGCACGACCGTGCAAGTGGAGGTCATTTTCCACAATCAAAAAGAGCAGAGGACCAATGACAGAGCCTTGAGGAACTCCGTGTGGAACATGGAGTGGTCTTAAGGTGGCTCCACTCACGGACACTACCTGTTGTCTGTTTTCAAGGTAGGATGTCAGAGTTTTTAGCACCGCTCCACTTACACCATAGCGGCTCAGCTTCTCAAGGAGTTGGTTATAGATGGTCATAACCATCAGCTCCACAAAGAGGGGTTTGCAATGGTCTTTAGCCGGCTGATGATATGACCCTGACTGCCTTCTTCTGCAGAAGTATTTTTTTTTGCATCCTGCCTGTGTTACACAGTCAAACACTTTACTAAGATCGCAAAGCGTGACCAAGACTGTTACTCTAGCTTCGAATGCATCTTTGATTTAGTCTGAAATGACCATGACTGCACCAGCGGTAGAGCGTCCTGAACCCGAACTGTCTTTCCACCAAAAGTCCATTTTCCTCGAAATGGTTGGCTAGTTGGGCCTGCATAATGTGTTCCATAATCTTGTCCACCACTGGGATTACGGAGATCGGCCTAAAGTTACCAAGGTCTTCTGGGTTGCCCTTCTTAAATATAGGGATTGTTCTACTTATTTTAAGGCAGTATGGGAAAACCCCTGCCACCAGGCAGCCATTTATGACACAAGCCAGCGGGGCAGCTCTTACTTCTATGATTGATTTTAACACTACCGCAGACATTCCATAATGGTCCTGGCTCGCTGATCCCTTGAAACCTCAAACGATTCTTATAACTAGGCTTGGGCTTACGGTTTTCCAAGAAGACAGACCAGACTCAAAACCCACCGGCAGATCAACGCCATCAACAGTATCGCCATCCACCGTAGGGATTTTGCCATTAATAGCATCAATAACTGACTTCACATAGTATTTGTTATATTCATCAGGACCAGCAGCACTTGGGAGGTTTCCTTTCTTATTTTTGCAATAGCTATTTACTATTTCCCAGGCTACTTTGCAGGGATTATGTGCCCCTTCAATGTATCTTACATTACTAATTTTTTTGACTTCACCAATCCTAACCCTATATAACTTTTTGACTTGAAGGTATGCTGCATCTGGATCTGTCCTACTGGTCATAATGTGTCCATTCCAATCCTACTGTCAGTATTTTCTGAGCCAATTTTGATGGAAGTTTGCAAGATGGTAGGCTTAACACAATAATCATCATTTAAATTGATCATTTTAAAATATATGTATATAAAACATATATTTTACTCATGTAATTAACTTATGTTTTAAATACAATCACATCACAATTGGTGTGATCGCGAGCGAGCCGCGACGGTTAACTCGTTAGTGTCTATTATAGATAGACGACAACCGGACCACAAAAGGACGGTTGTAACGAATGAAGTTACATTTTAAATTTGTTCAAACAGCACTTCAAGACAAGTTTGACAGGCTGCTAGGGCCTACACTAGTAGTGTCGATATACTCGTAAATCTGGTCCCATTTATATTAAAGAATAAATCATAAGTTAACTACTTTAAAAATAACATAAAAGAAAGAATAAAATAAATATTACAACAATTGTACGTATGGATATAAAGAATTATTTCACGAAAGGGATTTTCCTGTGTAATTAATTTGGCTTTGCTGCAATATTTTTAGGTTTTCTGTAGTTTTGTTTTAGCGAATTTCCCCTATAGGGAAGAAGCTATTACCGTAGTCGACATGGTAAGACCTAGGCCCGGGACCATGATAACTTTTCGTTTTGAGGTCCCCAGACCCCAAAAAAACCATTCTTTCGAAACTGTATATATATATGTGTGTGTGTGTCCGTGAGCACGATAACTCTCGTAAAAATTATCCGATTTTGATGAAATTTGGTATAAACGTGTAAAGCAACATTTATGACTTTAAGTTCGAAAACCAGCCAGATCGCTCTATCCGAAGGGGTATTTTGGGGGGGTGTTGTACCCCAAAAATGGGTTTTTAGAATTTTTTACAAATAATTTTGGAAGTAGTCAAAGTTTAGTTTTACCATTGGATTCAGCTAAAAAAAACACACAATTTGGTATTTTGATCATTTCTCTACGTCAATTGGTTACCAAGATATTGAAAGTGCTTAACACAGTACGTTGTATAATGTTATTCTTATGGAGGAAAATAAAAATTTTATATCTCGCTTATTTATGAACGTATACTGACGAAACTTGGTATACAACTTCATCTGGTTCTGGACCATTGATATTTGCTAAAAAAAATAATTTTTACCAATGGCTCCCATAGCAGCAAACCTGCGTACTCAGCCCCATGTTATTCTTATGGAGAATAAGTAACGTGTTATCTCCCTTCATTATCAAAATAAATTAATGAAATTTGGTATATGGCTTTACCTACATGAGTTATATTGATATTTGTATAAAACCCCATTTGTTATGCTCCTTGCTTCAGCAAACCTGCATACTCAGCCGCCATGTTATTATTATGGAGAATAATTAAAATGACATAAATCGTTTATTTATGAATGCATATTGATGAAACTTGGTATGTGGCTTTATGTGGTATTAATATACATATATATGCATTGGAAATTAGCTGAGTACGCAGGTTTGCTGCTACGGGGGTATTTGTAAATTATAGATGTCACTAGATTATAATCAGGAATACTGTTGTAAACTGCATTTAATTTTAATGCAAATTAAAGTAATTTTAATTTTATTTCAATTAAAATTAGGAATCGCCAGTAACTGGAACGAACTCAGATTTTTGAATAACGTCCTCCCATTAAACTAATGGGACTTTTGAGCACTCATTACAAGATGAAATATAGCTTGGTTTATTCAGAGTTAAAGTAATGATTATGGAAGGATCTTTAAATGAAACCACTCAAGTAAAACATTAATTTATATAAAGTATTTGATATGAATAAAAGAAAAGAATGACACCTTAAACCAAGGTTTTATTCAGCAGAACAAGACATTATTGAAGCATAATAAACAAGTACAAGATGATTATAAAACTACAAATAACACATGATAACTCAAACAGCTGTTAGTAAAATTATATGACCTTCTTCCTCTCTAGGGGTTGGGAACGTAATCGCGAAGATAAGCAAGAAAGTGATGGGTACGTTGGCTGCGACGTTATGACTGAGTTTGATTTTAAATTTAACATCTGTAACAGACACATTTGTATGTATTGCGTCTTTGGCCTAGAAAAAACCCTCAAGTCATATAAAATAACTTAGAACGTATTCAAGTATGCTCATTCTCAGCCCCATAAACTACCTATTATGGTTCTATTAAATACGGGCACATTTTCAGTTAGTTTGATTTTTAGTTTACTTTATGATGCATTTTTATTTCGCAAACATTAAAAAAAACTTTTTATCAGCAAATTAGGTGTTGTTATTACTTATGGGATGTAATAAAATAGTCTTACATCACTAAAAAATATATTAGAATCTAATCTGATGTAAATGCTAAGTTTGAACTCTTTACTTTCCTAATTAGTGGTGCAGCCCTTCAGTCCAGCCCACATAAAAGATTTGGACAGCCTCACTTTGCCAGATGGTTCTCTCGGGACCTTATCAAGCTTATAATAGAAAAGAAGATTGTGCATAGGCAATACAAGCAAACCCTGTTTGCGTCTCATTATTGTCTATTCTCTCATCTCCGCCAGAGATGCAAGGAACTTACCGAGTCATGTTACACTAAATATTTACAACATGTGGAGGCCAGGGTCTCATCCAACCCACGTGCTTTCTGGAGCTTCGTAAAATGCAAGAGAAACGTTCCTAAGCTATCTCTCAAAATGCATCTCAACGAGGAAACTGCAGAAGATGTGCGTGGGAAGTGTGATCTATTCGCCAAATTCTTTGGGTCTGTGTTTTCCCCTCAATCGAATTCGACATTCGACTTCTCCACTATTGATGTTGTCGGTCGCCTAATCCTCTCAATCAGCGGGATTAAGAGCCAGCTATCACAGCTGGATGACTCCAAAGGCCCTGGCCCTGACAACATACACAACACACCACCATCTCTGCTGAAATTTGGCTACAGTCTGTTGGCTTCACCTCTCCAATTACTCTTCAACGAATCTCTTTCAGCTGGTATTTCCCCTAAAGTCTTCAAGTATGGACATGTTGAGCCGATACCAAAATCTGGTAATTCCACTGATATAAAGGATTACAGGCCAATAACAATCCTCTCAGCTCTGGGTAAAATCTTTGAAAGCTTAGTACTCGATTGGATCAAACCCCACATTAGTAGGATCGTTCATCCAAACCAGCCATGGTTCGTTACCAAACATTCTACTGTCACAAACATCTTAACCATGCAAGAGCGAGTTCTGACACCTTCAGAGCCGGCCACCAGGTTGATGTTGCCTACATTGACTTTTCAAAGGCATTCGTCAAGGTTGACCACAGAATACTTGTTTCAAAACTTAAAGGGTACGGATTTATTCACCCACTGCTCAGCTGGTTGGAGGATTACTTTACCAATCGCACCCTTGCAATCAAGATTGACAAAACTTTTTTTTCTATTCCTTCAGATTTCCGGCGTTCCACAGGGGTCACACATGGGGCCTTATTTATTCAACCTTTACATAAATGACCTCCTCAATTTAATCGAAACGGATTTTCTGTCTTATACTGACGACCTGAAAATTCTTGTGGAGTTGCAATTTGAACACGACGCAGTCCACGTGCAGATATGCCTGGATGGTTTAATGTATTAGTGTTTGAACAATAATATGGAAATAAATACAAGTAAGAGCACAATTGTAACATTTCATCGTTCCAGGAATCCTGAATTTTTTTGTATACCATAGGAAATGACGTAGTCCCTAGAACTTCAATTATAAAGGAACTTGGAGTCATGTTTAGTTCTGATCTTAACTTTGAAGAACATGACGATTTTGTATCTTCCAGAGCCAACAAAATGGTTGGATTCATCATGCGATCTAGTGTAGGTATTACTAGTTGGGCAGCTTTAAAAACTCTCTACTGCCTACTAGTTTGACAGGGTGTTGAATATGCTTCACCAATGTGGTCTCTGTTGTAACTTTAGTGATATAGTATAACTCAAATAATTATTGTAACGTGTTTATCATACTCTATGTTTTCCTTTCAACTTTATAAGTAATTAATTGCATTTTTATATATAGGATGTTATTTTTAATCAATGTTTGTGTTAGTCAATTTTAAACCAGCAAGCAAGAAGAGATGTTAAATCTTGTAAAGTGAAGAAATGGTTTTAATAAAAGTAGTAGTCAGCAATATGTTCGTTTATTATTGAAGTCTCACTTGCAGTTGTAGTAAATAGCATCAAATCATGGCGCAGCCAAATTTATTTAAATTATTGCAAAAGTGGGTGAAGATAACTAACTAAAAGATAGTAAGTATCTGTGGTAAGGTCAGCATGGCCTTTTTCAAACCTCCAGAACCATTAAGTGTTTCAGAGAATGTTTCCCATGAATGGACTATTTTTAAGGAACAATTCCTTCTCTTTTTAAAGGCTACTGACGCCGATAGTAAGAGTGATGAAATAAAAGTTGATCAGTTTTGAATGTCATTGGGACAGAGGATTCGTCCATCTTTTGCAATTTTAAGTTAGGAGACATTAATAACTTAAATGAACGAAGTGCTTGAAGCTTTTGACAAACATTTTAACCCCCGTAAGAATGTTGTGTACCAACGGTTCTTATTTTTTAAATGGGTAAAAAAGGAGTGTGAGCCTTTCATTAATTTTCTCACAGATCTGAGAAAACTCACTTCTTTTTGTGACTTCGGGAACCAAAAAGATGGTTTAATTAGGGACCGGCTAGTTCTTTGCATTAAGGTTGAACCCTTACAAGAACGTTTGCTTAGAGTTCCTGCGCTTGAGCTTGAAGATGCCATTAAACATTGCCAAGTGGCTGAAGACAGCAAAGAACAGTTATCAACCTCTGCAGGGATTAAAATATTTTTCAGCCTAAAGGGAACAGACTACCAGTCTAATGCCTGTGTGTGGTTTTACTTCTGACTCGGATGATCCGAGTAAGATCAAGGAAGACGTCGTGCACGCGGTGGACAGCGGCCGGTACGGGAAAAACAGCATCATCGTAGGCCTAATCATAAAATAGGCTACAGTGGTAATTGTACAAAAGTTAATGAAGATGTATATCTTTGAAAAAAGTGTGACACAAATCATGTTAGATATAACTGTCCAGCCTATAAGAGGCAATGCTTAAACTGTGGAGAGCTTAATCACTTTACAGTGGGGTGTACTAAACCAAAAGTTAAAAATAAATCTACAGGCATGCAAAAGCAAGTTAGTGAAGTGCATGACGTTGATCCAGGCCTATCTAATTTCCGAATCGATGTCATTGATTCACATAGGCCTAGTAATGAAGGGGAAGTCAAAGGCCGGTTCCAGATTCTAAAAATCAACGGTTCGGTTGTAAATTTCAAGTTGGATAATGGTGCAGAAATAAATTTGCTACCATTACCAGTATGGAAGAAATGTTCGGCTAACAATTGTAAACTTAACACTGTGACTTGAATCCTATGGGGTTTCAAGTTCGTTCCTGTAGGAAAGGTAATTTCGGATTGTAGCTGTAACAATCTCATGTCAAATGTAGAGTTCATTGTGGCTGATAACTCTAAGTGTATTCAACTTATAGTGTTGCAAACTTGTATTATTCTAGATCTTTTAAAGAGAATTCAAAATGTTGCAATACAGCCTAATATTTTGAAGATAAGTATGTTGAACAGAATATTGATGTATTTTCAGGAGTAGGTTGTTTTCCTAAAGTGTATGAAATTAGGGTAAATCAAGACGCAATTCCTGTCGCTAAGCTTCCTCAGAGAGTACCATATTCAGTACTTCCGAAACTGCAAGAAACACTTAAAGTCTTAGAGGAAAATAAGATTGTTTGCAAAGACCCACAGCCTAAAAGTTGCGTAAGTAATCTTGTGATTGATGAAAAAATGGATAAGTCTTTGAGGTTATGTCTAGACCCACAAGAACTAAATAAAGCGATCAAACCAGAGCCATATCTCATTCCGACCATGGAAGGAATAAAATCTAAGCTAGCTGATAAGCAGTATTTTTCTGTGTTAGATCTTAAGGATGGCTTATGGCATGTACAGTTAGATTCTAAGTCAGCAGACTTGTGTACTTTTAGTTCGCCATTTGGATGTTACTCAATCTGTAAGTTCCCAATTGGAATTTCTGTAGCTCCACAGTATTTCATAAGATGAATTATGAAATATTTTCAGATATTGAAGGGGTTACCGCTTTTTATGATGATTTGTTAATTTCTGCTGCAAATGTTACTGGACAGTAAGCATGTTGAAACAGTAACAAAATTACCCTATCCTACAAGTAAGAAAGAACTGCAAAGGTTATTAGTATGTTTAATTACTTCAGTGAATATGTGCCAAATGTGTCCTTTAAGAGATTTGCTCAAATCCAATGTTCAGTGGCATTGGTTAGGTACCTGTTCACTCAAACTGTACGGAACAGTTGAAGAAAACTATAACAACTGCACCTGTGCCTTTTGATTGTAATAAATAGTTAGTATTGCATATTGATTCATCAAAAGATGGTGTCGGATTTTGTTTGATGCAAAATGGTAAACCTGTTAGCTTTGGTTCGCGTAGTCTTACGCAAACGGAAATCCAGTATTCTCAAGTAGAGAAAGAGTTGTTAAGTATTGTAATAGCAGTGCGTAGGTATCATCATTTGTTGTACGGCAATCCATTCATTGTATATAATGATTGTAAACCCCTCGAGTCTCTCATGTCAAAACTTATGCATAAGATCATGTCACCTAGGCTTTAACGCTACTTAAATATAATCTAACAATCAAGAATCACCCGGGTAAAAGTATGGTAATAGCAGACTAATTGTCTCGAAGTAAGGTATCCAATAAGGCGGACCAGCTCTCGAAGGAAGAAAATCGTCAACCAATCGATGAAGCGACTTGCAAGGTATATGATGTAGTGATTCCTGTTGAATTAGCTATCTCTGAGCATAAAAAGTTAGAGTTTAGGGAAGCCATAAAAGAGGACTTGGCCTTAAGCTTGGTTTGTAAGTATTATCAAGAGGGTTGGTCTTTTAAAAAGAAAATTCCTGAATGTGTTAGAGTCTATTTTAATAAGATAAATGACATAATTGTAAGTGATGGTCTTGTTTTACTAAACTGGAAAATTGTAGTATCTTTAAGTTTAAGGCAAATATGTTAAATTTGCTACATAAAAGCCATTTTGGCATTGGGAAAACTAAAGCTAGGGCCCAAGAGTTGATTTATTGGCCAGGTATTTCAGTAGATATCGAGCAGCTAGTCAGTAATCGTCAAATTTGTAATTACATGAATGCTCAAGCAAAAGAGAAAATGTTGTCACATCACATACGAGACCTGCCATCTCACAAAGCAGCTGTTGATATTTTTGAAACGGGGCCCAGTTTGTACCTTGTGTTAGTAGACTACTTTTCGAAGTGGGTTGAGTGTGTTGAAATAAGGTCAAAGAGAACAACAGAGGATACAGTTCATCTCAAAATGATTTTCTGTTCACGGAATTCCTGTAAAGGTGGTAGCTGACAATAACTCACGGTTCGCATGAGTTTAAAGAGTTTGCAAACGATTGGAGTTTTGAATTAATAAATACGAGTCCTTTGTACCCCCAATCAAATGGGCAAGTAGAAATTACATTGCAAACAGTTAAAAAACGTGTTAAAAAGTGTAGAGAGGCAAAACAAGATTTTCACATCGCGCTTTTGGAGTTGCGTAATACACCTACGGTGAATGGAGTTAGTCCAGCTCAAGCCTTAATGAACCGTAGATTCATTAAGATACTAAGGTTACCAAGGTTACCAAGGTTCCTGTAAACAAGAAGTTATTAAATGCTAGCGTACCCACTCATGTCAAAGAAACATTGTTACAAAAACAGGGCAAATCTGAATAATATTATAATAGAACTGTAATGACTAAAGGTGATTTCAAGTTAAGAGACCTGGTGATTGTATATGACCTAAAAAAATATGTCTGGATACCAGGACAAATAGTTGGATTTGCTAATGTTCCAAGGTCTTACATTGTTAAGCTAGATAGCGGTCAAGTGTACCAAAGAAACAGTCGACAGTTAAGACATAGAAATGCACGCCTAAGTAATGACGACTATAGCCAAGTGGGGAATTCAAGTCCAATTTTTGTGCCAAATCAAAATGTAAAAGGTAATACGCCTAGGGAAAACCCTAGCAAGTCAACTCCTAGTAAGTCACCTGTTGGTCAACCACCTGCTAGTAAATCACCTGGAAGTAAGTCACCTGCTAATACATTTAGTCCTGCCGGGGTAAGCCCAGTTCAAAGTAAGTCTCCCGCAGGGGTTAAAACACCAAGATATGTGTCTAGGTCAGGCAGAGAAATAAGAAAACCTTTGAGGTTTCAAGACGATAATGAATATGTCTAGATGAATGTGTTACACATCATTACGGAAATATTTTAGTTTAGTTTTACATTGTTTCAATCTGATATATGTCATTTTGTAATATGTATATAGCCTAATTAATTTCTGATCTTGTAACTTGTAATTGATATAGCCTAATTGACATTTTGAATAACTTGATGATTTGTAATGTGGAAGTAACTTCTATTGTCATGCTATGTTTCTAATGTCGTATAGCTATTTGTTCCAATGCGGTTAAGTGTAAAACCGGTGGTCTAAGCCTATTTTGGTAAATTAGGATAGCCTAGTTGCTATTATTGAGATATTTCAATAGCCTAATTGCTATTTTGACAATGAATAAGTAGCCTAAAGTTATAATTGATCCAGTAAGAAATGGAAAGGGTAATGTAATTAAATTATAATTTTTAAAGTTTTAACTCAAAACGATTTACTGAGGGAAAGTAAGTGCTGTCTTATTGGCAAATTAAAATCTGAAGATTTTATAAACCAGTATAATTGCTGAGAAATTTAATACACTAACTAATAACTATGTGAGGTCTTAATGACTTGTAATAAGTGAAAATAATATATTTTGACGTCAGTAAGAGGTTAGGTTGAATAACCTTACCATGAATAATCAATTGTTTATTTCATTCTAGTGATATTTCATCAAATTATTTATAATCAATCAAGTAGTAAATAGCAAAGAGAAGAAAAAATCAGTCTCCAAACTCGGCTAAGATTTTTCTGCGTCTTGAATCTTTGCAGAATAAACTTATGCGTCTGATGGGAGTGCGGTTTGGCTGCAAATATCGAGAAGTATCTAATCAGGATATTCTAGAAGTGATGAACATCGAACCACTTAAGTTGAGACGCATGGTTGCAGATATGGGGATTCTCTGGAAACTTCTGCGTGGTATCTCTGCTATCCTGAGCTCTTAGACTCGATTTATATTAGAGTACCTACCAGAACAGGACCGCGCGATCTCTTTGGTCGTCGAACAAGAGAAACAGTCTATGACTGTAACTGCCCCATGGCTAGATTTCTTCGCTTCGGAAATATCATCTCGAGGGAGGTCGATTTGTTTACTGACAACTATTTCACTGTGAGAAGGAACTCAAGAGAAATCCTGGCTAGTGTCTGAAGCAATCTGGTTGACTTATGGTTTTGCATTATTTATGTAAACAAACTTAAAATACTCAAAGTATTTTATTTACTAAACAAACTCAAAGTATACATCTTCTTTGCTATTAATGTTTTGGGTTTTTGTTCATATTGTTACTAATTTGTCATAGCATTTGATGGAAACAATGTTAAGCTATGCATCTAAAATCATCTTTGATTGCATGTTATATATTTTATCTTTTGATATTCTTTCATATATGTATTTTTCTCTAATTATTAAGTTAATATTGTTTTTCTTTGTCATTTTTGTAGTGATTAGTATTTTATATTAGTCACATTTATAGGTTAATGGATTTTAATATATGTTGCTGCACCACAGTGTATTGTTATTAGTATAGTGTATTAGTTATCGTAATTTCCGGATACAAGTTTCTAAATTTGCCACCAGAGTTGATGTTAACTGCCAAAATTTGGCAGGGAAGTGGCAGGAACGCCATTTTGGCTATGTCATTTCTGTCATTGGCCTGATGATGACCTGTGTGTCTGGTCAAAATCGATAACCAATTGAAATTTCCTGTAACAATGACATAGTAGAATAGGAACTAGATGCTGAGAACTCCCTTAATACAACTGCTGAATGGTTTTCAGCAAACTGTTTTGTATTGAATAATGAGAAGATGAAATCAGTTATTCTCGGATTCAGGCATATCTCGGATGTACTAAACACCAGGTCTAGTAGTGTGGTTAAATTCCTTGGAGTGCATATCGATCACCATATCTGTTGGTCGCCCATATTGATCACCTTATTGATCACCATATTTATTCGTTCTAATTAATGAAATATTTATTTAAATGTTTTTTCCTTATATCGTTTAGAAAAACAATGACATGTGTGAGTTGTGTTATCTGAATATGTAACATTTCCAAACTCACCAATCTACTGTTAGCCTAGCCTATATTTTCCATCTCCAAGCGCAAATCAGAGTAAATATGGAATTTCTTTGATGTTATTTTTAAGATCTCTTGTAACCACTTTAAAAAAGGATCTTTCCGTTAATAAATTAAACGAAAACTCTGTACTAGGTTAATTAGATTCACTTTCTCGTTTCGTAGGTTAGATGATGTCATTCCTTTTGATTATTTATAAAACTGCCTATTTTGCCCTATTTCAATCAACTCTTGACTATGGGATTATTTTCTGAGGCAATTGCCCGTACATCAACAATATTTTAAAAATACATAAGAAGGTAATTAAGATTATGACAAAAGCTACCCAATTGAACATTGGAGACCAACTTTTAGGAATCTTAGAATTTTAACTGTTGTCAATTTATATGTTTTTGACATTCTGTTAACTAGTTTTAAGAATATTGACACCCTCACTGTCAGGAGAGATCTGCATGATTGTATCACTAGATATAAAAATCTGATTGATGTGCTTTTTGTTAGGTTAGAGAAAACAAAGTCAAGCTACAGAATCATGGGATCGAAATGCTTAAATAAACTGCCTAAGGAATGGTTGCGGCTCCCGTTAAAAACTTTCAAGTTTAAGATCTTGAATTGGTTAATAGATAATCCTTTCTATAATGTAAAGGATTTTTTTTTGAAATCCCACCCTCCGAGATTATTATGTAGGAATCATGCTAAATTTAGCCTATTTATTTATTTGTTTTATATTGTATTTATAAATAATACCTTGCACCGTTCTCTGTTGTATTTATTCAGTGTCAATATTAAGTCACTGTTTTGTGTTGACTTGTTTGTGACTGTTCTTGACTAGTGTTGTAACAAACATTTATAAAACCTTTGACTATACCAGACGCATGTAACGCGTGAAAAAACAGGCCTTCCATAAGAATAGTGTTAATTTTAACATTGGGCTTATGGATGGCCTGGTTTTTCACTCGTGCAACGCACTGTAACTTGTCAACTGGTAATACAGCATTGATTGTTGATTCTTGATACAAGCAGTGACGCCATTTTGGCTCTGTAATTTCTCTGATTGGCTTGATTATGACCGGTGTGACTGGTCGAAATCGATAGCCTTGTACCATCTGTTATATATGTTTATCGACTGTTATGAGAATACACTATAAGTGTAAATATAGTTTTAAGTGTTGTAAGACTATGTTATTAGATCCCGAAAAAAATTGGTTTTGACTATAAATTGCATACTTCGCTATAGTAAATATAATTAGTAATTATTTCCACTTTAAAAATGCAACACTCTTCCATGCACAAGAGTTAACAATATTTTATTTTGCCTCACGCAATACACATTAATGTTTATAAATTCCTTGATAAGCATTGTGCGTGTTGTTTATGAACATCTACATCAACTAAATAAAACAGGTTGTTAGGTCAAAATAACACTTTATTTGGATAAAATTATTATTCACAGTTCGGTGATATATTGCGGCAGTCTATTCTGCCATCTTCAGACCAACTGAGGCTAAAATTAAGATGACGGACGATGTCTTAATTTGAGACTCAAATGGCCTGAAGATGGCAGCATATACTATCAAAGTACATCGTCAAATCGTGGATGATAATTGTGTCCAAATAAAGTGTTATTTTGATGTAACAATATGTTCTATTTAATGATGTTTGTTTATTTAAAGTTTATTCATGCTATTTGTCTCCTTGATTGATTGCATGACTTAAAAAATAAGGTTACATACCTTGTCGTCGTCAGTCTGTAGTGTTGTTGTCGTCGTAGTTTATGGCCTAGCAGCGCAGATATGTGAACCGATTCGGAAAATTGTTTACAATGAGTATTGTCTGTAATTAACAACCAAGTTACAATATTTTAAATAAAAAAAATACCTAAAACGTCAAAATGAATTAAGTATATTTTTATACAACTCCATTTCAGTAGGATATGTGATTATATAGTTAACAACTGAAAATGTTTTACAACATTATGCTTCTTTCAATGTATTTATTATAATAAGACTCGTATTTTTTCTCGCTTCTTGGATTCATCCCAAACAGGAGTTCTGTATGTACATAGACCTATCCACTCAGGAACAAAACGATTGTATACAAGGAGGTCTGTACACCAATAAACAAAAACTGTGAGTCACTCGCTGCCATTTTCTGGTGAAGCAAAGAACTACTCATAAATCCAACGATTTAACAAAGGGAATAAAACTGTTAATTATTCATGATTTTAAATTTAATAAACTTGAATTTATTAATTCGCTTAGTTTCTCAGTTTTCATGACAAGAATAGATACATGTGAAATGAGCCGAATAAATTAGTTCCAATATTCATTACTTTTATTACAGTGATTTGCATGAGAAGAATAAAATAACAATTAGGCCAGTTAAAAGATCAGTAAATTTACCTCACCAGTGTTAATTTGACAAAATCACCGGCTCGCTCTTTTGATGACATTTATGTCGTGTTATCTCTACCAATGATACTCCTTGGTTGTATTCATGCTTCATTCTGTATTATTTCTAATGAACATATATTTTAGTTATAATGTGATAAAACTACAATACTCTCCAGAGCAGCTAGGAACCTTTAAGGCAAACAGTGTGAGGCTCTTAGAATATACGACAGTTTTTATAAGTGAGGAAATATCTAGGGATAAGTACCTGTAATTTAAAAACAGAATGAATTATGCAAATTTTCCGAAAGAACGGCCTTATGAACTGTCCTAGATTTTCCGATACAGAATAAGTTATTAAATTAATTTTTTGGAAATATATAAATATATACTAAATATATTTGAGCAAGGTCATTTTTTAATTTAATACCTCTTGCAATTTTGGTGTCACGAGTTATAAACTTTATAACTAAATGGGGTCCTTAAGATCCAAACTTAAAAAATACGCTTGGATATTATTTATAAAAGTATTTAAACTTAATTTAAATTTATATATAATGATATTTTAGAATGATGTTATTTGATTTTAGTATGTCAGTAAAATCAGAGAGACAATACAATAATTGACACAGAAGAGCAATACAATTGTGCCTTAAGATAACAGCTTTCAAATTTAAATCATTAGACTAATCAGTCAATTATTAATACTTATTAATTTAATTTTGATAAAATATTCGCCTGAAAGTGATTGCTGCAGTTAAAATGATTGTAGAAGATATTACTCCATTTAAAATGGAATAATTAAACGATTCCGTTTGGGTATTCTGACGGAGACGTTTCCCTAATGATTATAATTTAGAGAATGGAGTAAAATTAAACTGTAATGTGAATAAATTAGGATATCCTGGTTACACATCTATACATTAATACGCAAGGGGTATTTTATTCACAGTCATAGCTCGATAACGGCTGGACGGATTTTAACGTTTGAGGTGTCAAATTGAAGGTATTTTTACGTAGATTTGCAAATGCTTCTCAGAATTTTAAGAAAGGGCGTCCCTTAAATACAGTAAAGGGCTGAATTTTCGGAACAGTAACGATAACGGCTGGACGGATTTTAACGTTTGAGGTGTCAAATTGAAGGTATTTTTACGTAGATTTGCCAATGCTTCTCAGAATTTTAAGAAAGGGCGTCCCTTAAATACATTATAGGGCTGAATGTTCGGAACAGTAGCGATATCTGACAGCGGAAGTCTAAACTACGTGTTGATTGAAAGTACGTTGTTATCATCCGTTTTAATATTAGATGTTTTGTTATGTTTGTTTACAACTAAAGTTACCTTTCTCCTTTGGTTGGGTATAAACTTCCTCAGATTCGATCTTTATATTAATAGGCAAGCACAAAACCTGTCCTCCTTTTTTATCAGCTTGTGTGCATCGTAGGAGAAATTCGCGCATACCCTTAGAAAGGTAATGTCCTGAAGAACCTATTATAATTTACATCGGCCCTCAGGGTTACGCCTCATAGGCTCTCAAATTGTCAATGTTAATCTTATGGAAGAACAGTAATTGATTAAATAATTCTATATTTTACAGCTGTTGATATAAATGCTAGCAAAACAGGGAGAACAGATGTTTCAGCCATAATGTAAATAAAAATACTACTAGCTACTGGAATGGTAACACCCTTCTATTTACATTTTTACCTCCATGTTAAAAAAATAAACCTGTTTGTGAGGGAGAAGGATGAGGACTGGGGAGAGGATGAGGTGGAGAGGTTTCAGGCATAAATAAAAAGGTTATTGTTTACTGGAATGGTAACGCCCTTCTGCTATCATTTTTAACTCCACATTAAAAAAAAATACCTGGGAGTGAGGGTGTGGGAAGGGGAGGGAGAGAGAGAGGGAAGAGAGAAGAAGAGAGATGAGCACAACAAAACCCACTAAATACTAAACATTTTTAAAATATTCGTCAAATAATATTTGTTCGAATTTTGACCATTGGGCGGTTTATAGTATGTTTAAATATACTTTATTATCTGATGATCGACAATATCTATGTATAAAAATAGTCATCTGTTACCAAGAAGATTAAGTTACTCGGTGATGCTGTCAAGAGATCAAACCACCAATTATGTCGAACCTCAGATGTTTATTTTCAAGTAGGTCATAAAGCGAACAATCTTCATCTCTTTTAACTATTATCCCATACGCTAATCTCCATTACCGATGACTTGAAATCTTTTAAGATATATAACAAGACTACTTTGCCACCAAACCACCTTTCATGAAAACAAACCACACTACATGACCATTCGGTTTTGAATTCACTTCCTCCCTTTCTGAAAGCAGAGAATGACCTAATTAAATCCCAAAATGGTTGACACCAAACAGAGTCTGATTGACAAAGAGCTACACTGTGTAAATGAGTTTATTAACAACACAATGTAATTTATTTGACTAGTTTATTTTCCGTTTTAAGAGTTCAATTTAATTTTAACGTTATTCCTAATTAAATCTTCTGATTGAAGTTTTCCTTGCACTACATATATTGTATTTGTATGGCAATAAAACGGTTTGAATTCGAATTATTAAAATATTTTCACACTTAATCTGACTACTGGTGATTCCGACTGGATCACTTGGTGTCTTAACATCATGTTTGAGTGTCATTGAGTTTTTGTTATGCAAAGTGAGCTTACAAGTAATAAAATTAGTGAGTACAGTTAATAAGTTTTTAAAACCTTTTTACGAATAACTGAAACTTTAAATAAAATGCACAGAAAACACAAGCAATCCAAACATACCCCGTT
Source organism: Allygus modestus (assembly GCA_963675035.1). Lineage (NCBI taxonomy): Eukaryota > Metazoa > Arthropoda > Insecta > Hemiptera > Cicadellidae > Allygus > Allygus modestus. The sequence continues at coordinate 135,889,556 of OY776117.1, forward strand.
AAGTAAACCGCCGCTGAAACGCACATTTATGAGGTTGGCATTTCCGGGAGGATTTGACTTAAGTTAAAGCACAGACGCACCACTCTCCTTACTTTTCAATATTTTGTCGTATGTTAGGGACTCCAGTTTTCGCTGTGTCCTCATCTCTTATTTTATACGATAAAATGTTAGGTTAAGCAAAGGCAATTGTCTTAAAAATGATAGTTAAAATTTCATTGTACACTAAATGGTAATTATAATTACAATCGCCATTATTATCACCACCAATTATTATCATCATCAATCATCAATATACTATTATCAAAATAAGGTGGTGTCTGTTTATTGTTTCAACACGCCAACACCACTGGACCAAATCTGTTAAGTTTTGCTTAAATATAATCTATGTACCCGGGAGTGTCATAGGCCTATTGCCCTTTATAAAAGTCCTCAGGACCCTACCCCACGGGATTTCCAAGTCCCCTATGTTATATGTGTTTGATACGGTAATGCGTTGCGGTGGAATTAATTTAAGAAATATTGAAAGAACAAACTTATAAGTAACAAATTATGTTTTAATTGGAAAAGAAACATAAATATAAGTATAAACAAACATGATTGACAATAATAAAGAAAACAGTCATGTGGATTAGTATTAGGTTACAACTACACCAAACAATATGGATTCATATGGATATTTTATTTTGTTTTTGTCATATGGGGTTTTCTTGATTAAATTCATTTAAATAAACAACCATTATAACGATTACATCTTACTATAGGCCGTCATTGTTTTGTTTAAAATTTTTCTACTCTGCATGTTAACCCCGTTACGAAGCATGGCCATAACAGCGAGTATTAATAAAATAAAGATGCGAGTTTAGTATATCATCTAGTAAGAAAGAAAATTAAAGTGGACTTAAAATCATAGTAATAAACCCCCAATGAGGCAAGACGTTTTTTCACCGGTCGCGGTCCCGCGGAACGTCGGCGTCACGTCGGTTTATTATCCGGGACAATTCCATGTATCGGTTCGTGTTAAGTGTATTGCAACTGTGGCTTTATTATCTATTGGTGGGTAATGAAACTAAGGTGAGTAACGACCAAAAACACGTTTAACAAAGTAAGTTAAAAAAGAGAATATCGTGAAATCGTCTAATAACGGATGTCGATCTTGGGAACGATTATTCATAAATTAGTGAACAAGCCGTCACAAGTCTCTGTTGTTTTACAAGTACCATTTAACAGTAATTGAAGGTTTGCTTCAACTCATAACACAACTCATTTCACAACTTTTTCGTTTTGAAGGACAGGGCAGAGTAGAGGAAAGCAAGACAGTAAAAATACACTCATATAAACATAAACTAACACCAGTACTTTTGTTTATAAAATCAAACGAGTTCGCACGCAGCACGCTGACGTGAGGGAAGTGAATTTCCATTTAAAAAACTATAAAAACTCAAAATCAGTTAAAAACATACAATTATTCCAACTTTTATTCAAATCTGAAAACATAGATTTTTTGGCTGTTCTGATGCTCCTGGTTCTATTTACCTGCAATGCTGGGAATACAATTTTGCGCATTATAAGGTTAGGAGAAGGTCCAGTCAGGCTTTAAAGTAGGCGTGAGGTTGTTGGGGATGATAATAGTACACCAACAAATGAATAACAGGCTTTTCTAATGTAAAATCCCCATAAGACAACGTACTGTGTTTGGTCGATACACATTTTCTTTAATAACTCGGTAAATATTTATGCTAGAATGACGAGAGAGGGCTTAAAACTTTCGCCTCTCCAATTCCCATCTTTTTACATGCATTTATTTTACATACGGGGCTTTTCTGATCCTTTTTGGGCCCAAAAACTCAAAATTTGAAAGATTAATCCCAAAAAAGGGGGTTTAGAGTTGTCCGATTGTTTTGCCCAACGAACTTGTCCAACTGATTACAGAAAGGAACGTCCCTACCAGATTTGAAGTAAATCGGACAAAAAATGCGACCGCTAGAGTGCAAACACATATATATATATAAATATATGTATGTATATATATATATATATACATACATATATATATATATATATATATATATAACATTTTGAACGACCCCCCAAAACGTGTTCAGGGGGTCACGTTAGGAACTTCTATGGTGGTCCCGGGCTTAAGTTTCACCGTGCGGGTCATGCTAATAGTTCACTTTCCAAAGGAAATTCACTAATAAAAGGGGTTATTTGCTCCGAAAAATAGTAGGCGTAAGTAATTTTGTCTTTTCCGCAAGCAACTCTAATTTTTAATACCTTAATGATGTAATGTGGACAAAAAACCTATTTAACTTTCCCTATATATATGTAAATAGTTGTTAGAATTTAAACGGTAACCACCATACTGCAAAATAAGGGCATAACCTTTGTATTTTATACATGTGTAATTCCAATTGTATGATTATACATAATCGTTTTATTTATCTTGTTTGGTAAAATAATAATAGATAGTTAAAGTAAAGAATAAACACTAAAACTGAACACGGAATTTAAATTTGTCTATGTACATAAGCTACCAAGAATTGCTTCTATTGTTGCAATATCTGCTGTTTTGTTGGATTCAAACACATGAATAGTTCTAAGTACGGTAAGTGGCTCCTTTGTTATCGTGTAACATCGAGCGTTTGAATAATACCCCCGTCGCAGCAAACCTGCGTACTCAGTTAATTTCCTGTGAATGAATATATTTCTTAATACCACATAAAGCCACTTACCAAATTTCATAAAAATACTTAAATAAATAAGTGATATATAGCATTTTATTTATTCTCTACAAGAATAACATTAGGGCTGAGAACGCAGGTTTGCTGCAACGAGGAAGATAAAAATGCGGGTTTTTTGCAATTATCAATATAACTCAACCAGGTGAAGCTATATACCAAGTTTTAATGATTTATGTTCATAATTAAGAGAGATATAAAAGCTTTCCGTATTCTCCATAAGAATAACATTAGGGATGAGAATGCAGGTTTGCTGCTAAGAGGATAATCAACAAAAAATCAATTTTTTGTGGAAATATCAATATACCAGTACTAGGTGAAGCCACCTACCAAGTTTCATCAATATACGTTCATAAATAATCGAGATATCAAATTTTAAATATTCTCCATAAGGATAACATTGGACAACATACTGTGTTTAGCACTTTGAATATCAGGGCAACGGTTGGACGTAGAATCATAATTTAAACACCAAAATGATTGTTTTGAAGAGCTAAACTGATTGGTAAAAGCAAATGTGAAGTTTACATAGAAATGAACTGAGGAAAAGCCAAAAACCTTTTTCCCATAAGATTAACATGGGAGATTTTATGAGCAGGTTTTTTTGGATTTTCTCTGCAACCACTTAACCTAGGTTAATAATTCAAAATACCATATTATTTGTTTTTTTAAGCTCTATAACATGGTCAAAACCAAAATTGAGTTTTTTAAAAATTTTAGGGTGAAAAATGCAAAAAACTGATTTTTGGAAAATTTAAAACCCCCATAAACCCCCCTTCCCGTGGTCTGATATTTTTGGTTTTCGAACTTAAAGTCATGAATGTCACTTTACACATTTGAGCCAAATGTCATTGAAATCGAACGTTTTTTACTCAAGTTATCTCGGTAACGGACACACACACACACACACATATATATATATATATATATATATATATATATACATATATATAAATTTGAACGAATAGTGTTTTAGCATCTGGGGACCTCAAAACAAAAAGTTATCATGGTCTCGGGCTTAAGTCTTACCATGAGACCTACGGTAATAGCTTCTTCCCTATAGGGGAAATTCGCTAAAACCCAAATTTTAAAAGCTGCTTTGAAATATTTAGCAGTTATTATGACCACTATTCTATAAGAAGTAGACCTGAAGTATTTCAATGTTGAATTGTTGGTTAAAATCAAAGTGCATGGCTGTTAGGTAATTTTATGTTATTATGATCACATATGTAATAATTGAATTAATAAAGCATAATATGGCATTATTGAACACAAAATTAAGACTGAATATGATTCAGTTTTATGAACAAAATTTTTTTAACGATGTTTAGTATACAAATAATTCTCCTTTTGTTGCATTAATGTTAGGTGGATTTAGTTATTTTCGGGAAAGATTAGAAATGTATTTACTACAGGATATTTCTAATTAATTAGGTTGAAAAAATAATGATTTGGCCCCTTTGCTTTGCTTTTTTTGTATTCTTCAGTCCTTAAGTAATCACAAATACAAATACCAAAAGAAATACAAATACTTTTTTTGTGAAATTGTGAAGCTGTATTAGTTTTAATTCCTATTTATTTATTGAGACGGTCAAAAGAAGACAGATTTAAAGGAATAAATAGAGTAGATTATCTTTTATTTTTGTTTGTTCTTTAAAATGCAAAGTCTAGTTTTTATTTTTTTTTTTTTAGAAAAAAATCTATGAACAGGAAAATGTGTGTATATTGGAAATACTTTGTTAAGGAATCATGTTAAATTGGAGGAATAAACCATTCCTTATATTATTCTTAATCTTAAGTCCTATTATTTGTATCTTACCTACACACTCATTATATAAGTATTTTTCTATTTAAACCGTGTTCATTCACACATTGGACTATATTAAAGTAATATTTATTGTAAAATAAATTCAAGTTTGTAAACCTCTTAAATTATTACAGTAACATATAAACAAACGTGTAGATCTAATTCTCAAAATGTGAAAAAAATGTATATAATTGTGAACATTTGTTTACAATCCTTTGAACTTAATATTCTTTTACATTTTCATATAGTAAAGTAATTGCATAAAGACAGTTTTCAACATAGGGTGTGTATTAATTAAGAACCTAGCGTTAAGCAGCTGTAGTATCCTTGCTGTTGTTAAGTTTTTGTTTAACCCTTTTAAGCACCGAGCAAGTTGAATCTTTGTTGTTTTATTGATTTTGAATAGCTTAAACGCCGAAACAGTTAAAATTAAAAAAGAAACGTGCTCTTGGTGGATACACGCACAGATAGGCTAGGTAAAAAGCATAAAAATGACTGATAGGATACTCCATGTGACAAACGCAAACTGCAGACTAAGCTCGTAATTTCATAAACGCCTTTGAGGCAATTAAAACGTTTTTTGGTGGCAGATTCAAAAGACTATACATCATTCCATAGCACAGTAAGGGTGTAAAAAGTAAATATTTCATCTTTGTTTTTGACATCTTTGCTTTTTAACAAAAATTGAAACTAAATTGGTTTAACATCTACATCTATATTACATGACATCAAATCTACATCTTAAGCTGAAAAAATGTAATGTTAGAGTAATATAAACATTTACCAGTGCTAGTGTTTTACAAGTTTGTTGTACCTTCACAATGATTTCATGTTAAATAGTTCAAAAAATTGTTTTATCATGTGTTTAGCATTGTTTAACGCTGTTTCAAATATTTCTCGTAGTTAAATAACTGCAAAAAATCCGCTTTGAGAACGGTTCTGAGCAGATTTGTATTAAGACACTCTAGAAAATCAGATTCAGATTAAACTACTATCGTTGAACAGAAGTAATCTACTCTATACTTGGACCTGGAGGAGTACTACCATCAATGCGTTGCGGGAGAGTATGTGTTGGTGGTAATCGTCGATCTTCCATTTGCTAATGGTCAACATTCTACACGAGCCACATAAAAGAATCAGGTGAAAAATTATTTACTTACTTATAAAGTAGTCCCAGGACTACCTTGAAAACTGGTCCGTACCAGTTTTGAGGCTGACATTGGGTACAGCAAATGAAGTTGCCGTTAAATATGGTAAGTCTTTTGGCTGTCCATTATGAGAAACTTCCCCTTTCACCTTTGGTCCCTCCATTTGCAGCGGCTAGGGACAGAATCTCCGGGTTTGGTCCCCAACCTACCAACCTGAGAATGGATAGTCCCTGGCTGTTGTTCACGGATACCCTTTCAGTTGAGTTGACCAGTTGGAGGGCAGAGTGCAGAGTGCCCCTGTTTGAGAGTCTCATCCCAGCTGTAACAGGGGCACGGGAGTTGGCCTTCTGAAGAGTCAATTTGGCTGCCGTCCCAACCCCGCTTTCCTTCCCTGCTATATCCTATCCTTCCGGTAACCTGCGCAATATTCCCGCTTGTAGAAGATGTGCCTAGCAGCTATGCTGGGGTTTCCTAATCCGCAAAAATGATGACGATGATGATGCTACTAAGTAGTTTTACAGAATTAAAGAAGAATTTTATGGTAGAAGTTTATACACCATGTTCGAAATTAATAAATGCATACAAATGTACTGCTCTATTTGTAGCAAGGCTGGATAAGTGATGCAAATAAACTCCAGCGAATTTTATGTTTTATGTCTCTTCATATAAAGTTAGTTTTCTAAAGCACTTCTTAGAAATTCTCAAAACCAAATTTAACTAAGGTAAAACGTGTGAAAAGCACATGACACGCAAATCTACTGATGATATATTCTCTCACTGAGGTGCAATATTCATGAAGCAAGGGTTTAGGTGATGGATTGTCCTCAGCTAAAGTAGAGTTTTAGCTGTGACCTTGCTTTTGCTGTACATATTTTACTTGTTATCAAGGATTCAATTATTTACAACGCATTTTTACATAATAATGATTGTTTTATTGAACAATATGCTGTGATTGAAATAATCAAAAAATTTATGTGGTATTAGGCTAACATATTTTTTGTTTTTAAACATCATAACAAAAACTTCTTGATTTTCTCTAAAGGTGTAATTTAGATACATAAGCTATGTTGTATAAACATCAAAATATTTTGTAGTAATTACATCATATAGAATATAGATAACTAGCATTAAAGCCCGATATAACAAACAAACAACAGTCTCTAGTAAAACTGATTACGAACTTTCATATTATTTCAATTACGATTGCTGAATTCGACAAGCTGGTTGTGTACCCGTACTTCGGAAGGGTTGTATGTATAAATAGTAGATTAATTAAAGAAAATAAGAACCCATATAATTTTACAACATTAAAATTACATTTGACATGTTAATGAACAATTAAATAATAGTTAAACTGTTTATGATCCTCGGTGAAAAAACTTTCGATCAGTAAATCCTGTGGTTCATCGATTGTGCAGAGTGAAGGAGAGATATTTATTAGACGAAATTTGTGTTTCAATGTCCCACTCTCAAGATTTAAAAGGGCGTAAGAAAACTCCTCAACCCCTTAATCTTCTCCAAAATACATTTTCATATTTACCGTTAATTTCAGACACTGAATGGTCGGCAACATAAAATATACTTTTAGAGAGGCGTAGATTTCGTCCACCCATATCTAACGCACGACAAAGGGTCTGTGTGAAATCTCCAGAGAACAAAACCATGGCTCCCCATGATGTTATTTCTTATTTCAAAGGTACCAAATTTCAGCTCTATTGGTTGAGTATTTGGTGTGAGATGATTAACACGCTTATACTAAAGGCCAGGGGGCCAAAGTACTTGAGTATATTTTTATCTGTCTCGAGTAGGTAAATGTCTGCATTAACAAGTTTATTCCTACCGAATTTCAGATCCATCAGTCCAGTAGGATGTGTAAGATTTTTAAAAGGTTGCATTTTGAAATTCCGGGGGGCGAAGCCATAGATTAAGCAATGCTTAATCTATGCCGAAGCCCTTAAACATTTTCTTAACGGGAATAGGCTTGCATTTTTTTATGATGTATTAGTTATGTTCCTACAGAATTTCAACTTACAAAAGGTCCAGTAAATACTAATACTCATAATATTGCCTTAAAAGTAAATTAGGGAAGAACCCCAAAGGACTTTTTAACATATTTTTATTGTACATTTGCAGCGTAAGGGGATCCACCATGTAAAATTTCAACTTCATAGACATTGTAGTTTTTTAGATAAAGTGATCGCTATGTCAGTGAGTGCTTGCTCAAATATAGATTTATATCATAATATGTCCACTCTGTATACTCATGTTATTTATTACCAATCTTCACTCAAAGTGTTGAATAAGAACTACATATGTTTATAGAATAACTATCTTAAGTCATCATCAGGCTCAATATAAATAAATGATTTGTCCATCAGAATAACATAGGATCTTTAAAACCCCGTGGGGCAGAGTCCTAAAGTGATTTAAAAAAAATTCCAATTAGCCTAAAACCTTCTAACGCACATATAGAACATAGAAAAAAGTTTCATCGAGATCAGTGCACCCGTTTCCCTGTGAAAAGCGAACAACACATTGCCAAAACCGCACCAAATCACGTTTTGAGCGGCTGCCATTCTTTTTCCAAATAACTTTTGCCAGTTTAAAGTGACCTAAAATCTTCTCCCGCATGTATAGAATAAAGAAACAAAGTTTCATCAAAGTCAGTGCACCCGTTTTCTCGTGAAAATCTAACAAAAACCCGTCCTTGAGCGTAGCGTACCGACAGACAGACAGTTATACAGATAGAGAGGCAGACAGAAATTTAGATCAGACTCGTGTTGGCTTCCCTATGGTGTAAAACGTTAAAATATGTAAAAATGTTGAAATTCCAAGCAATGTACAGATAAAACTTTAATAAAAAATATATATATTCTTTGAGCTCAGAAATGTACAAATTACTGGTATGGATGTATAGCGAGAAACTTATAAAACAGAGATAAAATGTAGATGGGAATAAACCGATATTTGTTTATTATTCAGTTCCACGGAGTTTCTTAGAAAGGCAATACTGTTGTACCCAAGTGAATATGAAAGTCATACTTTCAAAATGTAGAGTCGACACAAATCGAAGGTGTTGAATTAGGGGTTGGGATTTTGAGACGTCTAAATTTAGTTGCACAAAGACATTTTTATTCAATTATATTTTAAAAGGAAATGTTTGTATTTAACAATGCATACTTAAGGATATCGTTTTCATGGAATTGCAAACATGTTTTGCATAGGTATTAATGGTTAAAATATTGGAAAAAATACTAAAATACATCAACATAAGCTATACAAATTAATAATATTGAAGTTCTACAACTGTGTTACACGTAGATAATAATTTATCGTTACATGTATATTACAAATTATTATGTTAAATCAATTGTGATTCATTTTCTTGAAACAAGTGTTCAGGACATGGTCAAGTATCCATCTTCTCTAGAAAAAAAAGTTCTTGATTTAAAACAAATATTTTTTCAGAATCTCTATGTTTTGTTGTCTTCTTCCCTTTCTAAAAAATAATAACAAATTTGGTTTTACAGCATTTGTTCAATGTTATTGTTTAATAATTTTAACTACAAGCTCTCGAAAGCCTCTTCAGCAATTATTAGTAAACAAAAGAACATCCACTGTAAAAATACTCATCCAAATTTTAAATCTAAAAATGAAAATCGTATGACAATCACAGTTAAACCGGAAATATTCACGGAGAGCGAAAAACACTTATTCGTGCTTCATTCCTTTGGAGTAACATTTCAAAATCACCAGACCGAATTAAATAACAGTTAAATGACAGTTAAATAACAGTTAAATGACAGTTAAATAACAGTTAAATGACAGTTAAATAACAGTTAAATGACAGTGAATATTGAACCTTTCAAGGCCAACGGAGTAGAGCCCTCAGGACAATTCGGATTTTTTCTGAATTTTTACACATGTAAAGAACATTTTAACTAGCAATATGTCAGGTTTTACACACCTTTTCATCCTTTACATTTTTCACGACGGATTTCCCATTTTATTACAGGTTTTCAAAAAGGTAGCGTTTTAATTATAGAAGCTCAAATGTTATTGTGAGTTAACCTAGACGGTCCCAATTAATTGCCTAACCATCGAAGAGTATGACATTTACATTCTTTATTTCTTTATAAATTGTTTCCACTGAGACTGCAAATTTATTTACAAAATTTAAACAAAATCTTGTCACGCAAATTTTTGCACTCAAACTTTATAAATCAGTTATTTATGGGTTTGATTGCCTTTATAGGTTTTTCTCTTCACCCCTAAGATGATGTCCATCCATCTGAGAATGCTACACATCAAGTAGGTTGCCTCTCAGAATACTTAAGAGTATGGGTAAGTCCACAATTTGTATATTTACCTCATTTAAATATGTCCTTCTCGTGTGACAAAACAGGTTTTAACTATTATCTGATACACAGTACTTGTTGGTCTTTAAAAAACAAAGTTTTATCCTTAAACATTTCAAGGCTGGAGGTTTAAAGAAATGCTATTAATTGTTTTATCAAATAGAGAATGGAAAAGCTGTTATCATTTTTATTATTTTGGGATAAATATATGTATATGCAATTAAGAAAAAATACTAGTACTAAATATAAATAATAATAAATATAATGATAAGGAATTTTGTTCATATTTCCTAGTATATCTCTGGAAAATAATAAATAACATGCAGCTAGCGTTTTAATACCTAAAAAAAACAAAACGGAACACCAAATACAATTAATAATGTATAAAAAAACTGTAAAACATTTATAAACTGAAATACTACGTTTTAAATAGCTTGAATTACCTAACAACCAGGTCAGAGGGATTATTCAGGTGAATGATTTAAATAAAAATAAATATTAGCTTTTGAATAAATATCATTGTAATTCTAAATTTGAATGTTGCGTTATTTTTGTAATGTATTAAATAAAAAACAGTAAAAACAAATTGCGTTATTAAAAACTGAGAAAAAAATCATTGAAGCATTTTTTTAAACCGGAGATTAAGAATTTGAAAAACGGCTTTGAGATTCATTTGTAGCGAAATTGGTTGTGATCACGAAACAACGTATGGGCCGGAAAAGCAATCTCCAGAATAATACAGATGCCCAGGAACGTGTTCTATCAGAGAGAGAATTACAGGAATTGCTATTAAAGCGTTTGTTCGTAGTTGTTTAAAGTTACAATAGGACCTATTCTATGATCCCGAAATAAAGAGTCAATTATCATCTGAATTGAAGGAAGGTATATTAGAGCGCCCGTTTTGCTGTAAAATGTTTATCGTTTCTTGCCTTTTCCGCCCCTGCCGTGTGTTCGGTGTGTTGAGGAGAGAGATACTGGGTGCGTTAATACTACTTTTATGCTATGTTTTTCCCTCTTATATTTGTGTTTCCGAAATTTAGTTTATCCTTATTTTTCATTATTGACCATAGAGTAAAATGTATTGAAAAAAGTAGTGAGTGACGCTCAAATAGTAAACAATTACCCACTTCAATATTAATTTTTGGTTTATTGAAAAATGCAGGACAAAGTTTCTAAAAAAGTACATCAATGCTTGGGTTACTGTTATTTGTCTTACGTGGATTTTAATATAAATTATGCTACCCCAAAACCGCTGAAAATACAAAGACAGTGTTACAGTATTTAACAATACTACTCATTGACGGTGTTAAATATTGCTTACAATATTTGGGGAAAATACAATTTTTACTCGTTTCAATTTGGTGGACAAATTTCAATAGCAGAAAAAATACACATGTAATTTTTTGTAAGTACAAAGATATGTGTTGTAATTTTGTTACGCATTCAACAATACTTAAATTTAAGAAATCAGATAACAAATTAGAAGCAGAACATCGTCAATTATAAGATGTTGGATACAATCTATGCTGTTTTAATACTGGTATTTGATGTATCACCATTCTTAACGGTGCTAGACCGTTATATTTTATACGATTTTCTTAAATGATCATAGTTTGATTTGTACGAAAACCGAAACAAATTTACTCTTTGTATTTTTCCCAAAAATACGCAGATTTTATGTAAACAATGTTTTGAAATTTATTACATCTGCCATTTTGAAACACATGAAGATAATTTTATTATTTCATAAAAACGCATACATTCTTTATAAGAATAGCGATGTGTAAAGTTTAATATTTGCGTTTTAACTGGTTCTGGGGTAATCAATAATGCAAATTTAAAAAATATATACATATATACATACAAATAACTAGAAACTTGACATTTTAGATAATACCCTAATAGGAACTTTTTGATCATGCTGCACTTAGATATTCTGCAAGTTTGTCCAGATTTCTTCTCGGACAAATTCCCTGTACCTTTGATTTTTGTGTGCTTTTGTCTATTACGTTGATATGGTTACGTAACCACATTTTAGTTGTAAATAAATTAACGCGGATTCCATACAATTTAAACAAATATCGTAAAATGCACGGTTAATAACCCAGTTATTTTATCTCGAATTAAATTGTTGAAGATACATCAGATAATTAATTATTTACTAAGTTGAATGGAAAGTTTTAAACAAAATAGGGGATCATAGTGTTTTGCATACGTAATATTGTACCTACTTATTTCATAAAAGTATACTGAACGACAGAGTGTGTGTTATTTACAAGCCAGTATTGCAATTGGAAAACATACGTCAGCTGCTATTCAGTAAATAAGCGATAACTTCCAGCTTGATTGTTTTGCGAGTTTCGCCTCAGGTATGCATATAAATCTATTAACAAATGTATCAGCTGCAAATTATTTTCCATATTTGTTAACCATTGAATGGGATTTTTATTTGTTATTTTTATTAAAGCTTTTCATACGAATTTCAGAAATAAAATAATTAAATGGTCAGAGATTTGAACAGGGTTACCATTAATGATCCTAAAACAATAGTTTTTCTAAAGGGTAAAGCTTTAATTGGACCTAGTTGCTTTAGAAGTTAATATTAAATTACGTGAAATTTGGAAGTAATTAAAGCCATCCTTCAAAACTAAAAATGTATTCACACTTATGTTGTAATCACATGAAATAACAATACTGATAAGGATTTTTATTACCGTCGTTATATAAATATACAAATCAATCGGTAACCATAAATACAATCCAGCAATTTAAATCCTACTACACACAGGACAAGGTATTGTTTCTGCGTTGCAATATCCGTTTCCTTGTTGGTTAAAACCACACGAATGGCTCTATAAAACGAATCTTGTGTTGTCATGTAAAATCGAGTGTGCAAATAAAAATCTCTTGTATGCTTTTAAAGGTGGAATGTTTCTATTCAGAGGCCCAACCATAGAATTTTCGGCTTCTTTTCAAATAATAATATCGCATCGGGTTTTATGATTACAGTTGTTACATCTTTAACAGATTGAATCGATAAAGTCATAAGGTGTATGAAAAAACATGGTGAAATTTATAAGATACAATTTATTGTAGTTTAAAACCATATAAGAAGTGCGAATAATTATATAATGTATATATTTACAATACAGCAAGTATTACATTGATTAAAGTTAGGGAATTTATGAAATAATAAATGCTCTTCAAGAAGGTTACGATAAACGTTATACTAAGTTTTCAAGTCTACCCGGAATCCTTAACCTTGGTTGCTAAAGTTAAGCTATAACTTTAACATCAAACTATCTCCTCCCAAGCCGACATGACCCGAGAGCTGTTAGCTAATGACCAGCAAATACCATAAGGCGAACAACACCACAGTGGATTATAGAGAGTAGCAAAATAACTTTAAACTAACAGCTATATATCTCAGTAAGTCCTGCGGTTGTAAATGAAACAGAGCAATCTAAGCTGCACTTTCTAATAAAAAATAAAACGAGTTCGCACGCAGCTCGCTGACGTTAGGAAGTGAATTTCCACATACAAACTTTTAAAACTCAAAATCAGTGTAAAAACATACATTTATTAAAATTTTTATTAAAATCTGAAAACAGTGATTTTTTGGCTGTTTTGATGCTCCTCGTTTCATTTTCCTACAAAGCTGGGAATACAATTTTGTGCAATATAAGTTATGAGAAGGTCCAGACAGGCTTGAAAGAAGGCGTGAGGTTGCTGGGGATGATAAAAGTACTCTATCAAAGGAATAACAGGTTTTTCCAGTGTAAAACCCCCATAAGACAACGTACTGTGTTTAGCTGATATACATTTTCTTTAATAACTCGGTAAATATGTATGATAGAATGACGAGAGAGGTCTTAAAACTTTCGCCTTACTAATTCAAATATTTTTACATGCATTAATTTTACATACGGGCCTTTTTGGGCCCAAAACTCTAAATTTGAATGATTAATCCCCAAAAAAGGGTTTAGAGTTTTCCGATTGTTTTGCCAAACGAACTTGTCCAACTGATTATAGAAAGGAACGTCCCTACCAAATTTGAAGTATATCGGACAAAAAATGCGACCGCTAGAGTCACATTTTGTAATATATATATGTATGCTGAGATATATAGCTGTAATATATATACATATATACTAAAATTGTATATATATATACAATTTTTAACGAGCCCCCAAAACGTGTTCGGGGGTCACGTAAGGAACTTCTATGGTGGTCCTGGGCTTAAGTTTACGGACCGTGCGGGTCATGCTAATAGTTTACTTTCCAAAGGAAATTCACTAATAAGAAATCTGTAAATATTTTCAACGATGACCTATAACATCTATTAATGTGATATTTTGTTTCTATGTTTACTTACTCTTGCATGAGTGTAATATAAATGTTAACATACTTTATGATCCCAGTTACAGCGTGAAAAATCATTTGATACTGCTTAATCTTGAAATGTGAAAATAGTTAAAATATATGATAAACCGGAGTAATTATTTTTTTAAATAACAAATTTAGAGAAATATTAAAAATATTATTCTGATCAAAATAATTTCTAAATTGCTTTAATTTGTTAGGACTACTAAAGTAATAATAAATCAAACATTACTTGAATTAGGGCCAATATTTTTAGAAGACAAATGTCCTTCTTTGGACAACATTTCGGCTTGTACTGCGAAGACGTTGGCTCCGGTTATACTTAAAAATAATTAACTGAGTTAGGAAACTAATTCAAAATGTTTCCTTCCAAATCCCTTCATATAGCCACATGTACGCTCACCTCTATCAAAAACTGGGTGGATTTGTTTTGCTAATTAGTCTGGTGAAGTTCTAATCAATATAACAAATCTTAGATTAAGGTGCTATTGAAACCTTGAAGTGGACTTTTAAGGGGGCAATCCCCATCCTTCCCCCAAGTTAAGGTGGCAAAATATTAAAATAATTAGAGATAATGGAACCAAATTGTCTCTTGTTTAGTGATTTTGTGGGGATAGTGGCCTTTAAAAGCTAAATTGTAAAAACAAAATGACTGGAAACATTGTAGAATTTATTGCACCTACTTAAAATGTTTTATCATAATTGGACCATTAGTCTCTAGGTTTCTATACAAAAAGTTCAATAGACAGACATAACCTCGAAAACCTTTTTTTACCCATGAAATGCCAAAACAAATTTTGGAAATTTAGACGAAAAATATACATTCCTTAAGCATTTTAATATGAGGGAAATAACATTTATCCGTAGTAAAATTGGTTTACTTACTAAAAAAAGCTATAAATTTCTCACAACTAAATAATGTACGAATCTAAGAAATAGCAGATTTACTCACTCCAGTAGGGGTAGAATAAAGACAATGTGTGAACTTATGTATTTACACAGTAACACTTAGTATTGATTATGGTCACCGGTGTGTAGTAACCTTTGTCATCAGAGAAAGAATCATGGTTTACCAATATTACAAATTACATTAATTTGTTTCACAACTTCATAGGACAAATGTTATTTAATAAAATAATCACCGTTACACGCTACAAGTTGTAAACCAATTTCATTAAATTAGAAACAAACAGATTTAACTTTTTATATTAGTAAACTATTATTCTTTGAGTGATAATATAGGTTAATGTGTACCGATGATCTTAATCAATACCAAGTGTCATCAATATAAATTCACAATATCAAACCGTAATTATCGACTAAATCAATTTCACATTTCCAACCTGGAGAGTGAAAAGCGGAATTTTATTTTAAATAAAGAACACCCATGACCAAAAAACTTAGCTTTGAATCGCTTGCGCTCCGGAAACGTGCAACAATACTTTCCAGGGATAAGACCCGCACAACAATGGGGGTGGTTTAAGGGAGGGGGTGGGCAGAACACCCCTCCCACCCCTACCCTCTGAGCCGCCAGTGTAAGCGCTGTCGCGAGTGGTGAACGTTCCGTACATTGCTACGCAATTTTGGAATATGTGATCCCTAAAGACTGGCGCACTTGGAAGTAAGCTGTTTTTAATATATATTGACAGAATTATGTACAACAGTCTTTACATACTACAGATTAGTTAAAGGAATTTTCCTTTAGCCTGGAAATTTGTTTAAATAAATTAAGTACAATTTATAAGTACATTATAGTATACTAGTATTCAGCTGTAAAAGGTTTAAGGAAATATTATTTTGATATTCGGTAGTAAATAACATAAGATTTTATACGATTGTTGTAAATATATTTGTATAAATATTTTTAAAACTAAACAATTATCTGGTCGCCTACACCTGGTCACTGGTATTTGCTCTTGACTTCACAGGAACTTTACTTTAAATGTGAGTAAAGTAATTAGTAAAATGGACTATAAAATAATATAATAGTAACTAATTTCATAGAGAACTGTAATATTGATTTATCCTATTATTTATATTTAAACTGCGAAGATAAAGATTTCTGTTGCTGGACATTTTATTACCGGGCGAAATTTGTTTAAGTAATGAAAATTCCGTAATTCAAAACAATTTAAATGTTATTTAAACGTCTTGTGAAGCCACTGGAAAAAGTTGATAATAATCAAAACCTGAGCACCGTGTTATAAGCTTCAGGTTGTATAAAGAACGGACATATTTGTAAGACTAAATTACATACTCTATTCCGTTAAACAGTGCAATATGTTTTAATCGTGTTCAGGACATGTTTTGACATTAATACGTCACCCTCAGCACAATGAAGCTGTCTACAATTTGGCTTTGTCAGAAACATTAAAAAGCACAACTCATTCATACATATAGGACACGAACAGTTATTAACACGAATGAACACCAATATCATAACTTACTACTCTGCCAGTCTGCCACCTACCGTTGGCTTTGCGTGATCGGGGCCTTTTGTTCAGACAGTTCTGTCCAAGTTATATTATTTTATAGTGTTGTGTCGTATTAACTCTTCGTGTCGTATACGAGTGAATGTTTTATGTTTCTTGGTATTCCTGACCTAAGCCAAACGGTCGACAGCTGAGGATGCCGCACGAAACATGTCCTGAACATAATTAACAAATATTTAACTGTTTGATGGAATACAGTAAGTAATAGTCTTACAATTATTAGTACACCTCCGAGGAAGGATTGGTATAAATTACAAACATGTTTATTATAATTATAAATGTATAAGGTACTCTAATACATCTACATGTTTACAGTCATATACGAAAGGATTGTAAGCAAATGATTGCCTGACAACCTCGACCAAATGAAAAAGAAAGGAATTAATGTTAGTTACAGAATAAGGGGAAATAAAAATCAAAAACACAGATATTAACGTAGAGGCATGAAGCAATATTAAACAATAGTATTTTAGAGACAAAATTAAACAACAAAACTAAACTATAATTTAATATAAATTTAATAATTTAACATGCAATTATAATTATACCTAGGGAAAATAAATAATAAGGAAATTACTTTTTACTTCATCCTGAATCAAAGACTAACCGCACATCAGCCATTATGACGTTTGTAAGAGGCTTCATTTTTTCTCTCTGCTATCCACTGAGTAATACGTATCCCGGGCAAGAACTCTATAAAAAACATCGTTTTAATACAACAAAATTTAAACGCCAAAAACCACGATTGAAAAATGTCCAGTAAATCATACATTCCCTCTAACAATATTTGCAACTGGCTATATACAATTTTCAATATTACCAACTTTATTTGGTAAGTACTATTTAATAAATAAATTATTTCTACCCTAATTATTACTAATAATTAGTTACTTTAGAGGCACGAAAAAGTGGGAAGAAGTTAACACTGGCCGTAAAACATTCGTAGTTATTGTTTTCAGCTTGCAACGGCCAAAGAAAGCGAGCCGCCGCGGCTTACCGCCGTCAAACATCGTATTTCGTTGTTAATTTCATTAGGCGCAGCGTGTTCGTTACCAGCAAAATATAAAACATTACCTCTCGCTCTCACAGGGAATAGAAATATCAAAGCAATTAGTAAGCCGACTGAAAGAGTAGCACTTGTATACTTTACAGTTTTATTTATGCATTACTTAATAAGGAATTTAGTTGTTAGCTCTAATATTGCTTTACTCCCAGTGATTTTATCAATAGTGTTATGTTATACTAAATTACGTAAATTAGTTGAATATTTAATGCATTTTTAAATCCGTTCTGTATTATAAGTGGTAATATTAAAAATTATTTACTGTAAAACAGATTGATGCAAAGTGCAAGTTTATTTATTGCTGCAAATTAATCTCGGGCTCATTAATAAAAAGTACATATACAAACCAAAGTTAATTATAAAAATAATAGTCACACCCTCAGTGACAACACTTCTGAAGTGTTACTTGTAATGTTAATACGAAAGATGCGGTGTTTTTTATTTAGCATTGACTGTAGTAACCTTTGCAGAATAATGTCTAGCTTATCTTGCAGAAGCGGGTTTTAGGATGTGAAAAGTGTCAATGAAACAACAAACGTGACGCGACAATTTTAAGAATACACTGTTATAATTTTAATTTTCAGAAACTAATGAGTTTGCATAGAAGATTTATCAAGCGCTAACTAATGCAACTTAGCTTGTATCAACATATTCAGTGCCCCTTGCACGTCAATTGGGTATTTACGCTGTCTTTACTCGTTGGGTTTCTTGCACATGTGTCTTTCCTTAATTGTTTAATGAGGTTCTTTGTAATGAGAGTGTTGCCTATTTGAATAAAAGAACTAACTTTTGAATACAACAAAATAGTTTTTTTTCAACCACGGTACCATGGATAAAAGCTAACTGCCATAGAACATTGAACCAAATGCCTGCGAGATGCAAACCCTTTTTACATGTGGTTTAAAGGTCTCTATTAGTTAGACCACTTTTGGAAAGACTTTGGAAAGCTTTAAAATTTATTTGGACTCGACTAAAACTCAATAAATACGAAGTTAGTTATTTCCACAAATTGCCAGTAGGAATTTAAGGTTGTTAGGTAATTATTCTTGTTCTAATCCTTGTATGTGGCAAAAGGAATTATAAAATAAAATAGAATTGACGAGGTTTAAGAATTCACACAGGTGCGTTGTCAGAGGTAATCAACAAGTCATCCGTATACTGTTAGAGGAATTTATCCTCCCTTTGTGTGGCATTAATTTGCATTCGAGTTCAGAAGTTAGGTCTGTATCTGTATTGCCAACCTTCAACGTAATATTTTCAAATATATATGTCTGTTTTATGCTAAAGAATATGTATAAATATATAAAAGACTATTTTCAAATTCATAAATAATTTTTATAAAATAATTTTAAATTGAGAGGCCTATTATATAATTGTTTGATAAATTAGCAACCATAATGCAGTTACGAGTAATATTTCAACATAAATTAATTATTTGTTTTTGAAAATAAATACAGTTAATATTTATTATACGGTTGATAATGTACTTCAGTCTGACTGTATTACATTAAATATAATGTTGATGCTATAAATATTTAATGAGCCCAGCAGCTCCGTTTGTGCAGCCGATTTAAGTTTAATAGTCAAATCAATTACACAACAGGTTAAATTGTACAATTTTAAAATGTGTTTTTATTTGACATTTTTACTTACTTCATAGCCTTAGGAGAGCACTTGTCAGTCAACTAATATTTCCTCAGATTTTTTCACTGATAATGTTTATTATGTAAGTGGTTACCGGGTGTCATTATTGCGGGATTCTCAAACTCTATATTTAGCTCTATACGAAATTGACTGTTGCGTAGATCAGTTGGTGACTAAGACGATTTAATGATGCATCCCAAACCTTCAGGGTGGATTACGTAGGTGTCTCTTGTCACCTGATAGTTATATATGCCCTTAAAATCCGGGATTCCTAAAACAAACATTACTTAAATAATATATATATATTAGTTAAGTAATGTTTGTTTTATATCGGAATATATAAAAGTATAGTTAAGTATATAGTTAAGTAATATATATAATCGGAATTAAATTATTTATTAGATAATTGGACACAATTCGTAGTAAGTTTGAATTTGGTTTGAAGATTCTTTTCAAACAAATTTTAGAACCATCTTATTCTCAAGTATAACATACGCTTATATTTAATGTATACAATTTTATAATCTTATATAATTCCGTTATTTCATAATAATCCTGGGTGAGTCGTGTTTAAATGTTCGTTATGAATCGTTAACCGGTGCTGCAAAGTAAAATATAAAAATGTTGTATTTAAATAACGGCTATAATTTTTCATATTTATATACTCAAGGAGAGATTTACCCCCACGTTTATTACACTTTTATAATAGCTTTAATTTTAAGGATGTAAAAAAGTCGTCCTTCAAAGACAATCCTTAATTAGGCATTGACGAGAAGAAATTATTTGAAATTTTTAAGACCATAATCAATGCAGAATTTGTTTGTAAGTGTAAACTAAACTACCCATTTTTCTTCCAAGCCAGTCTGTTTTTACCAAAGATTTACTTAATTTTTACTTTTTAGTTATAATAGTGTAACAAGTGTGAACAAAATAGTATTATAAAATAAAATGATAAGGAAATAATTCCCTGAATATTATTTTAACAAACTAATTGACTATAAATTTATAATTATTTACGGTTAACTTTCTCCACTTTAATATACACCAAAATAGTTTAATAATTGAAATCTTTAAATATTCAAGAAATCTTCTTTTTGCTCTTTCTGTACCTTGATTACAGTCACTA
Source organism: Allygus modestus (assembly GCA_963675035.1). Classification (NCBI taxonomy): domain Eukaryota; kingdom Metazoa; phylum Arthropoda; class Insecta; order Hemiptera; family Cicadellidae; genus Allygus; species Allygus modestus. Next base: position 135,910,315 of record OY776117.1, read on the forward strand.
GTGGAGTTGGAGAGTTGACAAATGTCAAGAATACCTCGTGAATATCAAGAATACCTCGTGAATATCAAGAAATAACAAGGAAGAAGCTTTATGATACTTGACAATACCAGGCGTGACTATTGTAATAAGGCTCACTGGAATGTCGCAAAAATAAGCAACACTGCGTACGATGTTATCCAGTGCTATGTAATGAATATCCAGCGTGCTCATACCTTGATGGGTTGTATTTCTGATGCAATTAAGAAATTAAAATTGCCATGGCTAATTAATTTATTAAATCTAATATATTTTGTTCAGAATTAGAAAAAAATATTTTTTTGCACAGGTTTTATGCATGTACATACATAATATATTTATTTATTACAAATTAAGTAACATTACTTTGGCAATCATAAACAACTGTTAACTAATCATAATAATAATCTTAATAAAAAACCCGATAGCATCCTTGATTATAACAAAATTGAGTAATGAGTAATTTGAGTGAAGATTAAATTGAGTAATTTATTTCTGTTAGTATGTTAATCGACCACGTAATAGCTATTGGGCCAATTGAGCTGAAATTTGTAAATACAATTTTCACGCTCCTCAAATAACTCACATTTTTTCAAGTTTGTATGGATCATGCTAATTAGAATACTTGTAAATTTATATATTATTTTACATACCTCTAAATGTATGTATGCAACAATAAAACAGATGCAGTCTTCTCGAATATGTAGGTTGCCTTGAGAAAACCTTGTGAAATTTAGATCGTTACTGTAAAAATAGTTACAGTATAAAGAAAAATGTTTACATATAAAATATAAATACAACGGGGTTTTATTCGGAATTTGTATTTTTAGTATACTGGGGGAATTTTTACTGTTTTGAGCTTGTATATTGTAATCACCCATCGTTAATATTTGTTGAATAATGTTTAGTAATTCATTCAAATAATATTTCCTTAGTTTAAATCATCACGATTTGACTATACTTGTAGACATCTGTAAAACGGTTGCTTCCACGAATATCACATGCTCACTGGTTTATTCCATACAAACTACGTTCCGGCCCATCTGAGCGTTATCAGCTATTTTCCATCGTCCCTTTTGTCTGGATTTGAATATACAACGAAGAGAGGCTACCGCTATTCGCATCAAAGAACCATTCGTTTGCTCCTTAAACAAAGCATTTAAAAGAAAACATTTTCTCGATATTCCTCCTTCACAAATATCAAGCCTAACATACGGGATGTATGTATTTATTTGTGTGCTTATACATTCATTCGTTACGATGGGAAGTGAGTTAGTCTTTTAGGTTTTACAGACCAATTTATCGTATCGTATCTTAATATTCAGGGGGTCTCTCACGCAAGGTGTCTCAACCAGATTGCAGACAATAAATTTACCTAGAAGGATGAAATAAAATATTTCATTATAAATTCACCCCTAGGAATATATTTGAAATAGTTTTAATTTGTTACAAATACAGGGTGTTCGAAAAACCGAGATTCACTACTTAAAATCCTGGAGTTTTAAAATATAAACATATATCATGTTATACACTTCATTTCACAGTTTTACTAGAGACTAAAATTTTGGCGAAAACAGAACTCATTTATATTTATCGGTTTCAAAATGGCAGCAATTTTTTCAAAAAATACTGACATTTATGGAATACCCTGTATAACTCCTAAACCACAAGACTCCTTTGTTCAGATTCAAACTTCTTGATCGTATTAAAATCAGCGTTACCCTAATATACTATATGACAGTATTAAAAAATACCCCCGTAGCAACAAACCTGCATACTCAGCGAATTTCCAATGCAAATAAATTTATCTCAATACCACATAAAGCCACATACCAAGTTTCATCAATATACATTCATAAATAAACGATTTATGACATTTTAATTATTCTCCATAAAAATAACATGGCGGCTGAGTATGCAGGTTTGGTGAAATAAGGAACACTAAAAGTGGGTTTTTAAACAAATATCAATATAATTCAACTAGTTAAAGTCACATACCAAGTTCTATTAATTTATGTACAAAATTAAAGGAGATAACACGTTACTTATTCTCCATAAGAATAAAATGGGGCTGAGGATGCAGGTTTGCTGCTACGGGAACTATCGGCTAAAAAATGGGTTTTTGTGAAAATATCAATGGACCACAATGAAATGAAGCAATTTACGAAGTTTCGTCAGGATATGTTGATAAATAAGTAAGATATACAACTTTTCTTATCCTCCATAAGAATAACATTGGAAAACGTACTGCGTTTAGCACTTTCAATATCTCAGTAACCAATTAACGTAGAGCAACGGTTAAAACACCAAATTTTGCGTATTTTTAAGTTGATTCCAATGGAAAAATATAAAAGTTTACTTTTCCAAAAAGTATATGTAGAAAACTAAAAAAAAAAACATTTTTGGGGTACAAAACCCCCCCCAAAATACCCCTTCGGATAAGTCGATCTGTCTGGTTTTCGAACTTATAGTCATAAATGCTGCTTTACACATTTGTAGGCCTACCAAATTTCATAAAAATCGGACCTTTTTACGAGAGTTATTGCACCCACGGATACATACTTGAATTTTACATGGAAAAATTTCTCCTAATGATGCAACGTTCTTGGATGTAGATATATTTATAAAAGATGGATTCTTAAAAAATTAAATAAATATCAAACAGACCAACAAGTTTCAATATTCACATTACCAAAGTTGCCATCCATTATATGTAAAAAAGTCAATACCAAGTGGTCAGGTATTTAGAGCTGAAAAACTTTGCAGTGAGAATGAACACAAACTAGAGTACATATCAACGATGAAGAACGCTTTCTTGAACAGAGGTTACCAAAAGAAGTTATTAGATGAGAAACTAGATGAAGGAATATAAACGCTCAACCAAAAGGAATGCGTTTTACAAATGACGAACCTAAACTTATTACCCAATTCCATCCTGGTTTACACAAACTCAACAACGTCATTAAAATCGCCTTCAACATCTTTAAAAACTCATCAATGACTCACTCATTATTTTCATCACCACCAAGGGTCATTTTCAGACGAACACCTATTCTGAAAGAGATGATTTCACGTCCAAAGCTTCCAACTGGCGAAGAGGTGAACAGAAACACAGGTTCTCACCCATGTCTGAAGCCGAGATGTCTGGTATGTAAACAGATTGAAGATGCGTCCAGTTTCAACAGCAGTATGACTTTAAAAAACTACAAGATCCAAGGGAGTTTGTCGTGTCATTCCAAAAATATTGTTTATCGAATACAATGCAGAAAATGTCCATAAGATTGCATAGGTTCCACGACAAACACTTTGAGAGTAAGAATGACTAGCCATCGTTTTGACTACAAACATCAAGACATGACAAAGCCACTGGTTTTATATGGGTTAGAACATAAAGAAAACTCTTTGTCAGTTGAATAAAAAATTTAGTGTACCATCTCTGAGGTGCCTTGAACAAGCCCATCAAATCATCACTCGTTCAAAAGCACCTCATGGCCTTAATCTTCGTTATCATTCTTGCACCGCATCATTTTCATATATGATATTCAACGAAAGCACATATTTCTACAAGTATTTATCCAACACTTGTTCATCAAAAATCAAGAAAGCTTTTTGCGAAAAATTGCAAGAATCATGTGTTATTTTTAAATTTTTAGGTTACAGTATTGTTATTTGTTTTTGTAATGTACTTTCGTCTGAAGATGGCATGAGCCGAAATATTACGAATTTATAAGTAAGTTGGTCTTTTAATTTTAATATATATATATATATATATATATATATATATATATCTATATACAGTTTCGAACGAATGGTGTTAGCGAATTTACCCTATAGGGAAGAAGCTATTACCGTAGTCGGCATGGTAAGACCTAGGCCCGGGACCATGATAACTTTTCGTTTTGAGGTCCCCAGACCCCAAAAACACCATTCGTTCGAAACTGTATATATATATATATCTATCTATATATATATATATATATATATATATATATATATATATATATATATATATATATATATGTGTCCGTGAGCACGATAACTCTCGTAAAAATTATCCGATTTTGATGAAATTTGGTATAAACGTGTAAAGCAACATTTATGACTTTAAGTTCGAAAACCAGCCAGATCGCTCTATCCGAAGGGGTATTTTGGGGGGGTTTTGTACCCCAAAAATGGGTTTTTCGAATTTTTTACATATAATTTTGGAAATAGTCAAATTTTATTTTTTCCCATTGGATTCAGCTTATAAAAACACACAATTTGGTATTTTGATCATTTCTCTACGTCAATTAGTTACCGAGATATTAAAAGTGCTAAACACAGTACGTTGTCTAATGTTATTCTTATGGAGGAAAATAAAAATTTTATATCTCGCTTATTTATGAACGTATACTGACGAAACTTGGTATACGGCTTCATCTGGTTGTGGACCATTGATATTTGCTCAAAAAACAATTTTTTACCCAAGGCTCCCGTAGCAGCAAACCTGCGTACTCAGCCCCATGTTATTCTTATGGAGAATAAGTAACGTGTTATCTGCCTTCATTATGAAAATAAATTAATGAAATTTGGTATGTGGCTTTACCTACATGAGTTATATTGATATTTGTATAAAACCCCATTTTTTGTGTTCCTTACTTCAGCAAACCTGCATACTCAGTTGCCATGTTATTCTTATGGAGAATAATTAAAATGTCATAAATCGTTTATTTATGAATGTATATTGATGAAACTTGGTATGTGGCTTTATTTGGTATTAAGATACATATATATGCATTGGAAATTCGCTGAGTACGCAGGTTTGCTGCTACGGGGGTATTTTTGGAGTCTGGGGACCTCAAAACGAAAAGTTATCATGGTGTAGAAAAGAGAGTGTGTGTACATTGTGTCTGTCAGTAAGTTGCACATAGTAAAATAAATCAGATTGTGGAAACGTGAATTAAGTTTTATTTTTACATTTCAGAGTTACAAAAGTTCAGTAGGCCTACAGTTTTCTCTTTTCTAAAACAATAATAAAAAATAGAATTTTTTTTTCCAATTGAAACAACACATGTTTCTTAAATCACATGTTTGTTGATGAATACAGTTAAGGAAATTAATTTTCATGGCTTTGTCACACATGGTCCTGGGCCTAGGTCTTACCATGCCGATTACGGTAATAGCTTCCACCCTATAGGGGGAATTCGCTAAAAATACAAATATACAAAAAATAACTTTTTTGAAAATATTTATACGCCCAAAACTCTAAAAGTGAGTTCTGTTTTCACCAAAATGTTTGTCTGTTGTAGAGCTTTCAAATGGTGTATCACTTGACATGTATTTATATTTGAAAATTCCGAGATTTGAACTATTGTCCCTCGGCTCTCGGAACACCCTGTGTTTTTAACAATCAAAAATATTTGAGGTTAATCCTTAGGAAGGAATGTTTAAGTTCGATTTAAAAGGATACCGTTTCATTTAACCCAACTAGGTCAATTAGTTTATCTGCAATCTGTTTGAGACACCTTACGTGAGAAACCATGTATAAAAGCCAAAACCTTCTCGTACTCCTAATCACTAAATTTCCAACTTACCGGCATGCTAGAGTGGTGAAATTTGGGACATTGGTTCTTTAGGTCTGAAACATAGAAGTTAAGGAGGTTCTATACCGATTAAACTGTAGGACCTTGCCCCACGGGGCTTCAATATTACCAAGTTTTCTTTCTGGACATTCACTTTGGTTTGCTCTGATAGCAGTTCACATAGCTGATGTTGATTTGTAGTAGATTCACGATCCAACCACATAATGCAGCACACACAACTGGCTTAGTTTACGAGGGTGAAACCGCAAAGGGGCTGCTAGTATATTATAAAATAATTCTGCATCAACGGTCTTCAAAACTCCCATGTTAATAATATTCTATGTGATCAGATGATTACAAAGATTTATGCTCATTAACATAGAGAGCTAATTTAATTCATATCATAATGTAGCACTATAAAATTTTTTTACTATACGCAAATATTCTTTAGGCGATTTCATGATTGGAATGAATGATACTATGACAAGTTAATTGTTATGTTGGAGGGATCATGAGGCCCCAGTACAAGCTGGCCAGTCATGACTCGCTTCCACCAGAAGTAAAGTGGGTAGTGAAGGGTTTAAGGAGGAGTGAGTTCTTCATAGGCACTCCCCAGGGGGCATCAGATAGGCAAGGAAGTTTCATTATTGACTTAATAATGATAGGGACTGTGACACTTAATATATGTTAGTTACATTGAACAGGTGCTCTAGACTGCTTCTTAGGTCACTTATTAAAAAAAATCTTGTTTGGAGCTTCTAAAACTATTGTTGAAGACCACTAATTTACGATATCAAACTCCAAAGTATACGAGCAGAGGTTAATGTAACCCAAAGTTTAAGCTAACACTCCCATCAAGTTTTAGAACCAGTTGAGTTTGTATTGTGGCTGGTGGTGATTACTTGTAAGTTCCATTGTCGGTCCAAAGTTAACAGAACTATTTTGAAAAAAAAATTGATTTTTTACAATAAAGGCTGTGGCTTCTCATCAACAGAAATTCAAGCACTTTAGTTAATAAAAAGTTAAATATTTCGATCCTCATATTATTTACTTTATCAAATGTTTTTTATCCATTTGTCAACGTTTGTTTATATTTGCCTTTCTAGTATGTGACTGACGACGAACCTCGATATAGGATCGAAATATATCACTTTTTAATAATCAAAGTGTTTTAACTTCTGGATATGAGTAGCCAATCAAGATTAACTAATTACCTTATATCATCTTATACATCATCCTGTAGGCAGGGAATTTTTCCTTTGAAAATAAATTTTAAGATAATATTACTTTAAACAAATTGTTACAAAACATAAAAAGTCTCACAAAGTCATTGTGTCACAAAAAAAACAAAAAAGTACGAATAAAAAAAATTGTAACAACTTTAAACGTCTAATAAGTCTCATATGCTTCTACCCGTTTACTTGGCACATCTTAGTTTAAAAATTACACATTTTTGTTTCTGAAAACAGAGTACACTTCACGCGGATGTCTTGACCTGTGGTACCACTCTACTGCCCGAGTGACTGAGTTAACCAGCTGGGCTACTGTACATGGAATACTGATTTTGGAACAATTATTTTGTGTACAAATCAACAATATTACGAGTAATTGACTGAACAGATGATGGAAACAACAGATGACAGATTTAGACCGATGTCTAAATCTCGCTCTACTCCAACTGATGACCTGAAACAGTTCCCACAGATTAAGATTCTGCGTCAAGTGTAGGAATAGTTCTTGAACTGGAAACGGTTCGCACAGGTCAAGATATTCTGTGTCAAATGTATAAATAGATTTATTTTTAATTAATAACGAGGTCTTGATTTCAATTATCAAAGGAATTGTAGTTTCTGCTCTCCCAAAGTTGCCGCTTTTATTTTTTGAAGACAGTTTTATTTATTAATTATTATAAAACAGTTTCAAAAATAATATAACACTAGTCGACCCGTGCGGAATTCCGCACTGCAAACCAAATCTTGTCAGCTGATCAGATGATCTTTTGTTTACATTTTCGCTCCTGTCAAAACAAACAGTTCCCTTTATTTATCTTTCATTTTATTTAAATTTCAGAGAAGTGGTAAATTTTTAGCCCGTGGGTCTATTTTTCGTCATTAGCCGGCACGATAAGCTTAAAATGAGGGGTAAATCATGGAATTTGATAAATGAATATGGAAAATCTCGCGGAGTGACAGAAAATCAGGCTAGAGAAATAATACATATGACAATAAATAAAGATTGTCCTTGTATATATATTTAGAACGATGACAACCTAAATTAATTTAATTGTATAATTAAAAACATATGATTTATAGTATATACTAAACCTGACAATCCCAGATTCACCGGGAAGATTCAGCTTCATAGAGAGCGAAACATATTTGTTGTGGTGCATCCTGTAGGTAAACTGATGAACTGTACGGCTAACATACACATATGTATATAATCAGCTGACAAAATAAAATGAGCGCATAAAATACATATTTTTTGAAATTATGAGTTTTGACGCGTGAAAGAATTCTAACGAACATATTTGTTACGTAATATTTCAGGATTTGTCACTACATCACCTTCAAATTTGGCACGGCAGATCACCCATTTAAATAAATGCATAAACATATTAGCGTTTTAAATATGTATAGTATACTAGGCTTATCGCCGTTGAAGGATTCACCCCAAATCCCATTTTGGATTTCGCTTCGCTCACTTGCATTCCTCAGTTAACATAAGTTTAAAATCTAACTCAAATTTAGTTTTATTACTGTAGTTTGTTAACCAAAGAAAACTAAACCATAGAGTTTCATATAAATCGGCTGTTACACAAATGTTGTATTAGCCAAAGGTAATGTGATTCCATAAAACATCCGTAACTTTGTACACATTTAAATGGGCCAAAACACTAAAAACTACTCCTTCTCGCATTAATAGCGGCTAAACTGATGATTGTATCTTAAATCTGACTAAACATCTTTAGTTTGGAATTAAATTTTTCTAAAGCTCATGTATTAAACATTTTTGCCATGTTTTACCGTTTTCTTACAAAACACGCTCAAAGTGAAAAAATTGAATTTTTCCCCGCCCAAAACGTGCCTCCAAAACTCAATAATATTAACTTTTGGCAATTCTTCTGACAGTTTCTCGTCAAGAGTTTCAATTCAAGTATGGGGTCAAGGGGCATCCGGTTATGGGAAGTACCTCATAATTTATGTCAGTGAGTCAGTGAACCCGTCTAGCTTTATATAAGTAAATACCATATAATCATTATCCTGCTTCAAATGCATAATACTATGTTTTTAATAATGGGGTCCTTCTGCAACACGGTGCACCAGCAAGCAAGACATAGTTTTAACAGTATTTCATAATTTTAACAATACAATAATTCCGTCTAAATTGTAATCAACCGTGTCGTCTGCCAAAAAGCGGCTAACCCTATACTCATGTAAAGCCAATTTTACAATACACTGTGTTAACCTAAATTCATAGATCAAAAACCGTTTCATGTATTTAAGAAATTAAAAATACTAGACTGTCTATTTTCCCATTCATTTTACGATAGTGACGGGGTATTTCAGTTCAAACAAACATTTCAAGTGAACAATATGACAAAATTTTGTAAACAAAATAACTCCCGTTCTAATTGTAGACATATTAGTGTCTAGAATTTTGGTATTGAGAAATATATTAAATTTCATATTAAACTAAAATCAAATTCACTGTTATATTATAAAATTTGAGCTTGTGCCCCGTGTCTCGAAAATTGCGGACGCAAACATATTTTAAAATTGGAAACTTTAAATTATCTGTTTTTTTGTCCCTAAAATATGTTACCTATCCTAAGTAAGTAAGTAAGTAAGTAACGAAGCTATCGACGAAGTTTTTTTCCACAAATAAGTTTTTTTTAGCGCTGCTTAAAAACGACATTTATCACTGCCATTTTGTTTGCCCTGCAATTCCGCACTACTTTGCTAATTTCACCTAATTCCTATCTCTAACAGTTTTTAAGATCCCAATGATGAGCAAAAATGTTAAGACACTGTATATTTACCATTTAAAACAGCTAAGTTAAATAAGAGAGTTGAGTAAAAAATGAATTATCCTAGAATTTAAATTCGTAATTTAATACTTTAAGATCAACTGTTTCCTCAAAAATACTTCTTTCTGAATCAAAATTATCGAAGTTATAAAAAAAACGGTTATACACTTTATCTTATGGAGTATGTATTTGTTATGTCAACTTTAGCACACACTTTCATTCTGATATTTCCTAGTTAATAAAAAAAATCAAAACTAATCAAAATTGGTAAACACCTCACTATTTTAAGCAAATCAAAATTTACATTACAGAGTAAGTATTATAGTTCATCACAGGAAGCTGTGAAGAATAGATCATCATTGTTTCAGTATGCAAGATTATTCAAAATACAGTACATAGTTCATAAAAATGTGTGTGTGTTTCAAGGAGCAAGAAGTCCATTTACCTCAACGTTCCAACGTTAATGTAAGAGCCATTATGTCAAGGGCGGGGCCATTTCAGTAGACTGGCGGCCAGCTGTTCATCTGATCACCTGGATTGTTCCCTGTACTGTCCGATGACAAAGACTTCATGTTGTGGTTCTGAAGTTTTCTGCTTCACGAACTACTATTACCAAAATAAGTACTAGCTTCTATGTAGACAAATACACAATGGAACCTAAATTCACATTGTGCTGCTCTACAAAACCGATTCCCTAAAACAAAAAAGATTTTGTACTAAAATCAGTCTTTATTTTAATGGTAGGTGTTTAAGGATAGACTAGTCAGAAAGAATACAAAAAAGTCCCTTAGGGTTTATCCCCATTGGTTACGAAACCTCCTTATTTCAATTTTGTAAAGTAGACCTAATTTAATCTTATTCCAAGCATATCATCATAAAAGGAAATGGGTTGAACACAAATAAGCTCAGATCAAAAAATCTGTTTGTTCTCATAGAAAATATTGGTCACTTAATGGAAAATTATAATTTTATAATTATGTAAGGAAGAAAGTAAAATACCTTCGCTGACCAACAATCTTTTATCGCACGACAAATACAAATGTCTACTTATGTTTATTTTAATATTATGAAGATATTTAGAGCTAAAATTCGTAATAGCAAGGGTAAAAGCTATAAAAAATTACAAATAAATAAAACACCTGAAAATTAAACTAATGAATATTAAAAACGAAAATAATGAGGCATAAAATAATTCCTACTCATTCTTGATAAACTAATTTAAATTGAAAAACAATAGAATAATGTAAATCACACAAATTATGGACTATAAATTCAGACAGAAACAACTACTCTACATGCAAACGAAAACTATAGAATGTAAAGATAATGAAAGAGTTTTATTTTTAGGTGTTTAATTTATGCTAACTAATAATTCTACAGGGGGTTTCGAATGAACGACATAGTTTTTATGTTTTTTCGTTTGAGACATTTTTGAGGACCAAGTCCTAGGTCACATAAAATTAAATGAAACTCCTAAAACGGTTGATGGTTTACTTAAGTACGATATCAAGTACAAAGCACACAGGCTGAGGTAGATGTAGATTACACAATAGTTTAAACCAAAGCCCTTGTCATGTTTAGGACCAGTTTAGTTTGTTTTGGGTCTGATGGTGATTATTTCCCGTTTTATCGTCCAAATCCAAAGAAGATGTTTAGTACCCACTAAACGTTTGAGTAGTTTATATACTTATTTTATTTGAGTTTGTTTAAACATATTGCTGAACGTTTACCTCATCACCTCGGGCGTGAATATTTTAACTTTTATTTGTATTACCTTTGTTAGTGAATTTCCTTTGGAAAGTGAACTATTGGCATGACCTGCACGGTGAAACTTAAGCCCGGGACCACCATAGAAGTTCCTAACGTGACCCCCTGAACATGTTTTGGGGGGTCGTTCAAAATTATATATATATATATATATAGACATATATATATATGTGTTTGCACTCTAGTGGTCGCATTTTTTGTCCGATTTACTTCAAATTTGGTAGGGACGTTCCTTTCTGTAATCAGTTGGACAAGTTCGTTGGGCAAAACAATCGGAATACTCTAAACCCCTTTTTTGGGGATTAATCTTTCAAATTTCGAGTTTTTGGGCCCATAAAGGGTCATAAAAGCCCCAGATGCAAAATAAATGCATGTAAAAAGATGGGAATTAGTGAGACGAAGAAAAATAAATACGTCAGCGTGCTGCGTGCGAACTCGTTTAACTTTGTTGCATTTTACACAAACGTTGTTACAGATCAACGATTCAGACCTCTAGTCATGTAGGCATCTTGGAAATGGAACCTGTACATCCGACTTATTGTACCGAAACCCCAGACATTATCCGTTATGCTAGTGAGGTGCTGTTCGAATGTTTAATAATTTCAAAATGATATTCGAGAGCATTTTAGACAAATTAGCAATGCTTCTGAATGTATTTTCAACATTCGAAAAAATGTATGCAATAAAGTCTGTAGAAATAAATTAATGAAAATATACAAGAAATAGCCCCGTCGCAGCAACCTGCGTACTCAGTGAATTTCCAATGGATATATATGTAACTCACTACTACATAGAGCTACTTACCAAGTTACACAAAAATACATTCATAAATAAGTGATATATTGCATTTTATTTATTCTCAATAAAAATAACAACCTAAAAAATATGGTGTTTTAGGGTTGAGGACGCAGGTTTGCTGCAACGAGGAAGATATGTAATGTGTTATCTTTGCAATTATCAATATAACTGAACCAGGTGAAGCTAAATACCAAGTTCTCTTAATTTATCTTCATAATTAAGGGAGATATACAACTTTACTTATTCTCCATATGAATTACATGGGGGCCGAGTATGCAGGTTTGCTGCTACAAAGACTATAAAAAAAACTTGTTTTTTGTGCTAATATCAATATACCACAACTAGTTTAAGCCACATACCAAGTTTCATCAATATACATTCATAAATAATCGAGATATAGAATTTTATTTATTCCCCTTAAGGATAACATTGGACAACGTACTGTGTTTAGCACTTTGAATATCTCTGCAACGGTTGGATGTAGAACAACGATTAAAACACCAAAATGTTTGTTTTGTTGAGCTAAACATATTAATAAACAGAAGTGTGAAGTTTTTAGTAAAACTATCTGAGAAAAATCTAAAAACCTTTTTCCCATAAGATTAACACGGGACACGTTTTTTTGGATTTTCTCCGCAACCACTTAACCTAGGTTAATGACTCAAAATACTACATTATTTGTTTTTGTAAGCTCTATAAAATGGCTATAACCAAAATTTAGTATTTTTAACATTTTGGGATCAAATTTGCAAACAACCGATTTTTGGAAAATTGTAAATCCCCATAAAACCCCCTTCCCATAGTGCGATCGATCTGGTTTTCGAACTTAAAGTCTTAAATGCTACTTTCCACATTCGTGCCAAATTTCATTAAAATCGGGTGTTTCTTTCAAACGTTATCGCGGTAACGGACATATATATATATATATATATATATATATGCATGGATATAAATTTGAACGAATAGTGTTTTTGGCATCTGGGGACCTCAAAACGAAAAGTTATCGTGGTCTCGGGCTTAAGTCTTACCATACCACCTACGGTAATAGCATTTTCCCTATAGGGGAAATTCGCTAAAATGGGAAGAGTAAGGTAAACACTTTCTAACATGATTTATTCTTGTGCAAACTGTTACATGTTATAGCTAGAATGTAAAATGTATAATTTTGCTGTTTTTTTCTCTGATAACGAAGGAAGCATAATTCTCTTCACCAGAAAACACGGTCTTGATTGCAGACATCAAGGGAATTGTAGCTTTTGTACCAAAAAGCGCCCCTCCCAAAGGTATTCATTTTACTCTTTGGAGGTACTCTCAAAATGATGTATTTTTAAACGTAACAAAAAAAGATTTCTAAGTTCTTTTATATCAATAACTATTTTTATCAGTTTTATACATTGTAATTTATATTTCCTTTTAAATCAAACTTTTAAGCAATAAGATTCAGAGCTCAACATTTGATCCTTTATCAAAAAGGATAACATTTTTTAACCGATTGGAATTCCTGGGATCTAAAATAAAGTAAAATATCTCAACAAGGCACATTTACATAAGTGCAAAAGCAACGATGTGAATTTGTTTTTTTCTCAACGCTTTTATTTTTAACAATCCAGATAATTAAACCTAAACCTCTTCATGAATTACCTTGTGAATGAATTAAACTTACAAAACATGCATGTTATTAAATTCTACATTGCAGGTATTATTGATAAGCAGTTTATAGCAGTGAATAGTAAATATTAATGTAATTTAGTAATAGTATAATAATATAATATAGTTTATAGCAGTAAATATTAAATTATTCATTTTGGTATTTTTTTCTACGTCAATCCTTTGTAAAGCTATTTAAAGTGCTAAACACGGTAAATCGTCCAATATAAATTTCTTGGAGAATCAGTAAAATGTTACATATTGACTTGTAATGAAAATAAATTTCTAAAACTCGGTATGTAGCTTCATAAGGCTTGATATTGACATATTCACTAAAAACTACAACAGATTACGTAGTACTCCGCTATAATTGTTTTTCTCATGGCAAATATAAAATAAAAACATGTATACTTAGCTTATGTATGAGTGTACCTTGATAAAACTTATATTGCTTTATCTAATTGAGGCTCATTGAACTATGTGTCAAAACACCATTTTTGTGGTCCCTACTGCATCAAACCTGCAGATTCAGCCCAAATGTTATTCTTATCAAAATAATTAAAGTTTCATATCTTACTTATTTATTCATTTATTTTTATTAAACTTGTTAAGTTAATTTTGCAGTAGCTATAAATGTATTGGAAATTCCCTAAGAACGCTAAGTGTACGATGAAGATTGGACAAAGACAATATATGCTGTGTCACAATGTTTTTTACAGTTTCATATTTAGAATTTTGGATTGAAAATCGAATGAATACATGTTAATAGCACAGTATATAAGGCACTTGTGAAGATTAATAGTACATACAATAAATTATTGAACCTAAGTTCAATCCTTGCGCATTATTCTATCCACCTTGAGATAGAATATTTCCGATTTTATTTCCCCCCTAATAAAACCATTTATATCTATAGAGGTGTGATATTTTGGTAAAGTTCTACCATTTAAGATTCTTGCATAGTTTGTAAATAATATAGAAAAATCATTTATTAGCTTAGCTCAGCAGATCCTATTAAAAAACAAACTATCTCAATTAATTTTTAATTATGAATAGTAAACGTAGAAGTTACTATCTTATATCAAAGTAGGTTATCTTAACAAAGCACATAATTTATATCGTTAAAGGAAGCTCCGGAGTACCAAAACTAATTATTACTATAACATTTAACAATTTTAAAAGTAAACTAAATAGATTTACCATCTAAAACTTATATTTCTTACAAGGAGGAAGAGTGCATTGATTGAGCCCACCCGTAATGTAAGAGCTACTTGGTCAAGGGCGGGGCCACTTGGGTAGATGGCTATACCATCTGATTACCTTGATTGTTTCCGTAATGCCAAACAGAAATATCATATTGAGGTTTCATGGATCTGCATACTATTACGACGTATTGCTCGAACTTGAGCGTATATTATTTTCATGTTTCTGAATTTCATCACCCCTCAAAACGTATTCTGCATACTGCGTTGTCACTATAGTAGCCATTTTTTACGTACCGTATACACCATCTGTTCTTACCACTGTGCTGTTTTTGTTAAGAACCTGGAGGGCCGAGATTTGATCAGGGAAGGTCAGTATATTTGTTTAGACAGCTTGGAGTAATTTTTCACCAAGACCCCTTTTGACCTGATTTTTTGGCTCATTTGACTCTTTTATGCATGTTACAAATTACTCAAATCGTTATAGGCCTAAGTCCCTTTTATTGATTTTGGATATTATGTGGCACTCCATACACAATCTTTATTCAATGGGATTAGTTACTGCACTCAGGAAACCACATGTTAGTACTTAAACAACACGAGTTTTACTTTGACGGTTCACTGATTGATTATAAACATCTGATATGATTCTTTTGTTTTGCTTTTAAACTCTTAAGCCCAATGTTAATTATTTCACCTTTAATTTTAAGTTTTCTACATTATTTGATTTTTCCTGGGGATGAGACCTGTTTGGAAGTCAAAAATTCGTTGTTTCCAGCATTTGAGGGAAATCGTTTAAGCAGTTTTTGATATCAGAGTTGCAAGGAAGCAAACAGCCAACCAAGTAAATAAACCTTATATTAATCATAGTAACTGGGGGAAGGCTAAGCTCGCAATCAAGCAAACCTTACTCGTACAGGATGTGTAAACAGCTGTTGAATTCAATTATTGATATTCTCCCATAAGATTTGCATTGCATTCGCATTCGCTAGAGAGGCTAACCAAAAAATATTAAACTTCAAGACAATTCGTATGATTTACAACTGGGCCTCTTTAAATTACCACATCAAGCCTAACGATAGACTGATTGTGAATTAATAGGAGGATTATATTTTCACACACGAACAAAAGTATTTGTACGCACAAAATATATATGAACCCTTACGAAAGCCGCTCGTATGATTGTTCATACATGCTGGAATTCCATTTATAAATAGAATTGAGACCAAAAATAATTATCAAGTACCTAGGCATCAACAGTTCTTTATTGCTTTTACTTCCTGGCCTTTTATTTTCGCATATTATGTCACGGAACAAATTGTATTTGCGCAAATATTCAAGTAAACATGTTATCATTTATCGAAAGAGTTCGTTAGATCCACCACGGAATATCACATGAATATAAATGTAGAGTTTAGTGTTACAACAGTTTAAGTTAACATTCCCATCAAGTTTAGGTCCAATTGTGTTTGACTTGGGAGCCAATGAAAGTTCCATAGTGGGACCTTAGATCAACGACGGGTGATTTATGTAAGCGATGATGTACTGTTTTAAACTTGCCTTAACTGCAAGCGCACATTCTATCTCTTTTTATTGGGCTGGGACTTATTCCTTTTGAACATACGTTTATAGAGACGCATTGTTAGTAAAATATTAATTCTGACAAATCCTATACCTATAAAATTATCTTAACTGGAAATAAATGTTTAATGGAATTATCTAATGATTCTCATGCTACCGTTCTTTTACAAATACAAATTATTTGTTTTGAAGCATAACACTTCGTTACGACATAATTTATATATAACAATAATTTATATTATCATTTATAGATGAATTTGAAATACAAATTAAATTTTAAAATATACATTAATAAAACAATAGACATAGATAAATTACATGATACTCAAACAACAGAATTGTATCTACTTATTTCATATAATTCCTTAAATTAATTATATTTAATATATACGAACTCATCAACCCTTATTTTATAGAATATCTAAGAAAATCCAAGAATGTCACCATGCAAAATAAATTATTTTCGTTATTTTAAGCCAAAACATGAATTTATAAGTTTAATAAAAGTTTACGTTATTTTACCTTACAACAAAGTAAGCATAACTCTCCTTTTACTTGAAGACGCGGTCTTGATTGCATACATCAAGGGAACTGTAGCTTCAGTCCCAAGGTGTTCCTCTTCCCAAGCCATTTCTTTTACACTATGAAAGAATTTATTTTATTTTTAGTGATTTTTCTCTTTAGGGAAGAATCTATCACCATTGTAATCTATCGGCATTGTAACACGTATGCCCAAGACCATGATATAAGTTAAACATAATTACATAAACATTAACATGAACATAATCATTAACATTAACATTAACATAAACATGATATTTACATAAACATTAAAATATTAAAAATAAAATATCCTTATCGAAACTGTTGTTTTGTCTGATACAAATAAAATATTGTCTTTTAATACACTGATTAAGTTTGATTATAGAGTTTTAGAATTGTTAAGTTTTAAGGTTAACCATCTAAAAATAAATGCATATTCTTGTAGCTAAAACTTGTTTATATATTATTGTTACAACGGGCTTTGCAGTTTAAACTATGCTTTTTACCTAAGTTAAGATAATCATTGTGTATTAAATAATTTTATCTTATCATTGCGTATTAAATAATTTTATCTTAAAAGATTGGAGTTTATTTCTAGAGAACGATTAATACATTACATTAATACTACTTAGTTGAATTAGGATTGTGTTTTACGATTTATAAAGTTGTCGTCAAGATAAGTAAAAGTTCAAAATACAAACAAAGAAATCCATTTACTGCGACGATACTGAATGTCTTAACACAATTCACACAAAAAATTGGCTCTACAAAAGTATTAAAAACTGTTTTAACAAAAATTTTGAATTGGGTTTCATTTTTATGACTCAATAATGATATAACAAATAATCACTAAAATCAAAACAGTTAACAAAATCGTATAGTTCAAGAAGCCTTTATTGTCATAAACTTAATCAAGCATGGACAACCAGTCAAGTTACACAGTCAAAAACAAATAGTTATTACAATAACGGTCTTAAAACAAACGAGTCTTCAATTTATGATTAACTGTATCGAAGGTTTTACTTAAATAAAAAAAATAAAAATGATTACGTTCATCAAGTGCTTTGTAATGAATTATGAACGTTTTTATTATAATGAACATTTGTAATGAAGCTGAGCATCGCATCAATGGTGGACCTATTTTTCTGAATCCTAATCTGACTATCAAAGATCACGTGATTCTCTACAAGGAAAGGATAAAGTCGAGCCAGAAATATTTTCTCAAATATTTTAGAAAAAGTCAATGTAATTGAGATAGGTCTATAATTATTACTGTCATCTGCACTACCCTTCTTGTAAAGAGGTTTTACAACAGAAGATTTATGAAGCATTTGAAACATCCCCTCCTCAAAAGATACATTAATGATATGAGTCAGAGGGTGGGAAAAATCATCAGCAACACTCTTAATTAACTTAGAAGATAAACCATCCTTCCCAGCAGAGTCACCAACCTTCAGGGGATCAATGATATTTATCACTTCATCCTCACTGGTTGGGTATAAAAACAAAGAGGAAAGTTATGTAGCCACTTGTAAGTGGTTTGTCGAGGGCAAAAGGACTTTAAACTGATTTATGACATGTGTTTATGAAAAAGGGGTTAAAATGATTAGCCACATAAACAGGGCTGGTAACCTGATGTTGACTATCGGACATGACATTAAGCATTTTGAAAGGCTTTGAACTCTTGTTAGGGATGGTTTCGTTGAAAATATCCCAAATAGTTTTGGATTTTCAACGGGCCGTATTGACATGAGCAGCAACATTACTTAACTTAGCTGTTCTAATGCCTTGTCTATACTTTGTTTTAAGAGCAAGATAAGATTATTTTAAGGGATGTGATACATCAAGATATTTAAGTAGTAAACAATTGAGACTTTTGGCTCATTTGATTGACAGCTTCCGGTCAGGTGACATTTAATGACGTATTTAGCGACGTAGTTGGCGACGTATTAGTGACGTCATGTGAGTAAGGTTAGTTCAAGGTCATCCTGAGGATGTTTAAAAAAAGAAATCCTGCACAGGTTTGATTCGATAGTGTTCATTCGATACATTTAACGAATGAAAATCATTAAATAATATATCGAATGAAAACCATCAAACAAAACTCGAGCAAGATTTCTAACTTTTATTTTTATTTATTTATTTACAATAATACACATCGAAAAAACATGTGCAAGATAGTAGAGACGTAATTCTAACTATTTCTTTATTTACATTAATGTACACATAGGCAATGATGGTCAGAGAACCGTCGATTCTGCGGTGCCTGTTGCTTCTGTAGATGGGTAGGGTTCACATTCTCCACAATAATACTTCATTCTAGGCGCGGGTGGAAGTGATGATGGTTGCCACGATGTCGACTCCGATTCCGTAGAGCTGCTTACATTGAACGAGGCGAGAGGTTCATACTCTCCAAAATTATATCTATTCCCCTGTGTCGGTGGAAGTGTAGTTGCGGACGTTCTCCAATTTTCTTGGGCTAAAGAGTTAGTTGCAGAAATATCCAATGTTATGTTGTAACCGTTAGCAATCAAAACTTTTAAGTCATCTAAAAGAAGTTGCAAATCATGAACTGTAGAAAGATGAACAGTATTGTAGTGGACACATTTAATCTTAAGAGCCATGATGTTACCTCGTGTACGGCTACTCGCGGAGTGAGCTTCCCACCTCCTCGCCTTCCTTTTATACGCACCCCCCTCCACTATTTTACATTTACGATATGAATATTTTCATTACGTAACCTATAGGAGTTCTACATATGATGCAATGGTTATACATCAGTCCACAATCAGTGCATGTACAACAGTGTCTACAAGGTAAAAATAGTAAATTTTTCTCAGAGGATAAACACACTACACATTCGTTTCCTTCCCTCTTAATTTCTTCGGTTGGTGTTTCTAAAGTTTTAACAGGATGAGGTTTATATACTCTCCGATGGTTTTGTACAAACTCTCTACCTTTTTGAACTAACAGATAAGCACACCTGTCAAACCATCGTGCGTGTTCTTCCCATGGGTTATCTGTCGCTTGCCAATCCTGCAATCCTCCTCCGCAATTGTAACAAACGGTCTTATCATCTTCTCCCATGTAAAAGAAACCAGCATCTGCAAACTTCATTCTAGTCTTGTATAGAAACGAGTCTTTTAATGCTGCATCAAACGTATCCAATCTCGATTGTAACTGTGCATATTTAGGAAATCTTATTCTCCTTTTTACTACTATATGTTCCATTTTGTTTTTGTAGGTTGTACCAAGGCAAATGTCGGAGGTATACTGACTTGGCAAAAGCGTGTAGAACAGGTACCTACCCTACCCCACCACAACTTTCCCCCACCAACTCATTGTCAGTCTGTATAAAAGTGATAATCTTTTAACCAATACAGTGCATTTTATAAGTTTTTAATCTAGGTCAAGGTCACCAAAAAATGTTTTTAAAAAGATAAAATATCAGTACTTGGAGTTAATACTGATATTTTATATTTTTTAATTTTTATTTATTTTTTTACATAAAATTTACATGATATTGGCTTAATCTAACAATGTGAAGTTCCCGACGAGGTTAAATGCAGAGATAGCTCGGTAGAGTTGTTCCCGCTGACTCCGTGTGATACTATATACAAGGTTCCAGGTTCGATGTTTTGCAGATCTTCATTTTGAAGCAGTTGGACAAATCTCTTGGGCAGGAAAATTTGGAATTTTGCTTCATCTCCTACTGTGTATGGAGCATCGCTTAAAGATACGAGAATAGCGTCTCCCACTGATGTTTCGATCTTCCTCATGTCGTGGACGATGTAATGTTTGTTTTCTTTTATTTCCGAAGTTTTTCTTGTTGGTAAAATAGTTGATTTTGATTGTGTGTTAAACTGATCCACCAATGTTTGCAGAAATTTCTGTGATGCCATTTTGATACGTGTTCTCTCGTTGCAGTCTAGAGTAATACTGATGGTGGGTCTCCTCGCTCTCCACGCTTTTATACTCTCCGGTCCCCCCTCCACTCTCCATTGTCCAAGGATGTAGAAAAGCAGCTAGACGATAAGCGTTCTTTACAGCGCAATGAAATTGAGCGTGTTTATCATTCTTTGTTAGAATACAAATATTATCCATCTCAAATTCGAAACACTTATCCATTTTAACATCTATTACATCTTTTGCCGTATAAAGCTGTATCCAATTTCGCTTTTCTAATCCTTTTGTATAAAGTCTTGTAAATTTACTGCAGTAGTGATTCATAATGCTTTCCACTTCTTCAAAACCTGTAAAACCTTCATTCCAACCAATGTGATGCAAGTTTCTCGTTATCCACTTATTTGTTCTTTTGGATTTAGAGTTTAAGTTGTTAAAAGGAAATGGAGGTTTGAATAAAAAATTATAAATGACATACGTTTGCAAGTCTAAGATGATTAGTTCTTTAACAATGTATTTATCATTGTTTCCACGAAAAGCTTGAAATTCAATTATGCCAGACTTCTCCATGTCTCGAATGACGACTGAACTGTTTCCACACCACGGTAGAGCTTTTATAGCTCAGGCCGTACAGTTCTCAGTGCGTTGGTGTATATTTAACGTGGGCACCATCCCCGGTAGGCCTACCCCACGAACTTCCTTTAGGTTTTTAAACTGTTTCAGTTAAAACGTTTTCTGTTTCTTCATGTTGTACAATTTCTTCTTCTTCTTTAACCTTTTCTTCTTTAAGCGTTGTTTCTTCTTTTTCTTGAATCTTTTGTTCATTAATCTTTTGTTCATACTCCTTTAGACATCTCCACATTTCAACCTCATAAGGTATTCGGTTAAAAATAGATGTATCTATTGGACCGTAAAGAATTTGTGCATCGGGATGTTGTTCCGTCGCATCTACCAAATAATCTTTTACCACAGTATTTGAAAATACAAGTTGTTTCATATACCTGGTTATAGGTGAAGCTGCACAACTCAAAACGTAGAATTCTTCCGGCGTCAGTTGAATTTTGTCATCATGTTTTGTCAGGTCTCTAAACCGTACTTGCTGTTCTCCGCGACATCTTAAAATGTCGATTTCAATGTCACATTCTAATAGACGAATAGCTGTCTTTTTTCCAATCATGTTCTTTGCCAAGTAGCATTCGATGAGGTGTAAATGTTTAAGAAAAGAATCCCATGCGGCATCTGAAAAAAATAGCATTTTAGGTCCTTGGTTTAAAATTGCATTAGGTGTATAACCCAAGTCCTTTACCAAACCTATTGCTATGCCTTTAGTCATACATCTTGAGATTGGATAAAGTATGCGAAGAAAAATATCTGACAGTATGTTTAAAGGGATGTCGTTTTCAGGTCTTCTCTTCCTCTTTAAAGTTGACTTAGATGTTAAAACGTTGTCTGATTTTACCCCTTCATTTCGAAACTTAAGAAACTCGTCCAATTCTTCTTCATACTCTTTGATGTAAGAGTCTTCGTTTTGCACCAAACCTTCCACTTCTGCATTGTTATGCTCCTGTACTACAGAGGTCATCTCGACTGTAATAGATGTTGTTTCAACCGCAAACGCTGATCAACTGAACCCCTCTTGTAGTGCGCGCTATTTATACCCTTCCCCCTCCATAGACCTACAGAACCATTTTTACAATACCTGTTAGAGGTGTGTACGTTACAATTTTATCGTGAAGAATCAAGACATACGCAGTTGTATTAGCGGGTATGTTAGATTCAAACTCCATTTCCAACTTAATATCTACACTTGATGACTTTACAGATTCATTTTGTTTAGAACAATCAATAACCACGATAGGAGATTTTGAATTGAACTGCGTTGGTGATAGTAGCGGTGTGTTTGTTTTACCGTAGTAAGATGTTTGAAATCTAGCGTACATATCGTATAGAATGCTATATCGGTTTTTATCAAATGATATGTTTAAATTGTCATATGGAAAGAATTGCGAGTTGAGGTATAATTTACAATTCTTAAGTTTACAATTATCAAACGATGTCGGATCAGCTGTTATTTTATTTCTTCTATCTGTTTGTAATCCAAATATAACATATCTAGGTTTTTCCAAGTGTGTTGAAGTCTTTATAGTCCATGTATGTCGCTCCGTTGCGGGTAGAATAGGATATTCGTGTAACTCCCAGCTTCTAAATGCTAAAACTATATCGCGGTCCGCCTTTAATTGTCTCAACAAAGTAATCCTGTGTTCATCTGCAAGTTTTAGGTGTGGTACCCTCCAAACAATCTTTTTTAAATCCAACTTCCAGTCCAGGTTAGCCTCAGTCGTTGCCCCTGGAGCTAATATTATATCTTTATCATTTGAAGCTCTTAGAAGAACCAATTCTTGTTTGACATTAATTAATATTTTATTGTAATCTTCTGCAAAACCTAATAATAATTTTAAAGGTACGTAAAAGTCAAAATAGCCCTTGTCATCGGGTTTTATAGTGGATAAATCTGGTGTAACCCATCCTGCGACAGCTAACAGGTTTTTCTCGTTTGGTGTTATGGAGCATAATCCTTTTAATGTACTGGCTATTCCAACCTTTTTTGTAGAATCTACTGTAACACCTGAAATTTCATACCTTATTTCATCAAAAAGAAAAGCCATTGGGTTATTAATAAACGGTATAGTTGTTCCTTCATTTCCATCTTTCTTTGTTACTCTTCCTTCAATGTATAAATAACTTTCGGAAGGTAAGGTGTAAATATCTTGTTGTTGAATAGGAATTCTGATTTCATCGTTATTGTTTAATTTCGATGAAGCGTAAGGGTTGTGGGTGTGATATTCTTTTTCCCACAAGGTCTTGTCGAACGTCGGTCCGTGCGCTATATCCAGAATATCCATTGTTAATAACTTTAAAACCACTCTCTTTTAAAAATCGAATGTTTTCACTTGTTAACTCCTCTGACGCTGATACGCTACTGAGCTTTTTATCACTCACTCGATCCCTTTTAAACGTCAATCCCATTATTTATAAAATCGATCGTATATGTATTCTTATTGTGACAGTTTCACCTCTAAAGTCAACTATGTTACCGTCTTGATCTAATACGTTCAGAACAATGTCTGAGATGTAACTGGTGTTTAAAGGTAAATACACTAGGTTTTGTGGTCTTTCAATTATTTTAAATCCTGGAGGCACCGATGGGTAAAATGTATGCAATATGTGTCGATTTTCACCCAGTCTGTACGATCCTTGTATAATGTTACAAGTTATATCAATTGTGTTCAATGTAAGTATGCTTACAGTATTTGAACTTGTATGTTTCTTATTTCTCTCTAATATCGGTGTTGTAGAAGGAAATCCTAATAATCCTCCAACTGAATGTGGTTTGCTAAAATCTATATAATACTTTGATTTAATTTCTGTTTTTAAAGTATTATTATTTCCTTCTATAGTAATATTATCTTCTCCCAGCTTTTTCTGTATTTCCTTGCATATATCATCTATTTCATAAGACCCCGTGGATAGAGCAACTTCGTTAGGCTGGAGGAACTGTCCTTTTGCATCCTTTGCTTTATAGTAGTGAAGTTTATTATTCACGCCTTCAGTAATATTTGGTATAGAATTATAAGTTGTAAAATCTAGTAATGCTGCTTCCCATTGTTTTTCTTTATGTAAACGTAATGCGGGGAATAAAGTGCTCCGCAAGGTTGATGTTGTACCAGTCAAAGAGACCGTATATGAAGACATCTTAAAGCTGACTGACACTTTTTGCTAAAAACTCCAAACATAAATGTCCACAGATAGATGTATCGTCAGGTTGCACCCGCTCATAATTGTATAAAACTTGTTTAGCAGAACGAAAATACTTTTGAAGTTCCTTTGGAGGTGGTAAATTACCAAAACTGTCAAAATAGTAAACTGTTGAACCGAGTTTCTTATAACATACCCAATGTGTACCCGGTCCCTCACTATTATCTAGATTTACTATACCACTCTCATTTTTCCACATTTCTGATGGTAAATTATCTTTCATAAACACTCCTCTGAAGAATGGTATCTTTAAACAAGAAACATATCTAAAAAGATCTTGGTTATTTAATGCACGATTAGGAACTATTAACTGTTTTCTTGTATTTAATAGGCACGATACGGCCTTAGGTAAAGTCCTTGTCCTTTTTTTATCATGGACCATATTGATGGTTTGACTTTTTTAGTAGAACGTCTAGTGTTTCGTTTAATTCTTCCTCCTAGTTTTCGAGTTGTTTTTCTCCTTCCCCCTCTTCTCTTTTTCCTTCCACCACCAATTGCTGTTTTGGTTTTCATTGCTGCTGCCACTGCTAATGCTGCCGCTCTTTCGCCAAGACTAACGTCACTCGCTTTAACTCTTTCCCAAGCTTTTTTTGCAAGTATTTTATCGGCCACTGATCTGTGAGCAGAATCACTAAATTTTGAATAGGCTATATCGTGCTCTTTACAAGCCTGATCTAATTTATTGATTCCCGGGTCTCCTCTTGTCAATCTTTTTTTCAATTTAGTTCCAGGTCCACAATATTGATAACCGCCAGGTAGATGAAGTTCGATAGGTAACAAATCTATGGATTTATTAACTAAAGCTGAAATCGGTTTTCCTAGCAAGTTTAGTGTTGAAGAGACAGCACCGCCTCCTTTCGTTATCGAATCTCGATGAGAACTAACACTGCTCCTTTTTCCCATTGATATTTATACCTTTCTCAGGTGACGGATTAACAAAGAATGATCCTTTCAATGCTTTGCCATCCATTATATACCTCTTCATCGTTCGATTATACCTCTATTTAATAATTCAGCAATTAAAGCAACCCATTCGTTTTGAAGACCTGTGTGACCCGCTTCTATTGCTTCATGTATCAAACGCATTCTATTTACTAATTTATTAACATCATTATAATAAATTATATTTGTATTATAAGTATTTTTTAATAATCCCTCTCCAGAAGCTGTTTTTTCATTTACCTTTCTTTTTTTCCTTTCAGTATAAAAAGGAGTAACTTCTTCAGTAGACATGAACCTCTTTTTAGTTTTTTCCAGTTTTGTTGGAAATAACTCTGAAATAATGTTCCTATACTTTATAGATTGATTTCTATGTATTGAAGATGTTGGTTTATAATTCTTTTTATGAGAATTTGTATCTAGACATATACCTTTAAAAGTTGCCAAGTCTCGTGTGGTATATTTGACAGGTTTGCTTTTAAAAATCAATTCAAACAATCCGTTTGTTCCTTTGTACGTTTTACCATTTATAATTATATTATCCTGCTCATCTACATCTAACTTGCTATCTCCAATCATTAAACCTCCTCTTTCCAGCCTAGCTCCGTATACATGATAATTTCTATTAGGTATAGAAGACTGTAACATCTTTAATACATATTTTCTACCAAGATCACCTTTAAACTGAATATCTAAACCCAATCTGCTAATATCTGACGGGGCACCCTCTTGTATGTCTTCTTCTTCCTCTTCACTTATATTTTTACCCTGTTCATATTGTATTTCTTCCGGTTCATCTTCAGTTTCTTCAAATTCTTCTTCAGTTTCTTCAGTTTCTTCAGTTTCTTCAGTTTTATCATCAGATTTTAAAAAAGGTAAAATTAAATCTCCTTCTGAAACTTTTCCAAGCTTTTGAGATACTTCCCTTAAAGGATCAATAACTGGTTTAAATGTTGTTTCAAGAAACTTATCTCTCTCACTAATCCCTAGTCTTAATGCTCTGTTTTTACTTCTTATAGAATCGCTTAGCGATTTTATCTCTTTTATCAACTTTTCTTGGTTAACCATGTTCACCCAACGGAAACCTTGTTCATAATGCAAATGTATCTCTATTTCTTTGTCTTTTGGTTTTATAAGTTATGTATTCACTCAACATTTCGTAAGATTTTTGTTGCAGGATTTATAAAGTATTTGTTTACAATATTTGTTTGAATCCAATCATTCTTCTTATTTTCTTTAATTCTAGTTTTAGCCAAATCATTATAAAAATCAAAAAACATTTCGCTTAAAACTCGAACAAAATAGTTTTTAATTGACGTTATTTCAGACTGTAAAGTTTGAAAATTTATAGCATCATTTTTATCTTGAGGATCATTAACATATCTTAATCGTTTATTACTAATATTATAATCACCCTCTGGGGTAAGGGGCAATCCGGTGTACGATTCTTTGTCATTTGACCTTGATCTTACACCGAATTCGGTATAGCGTCCGAACTTGTCCACACTCATTTTATAAATGATTAAGTCCTTATGTATGAAAATATATATATATAACATTTTTAGCCTTTCCTTGTTACCATTTGATCACTTTCTGAAGTTCTAAAAGGGCTACCATCAGCATCAACTAATACATCATCTGTTATTCTTTTAAATACATAATTTTTTGGTTTATATGGTCTATTGTCTATGTATTTAAATCCGCTCACAGATGTGGGATCACCAACCAACAAATCACGATTGTACTTCATCAAATCAAATTCTACACCAGCATATTTAAACTTTTTAACTTCATCATCATACCATAAAGCCTGTGACATTAAACAAATATCATCCCCAAATTCTCCCTTTGGTAAATTCCTTATGAATTGATTTTCAGCATCCCAACATTTTTCTTTTTTATCGAACATTATTACGTTGTACACTTTATCCCCCTGTTTAATTATGCTTTTCTCACCCTTTGTTAATATTTGTCCCACCACTGCTACATCTGTTGGCAATACACCTTCTTTTGTATTTGTTATTTGTTTACTGTTAGCATTAAACTTATCCCCGTTTAATGTAATAGTCTGACTTTTTGTAACACAATCATTATCATTTACAGCGGGTTTAACACGAACTAATCTTTTATTTTCAAAATCCCAATATCCTTTACTCTTTAATGGTATTTGAGAAACATTTGCAGCATCACCGCTTTCCTTACCATCATTTAGATTACTAATTGTATGGTGATTAGCATTCCATTTGTCTTCTTTTAATTCTAAGAAATTATATTTGTTATCACCTTGTACAAAGTTGTCTCCTTGTCTAGTTAGCGTTTGACCCATCACAGGTACTTCGTCTGGTTGTTCAGCTTGTAGTATATTATTTATTTTACGTTTTTTACCATTCCACATATTATCTTTCAATTCTAAACATTCATAATTCATTTTTCCTTGTACAAATGCATCTCCTTGTCTAGTTATAGTCTTTTCCAATTTAGAGTCTAAATATATTTTTGTTATTGAATCTTGTTCATTTTCTGGATTACCGATATTTGCAATTCTATGAATTTTTGCATCGTACACATCTCCTTTAAGTTTTAAGCTTGTTGACACTTCCGATTGTAAAGTTTTTAAATTTATAGCGTCATTACTATCTTGAGGATCATTAACATACTTTAAACGTTTATTACTAATGTTGTAGTCGCCCTCCGGTGTAAGAGGCAAACCGGTGTGAGCTTCTTTATCATAAAATCTTGATCTTACACCGGATTCGGTATAACGTCCGAACTTGTCCACACTCATTTTACAAATGACTGTATCATCGTTTATAAAACTATTTATATACGTTACAAAATAAAGACCAATTTAGCAATTTTATATAAGATTATGTGTTTATGTTATTGAACTAAAACAATTCGATCTAATCCCAATCTATATCTACCATTTTTAACACTTTGTTCTTTATCAATCACCAGGAATCCATATTTATCTTCCCATGCTTTACTACAAATTTCTTTTAGCCTTTCAAACGACATATCAGCACCAACATGATCGTGATGTATATGTTTTAAATTCATATCGTCTTGTTTAAATATAACGATAATATTTGCGTTATCCCTAATTAACTGTTTTGGGATTTTGCTATATGTTTGACCAATGTAGATACAGTCTATATTGTGATGTCTCCCCATCGCGAAATAGTTTCTAATGGTGTCATGGTTTTCACAAGAAACATCATCAAAAATAAAGACTGAGTAAGGCTTTGCTTCATTCGGCTGCAAAATTTTATCACTTGCATCAAATTTGAAAAAAAATACTTCCGGTACATCAGATATTATTTTATCTAATAACTGATATTTTGGTTGGAGCAAAGACTTTGAAAAAATGTATAGATTATTAAACTTTAATCCGTTAGGATTAGTTATTAAATTAAACACTACATTTGTTTTCCCACAATTTGAAGGTCCACTCACTATACACCTTACGCTGTTTGGTAATAAGTTTCCATGTTTCCCTTCTACATGTTTTACACTATCCACAGTTAATTCATCTATATTCGCAATTATAAAAGAATCCTTAAGTTTTATAATCTCCATGTCAACACTCTTTGACGGTTAACTTGATACTAGTGAAATCTTATAAAAGATCTTGTTTAGATACCCACGAGTCTGCACTTTCATCAAAACCCAGCCAGCGCACCAATACTCGGTCGTTCTTTCGTTTTAATATCTTTTCCACAAGATAAACATCTCCAACAGTAGACTTTAACATTTCATGCCCGTAAAAACCACCTTGTAAAAGTTCTCCTTTATTATCCTTAAGTAAATAAGTTTCTGGATATGTAGGTTGTACTCTATGTACGGTAAAAACTTCATTAGTCCAGTTGGGTAAGTATTTCTTGCTAAATACTCCTTTATATTTGCTAATACGAACTTTATCCCCCACGTTGAATTTTCGTGGTGATCTCTTTTCTACTTTAGGTTTGGTGTTCTTTTTAATATTTTTCAAAATTTGTTTGGAGTTTTTTTTTGTCACCTCAATCGGTTTCATCCGGATAGTTCTATGGAACTTGTTGTTATAATTGTGTATTAAGTCGGGAAGTATGTCATACCACACGTGGGAACCTCTATTTGAAAAAGCTTTATACATTGCTCCTTTTAAAGTTCTATTAAACCTTTCGATAATAGCTGCTTTCGTTTCAGATTTCGTAGAATAATGGTTTACATTATATTTTTCCATCAGCTTTGATAAATCTTTATTAAAATATTCTTTTCCGTCATCAGTTTGCAAATGTTTTATAGTGTTTTTATCTCTACGTATAGCTAACTCCATTGCTTTTGTCACGCTCTGACCTGTTTTGTCTTTTAATGGAATAGCGTCTGCGACTTTTGTAAAACAGTTTATAACTGTTAGTATATATTTAAATCCTTTGTTTATTTTACTGTAAGGTTTCATTTCAATTAAGTCTGCTTGATAAAGATCATTTATACCTTTTATAACAGTATTTCTTCTTGGAAAGTGTATTCTTGCAGATTTATGAAGCTCAGCAACAATTTTACTCTTTAGATCCATATCAGTTGATAGTTCAACCAGCACTTCTAGAGGAGTATTAAATATCGCTTGTATATACTCGTTCTTAATAGTTCAAGGTCACCCAAAAATGGTGTAAAAAAGGAGGAACACAGCAAGATACTGCTGTGTTCCCCCTTTTTTACGGAAAGGAAAAGGATGTAGGACGATGAAAGGATTACTCGTCAATAGGGTTGAGGGAATAGTGACCGAATGGCAAAGTGTATATGTTGTCTGGAAGAAGGATATGTCGTTTGTCGTCAGTAGAGGAAAGTGCTTTTTTAACTTCTGTTAGACTGTACAGCTGATGGTTAAAACTTCTGATTGTATTGAATTTTGCTGTTATAACTTGATTTTCAAATAAACATTGTTTGTAGTGTTCAAAATGTACTTTCTTTTTTAAATATAAATTCTTTACACCTTTAGCTTTTTTAATATAGCTATTCTTTTCTTCTTCTTCTTCATTTTCATTATAGAGTTTCAAAGAATACAGTTTAGACATAAGTGCAACAATCTCTTCAAGTAGAACACCATTTGTTTCATCTTTGAATTTGCCTAGTACTTTTTTGTTTCTGTCGTCATCATAGTTGGGATGATCTTTTGGGTAGTCGGAGAAATCAAAGTCATTTTTGTAAATAAATGTACGTAAATCTTCATACATGTCCAGTGTGAGTATGCGATATATAAAAGCGTCAGTGTCCATATATGTAATACATATATTTTCTCTTCCGTAAAACGCGACCATTTTATTATAGTGAAAGTCGTACATATGTGTTTTAGAAATATCCAAGATTGACATTCCAATATACAAAGGCCGATCCATTTTCACACTTGTTTTCTTCATGGATACTGCTACAAGGTTTTCATTTATAATTACAGATGTTCCAAAGTTTGGCTTTTGTACAAGTTTCTGTAGTTTTTTTGGGTTAGTAACAAGTTTAACATTTTTGTGTCTTCTTTTGTTTTCAAGTGTTTTACCAAATATTGCGTTGTTCATTAATTTAAAGAAATCCTTTTGAAAAATTGATGTAGCTGCTGCTCTTCTGGTGGTATTAGAATCGATGTAGGGTTTCAACCAGCATGATTGGGAAAATTCCAAAACTCTATGTATCTTTGTTATACGTAATCCCAATTCGATAGCTTGTTGAACAACCCAAAAGTGAGCTACGTATCGTTGTTTGTTATTTAAAGTCATCATTAATTTAGGATGTTTTCCAGTTGGAGAAACTTCTGTTTTTGCAAGTAGTGGGAAATCGTAATGAAGATCGTGTAAGTGGTCAGGATATTCAAAGTCGCAATCTAAAATGTAACCAGTGTCTCCATGTTTTTGAATTTGTAAAACATCACCAATAGATTCTGGATTAACCCATTTAAAATTGTCAAATGGAAGTGGGTTTGACATAGCCCATCCATACAAGTTATTGGCATCGAAATATCCTAAGTATACTGATGGGTTTCCTTCATCATAGTCGGGAAGGTATTTGTTGTTGGCTTTAACATGTCTCGTAACACTTTGAGTCAATCCGCCTCTAACTCCGGATTCAACCATTAAAACCATGTCAATATCTGTTAAAAGCTGTAGTTTGCATTTTGTTTTTTTTAACATAGCTTGCCAAGCTAATCCTGGAGAAGTATACGAGTGTAAAGGGTCCAAACCATATGCAGCAAAACAAGTGTTTCGAAACTCTTCTATCACATCGCAAAGAAGAGTGACGTCAAGTTTCACATAAAAGTCTGAGTAATCTCCTAAGGTCTTCATATCCAACTCGTCCCATACTCGACATGCGTGTTGATAGTCTTCGGGTTCTATTTCTGTATCATTAAGTTTGTTTTTAAATTTGTCCGGTGTGGGAAGGGATGTTTCGTCAAATCTATGCAGTCCATCAATGTAATCATAGGGAAAGACTCCTTTTCGAAGAGCTAAATCCATTTTATCATTAGGTACAATTTTGCTTGTTTCAATCAAATCTTCTCTTCTTAAGTTTTTAGTTAATGTCATAAGGCTAAAAGGCATAAATCTGAAAGAATCAACAAATCTTAGTTTTATTTTATTAACCTTTTTAGAAAAACTTATAAATTTTTCCATAGTTGTAGCCAAAACATCTATTGCTCCATCATCTCTTCCTAACTCTGGGATTATAAAATGGGAGTCGTAACCACTAAGATTGTGCAGAACAACTGGAATAAAAGATGGAAGTTTGTAGTTTAAATTGCAAGCATTACAGGCTGCACCTCTGTAAGCTCCTGTGAGATGGTCATGATCACGGACTTTTAGGTTATCAGGTGTGAATGTGTTATTACACAAATAACATGTTGTTGCCGAAGCATATTGTTGTAGTTCATCTTCTTCCATTTGGGCCATTGGTAACACGTTTCGATACATTTCTTCCACTTTTCCAGCTATATTATACAATTCATCAACAAAGTATCGAGCTGCTTCTTCACCACGATAAATTTTCGGCGTAGACGATAATTCGTATTTTTGGAGATGTTCTTCAGAAAGTGTGGATTTAATAATATAACAATAACTGTTTGGTGTATGCAGCTGATATCTGCTTCTTCTTGTAACTTCCTCTTCTTGGAGTTCAAGTGGAAGTAATGTTGATTCGAAATCAGCATACACAATAACTGGAATACGGTATTGTTGAATTACTTTATCAAATTTTACTTGTGCTCTGCTAAGAGGTGGCAATTTAATTCTTACCTCATAGTTTCCACTACATAACCTCTGATGTTCTAATAACCATTCCAAACCTCCCTTTCCTAATGGTTTGTTTACATGACAAAAACATCTTTTACAAGTGGTGTTTTCTCCGTTACGTTTTGATACTTGTTTTGAAACAAGAGCTTCAAATTTGTTAATATATACATAGTGTGATATATCTCCTTTAGTGATCAATAGCAGATCTGTATGATTTATGCGTTCATTTGGTGTTATACGCAAAGGATACGCATTGTTTGATGAATCTAAACCAAACATGTTGACAGAAGCTGTAGGATTTTGCTTTTCAAATTTGGATACATCTTTAATTGCAACAGGGTAACTCATTCCCTGAAAGTTATATCTATGTTGAACTTCTTCATATTCTCTACTTGGTCTTTCCTTATGAGTTTTTACATATTTTACCAACATTGCATATTTAAAACATTCAGTATCTTCATTTTGTACGTTAATACAGGATTTGGTATTTTTAATTTTTTCTGGTAGAGGAATCTAGCTACTTCCTCTTATACCATACCCGTGTTTATGTACTCTTACGTCAAGACCGGTTATGTTTAATAAACTCCATCCAGAACCTCTTCCTTCATGTTCTTGTAGTTTTGTTAGAAGTTCATCAAAACATTCATTTACTATAGACTCAATGTCTGATGCAAACATGATGGTCCGGTTTTTTGTTAAGAATCCTCTTGGTGATGTTTCATTTTGAATGTTAGTAAACACTGCATCCAGTAACAGTCCGAATTTGATAAAGTTTAATCTTTTTAGTTCATTTTCCAAAGTTTTGCGCACTAACCCTTTTGCTTTACTTACGAATTTGTCTAGTTGTAGTTGTGCATTGTCAATTTTAAAATGAGTTACTACATTACCTGGAAGTGCACGGGCGTGTAGTTCCGCATTTACTATTGGTCCAGGCGCATAATTAATAACACTTGGTCTTGAAATTTGATGTTGGGCTAGCATGTGATCTATTGTTTCCAATTCTTCTTCTTCATTTTGTTCAATTCCCATGTTATTGTTGTTATGTTGTACTTCTTTATGAATGTTTAAAAGCCATTCATCTTTAAACGAATCTCCACAAATATCGCAGCGGTACATCATGTAGGTGTGTGTCTTCTTCAAAGGTTAGCCTATTACAGATGAGACCCCCACTAATAAACCTCTATTTATACCCAATTAAAAAGTGTTGGTGGTGGTGGGGGGTAAGTAATGAATGTAATGTAAATAAAGGGGTATTTTGTAAAAAGAAAATATATCGTTGAATTTTTATACAACCGAAGTTTTTAAAGCCCTGTCAGTGGGTCAAGGTCGTTTGATCACATTGCCAGAACGGGGAATAGAGCAGTAAGTAATTCTCACTTTGACTACAAACTGCTCTATTCCCCGCTCTGTATTTGAAACTAATCCACTCGAATACTGTTTACGAGGTTGTGTAATAAAGACACAGGATGTAACCTTCTCGTAATAAACGGTAGATTTCGTTTGCCAAAGGGATTTGTTTTATATTTATTTTAATTTCTTCTGCTTCACGAATACCTGTTCCTCTTACATGCACATTGTGAAACTCCATAAGCAGTTGATAAACACGATGGAGAAAAATATCCGCTTCAGTAACAGAGGTTATACAATGTATGAGTACCATGGTAGATGCTCTATGAAGCAGTTCACAACCAAAGTGGTAATCAGAATTGCAACATAGCGCTTATATAGCAGTTTTATATAAAAAATTAAGTGGTGGGGAGCAAATAGTTGTATGATTATAATTTTTTGCATTAGCTTTTAAAATTAAACTTTTAAAGTCTTTCAAGTGGGTCAAGGTCATCTAAACATATTGCCAGAACGGGGAATAGAGCAGTAAGTTATTGTAACAAACTGATCTACTCCCCGCTCTGTATTTAAAGTTAAATATTTGAAGAAAGAAGATTATTCAGACTCATCCGATGATGATGATGATGATGATGATGAGGTCATTTCGCAGAATAAGCGGCGACGAGCACTAAAGTCCCCTGTGTCTGGATTTATAAATAACCCATCGGTATTGCTACTACTTAAAGGAGTTTCAATATTAATGGGTTCCATTTCCTCCAAACAGAGCAACTGATGATACATAATCAACGTCTCTGGATCAACGTCGTCGTCACTCAACAGCTCGATTTGCTCCATCTCCCCAAAATATGGTACACTGCTGGAAATATCGCTTAATAGTTCAAGATTACTAAATAAATCATCTTCCATTTCTGAATCGTCTTCGTCTTCGTCTTCGTTAATTTCTACTGGAATATTTTTTATAATTTCCAGTATAGTCTTCTTAGAAGGGAAGATATTCTCTCTAGGTGACATGATTCCAAGTAACAGACTGATTTTACTACTAATGGGAAACCTCCTTTTATACCCCGATTTAGGTGGTGGGGGGTGTAAGTGAGAGGGAAAAGGTATTTTTATTTACAAAATCAATACTATCCGCAAGTCTTTTAAGTCTTGTAAGCAGGTCAAGGTTACCTGAACATACTTCCAAAACGGGGAATAGAGCAGTAAGTAGTTCTCACTTAGACCACAAACTGATCTATTCCCCGCTCTGTTTTTTTTTCAACCCCTTCCTCTTTTTTATTGTTTTAACAAAGGTTTCGTTTTATATAAAATGTTATGTTGATAATCCATCCCTGCCGGAGTAATCTTGCCAATATACTCAACATTTTACGTAACAATATATTATCTGGGTAGTTTGTTTTCCATGCTTCCTGTTCACTATTAAACACTGGACTTGTAGGCTTCCACATATACAAATCGCAACCAACCTCACAATCGATAAATTTTTTCAGTACACTTCTCAAGGCAGTTAACTGATTTACATTTTCAATTCTTCTGCTTACTACTAGTGTTGCAGCAGAGATAGAGAGAGCGTTATACAGAGCAGATGCACTCATTTTCAGCAGAATGATTGTACCACTGACGCAAAACCTTCTTTTATACCCGATCCAGTTGGTGGAGGATAAGTGGTGGGGGGTTTTAGTAATAGGGAAGGGGTAGGTTATAAAATTAAAATATATCTAACAATTGTATACCATCTTAAAGGTTTTTAAAGCTCGTAATTGGGTCAAGGACACCTTAAAATACCACCAGAACAGGGATAAGAGCAGTAAGTGATTCTTATTCAAACCGCAAACTGATCTTATCCCTGCTCTGTATTACCCCACTCTGTATTTTAAAGGTCTTTAGTTTTCGCTAAACAAACGTTGAAGCGAAATCTCATCTAGAAGAATTTCTTGAAAAGTTGAGGTTGTGATTGGTTGTTCAGGCAGTTGGGGTGAAGTAAATGGGTTTTCCAATTCCATTTGTAAGGTTTTGATATATTTTGTTGCAAGGTGTATAATCGATAATTTGGTCATTTTCGAATTAGCAAATGGTAATTTGGATTGTAGTACTCTATAAGCTTGATTTACTTTTAAAACCCTTTTCTGCTCCCGGACATTTCTTGGCTCGCTATTTACGTTAGTTGATCCAGCTTGACCGTCCATAGCTGACTACTAACTAAATTCTGGAACGGTCGCTTAAATACCATTAGAGTGGGGGTAGGTGGTAGGGAAGGGGTGTTTTATTTAACATATCTATCCTATCCGCAAATTTTCTAAGTCTGTGAGTGGGTCAAGGCCACCTAAACTTACTACCAAAACGGGGAATAGAGCAGTAAGTGGTTCTCACTTAGACCACAAACTGATCTATTCCCCGCTTTGTATTTTATAAGTCTTTCATTGGTTAAAATGATCATTCGTCCTGGTCCTCATCAAGAAGGAAAAGTTGTTTATAGACTGAGGGTTCTTCATCGAAGAAATGTTGAGCCGCTAAGTCATCCTCTTGAAGAAAAACAGATTCAAACGGTTGAGGGGTGAGCGGTTTCTCAGATGTTTGGGGTACCATGAGTTGTGACTCAAGATGCTTGGTATACTTGATGGCCATTGTTATAATTTTAAATTTAGATTCATCGGCATGCGCAAATGGTAAGCTGCTTTTTAGTCTTTGAAAACCATCGTTCATTCTTGCTCTCCATTTCCGCGAACTTTCAACGTTTCTCTTGGTTTTAAGAGATCCGGAGTTGGATGTGCTTGCTGAGGTCTTCATAGCTGACTAATAAGTATATTCCGAAGCGCTCGCTTAAATACCCACAAGCCCTCACCAATACCCATCAACCCCCTCTTTTTTCTTGACTCATATTTTTGGCTTAGTACAATATATTTAAGTTTAAAATCTAGGTCAAGGTCGTTGTAACATTAAAAAAAATGTGGACAACCTATTTACATTTTGCAGCATGTGCTACAAAATTTAAATAGGTTGTCCACACTTTTTTCAATTTGGAAAAGAAATTTATTTAATTTGAAAAGAACTTTTTTTATTACAATTTTTTCCACTCAGTTTTTCCCTTATTGTTTCGGATTAAGTAGTGTTTTTTGTTGGGTTTTTCAGGATAATCCATGCCTTTAGGCAATCTTAAAATGTAGAGTTGATCTCCACATTTTAACATTACTTTTAAAAAACCCATTGTTTTGACAAAGAAGTATTGTTTGTTTTTGGAAAGTCTATTAATCCGAGTGTTGGTTGGTTTCACTGATGGATGTGTTGTAGAAAGAGAAACGCTGCCCTTCTGTTTTTGTTTTAAATGAAAACTGCATAACTGTTTATTTAAAATACAACATTTTGCACAGCGTTCACCTTTCTTTGAACCTTTTTTGAAAATATAATTGCATTGTTGTGCAGGAAGTATGCACATCCTTTGCAATGACTTAAATTGTTTGAATTTATCTGAAGGATACTGACTATTTGTGCAAATTACTAGAGGTCTGGTTGAACTTGTAGAAGGTGGAGTTTCAGTTGAAGGGGTAGTAAATGTTTCAGAGCTCGAGCTCGAGGAGGATGATGAAGAGGTGGAGCTCGAACTAGAGGACGATGACGAAGTGGATCTCGAGGATGATGATGAAGGAGAAGATGAACGTGAGCGAGATGTAGCGGAAGGACACTCATCAATATTTACGACGGGTGGTGGAGTCATCTCGGTTGTTTTCTCAGGGATGATCAGGGCCATTGCAAGAGCCTGACGAAGAATAGAACCAACAGCAGAAGTCGAGGGTGATGCAGAAGTCGAGGGTGATGCAGAAGTCGAAGGTGATGCAGAAGTCGAGGGCGATGCAAGAGCCTGGCGAAGAATAGAACCAGCAGAAGTCGAGGGTAATGCAGAAGTCGAGGGTGATGCAGACGTCGAAGGTGATGCAGAAGTCGAGGGCGATGCAAGAGCCTGGCGAAGAATAGAACCAGCAGAAGTTGGAGGTGATGTAGAAGTAGAGGGTGACGGTAACAAATCAGAACAAGAAGGAATAGTAGCTTTCATCTTCATTGGTTTTGTTTGTTTCCTAATGTAGGCGTTTGGATCCATAGGTCTGAGCGTAAGCAAGCACAGGCAGCAGAATGATTTTACCAGTGATGGGGAACTTCTTTTATACCCGATGTAAGTGGTGGGGAGTGCAAGAGTTAGAGAGGGGATATTGTTGTAAAATATAAATATATCTTCTAATATTTTACCAAACGAACATATTCTAAGTCTCCAAGGTCATCTAAACAATTGGTAAAACGAGAAACAGAGCAGTATGTAATTCTCACTTGAATTATAAACTACACTGTTCCCCGCTCTGTATTAAAGCAAACAATTATAATCAATGAATTGAATAAGTCCCGTCAGTAGGTCAAGGCCATCTAAACAATTGCCAAAATGATCAACAGAGCAGTATGTAATTTTCACTTGAATTATAAACTGCTCTGTTCCCCACTCTGTATTAAAGAAAAACAATTATAATCAATGAATTTTAATAAGTTCCGTCAGTAGGTCAAGGTCATATAAACATATTGCCAAAACAGGGAATAGAGCGACAATTGATGCTCTATTCCCAGTTCTGTATTTGAAATGATAATTTTGAGGAACCCCGCAAAAAGCTACAACCAAGGTCTGTGTTACAATGGCTAACATCATCCTGAAACCCAATGGTACGTATATACAAACAAAGGGCGTCAGGCAGCCGAAAACCAAAGTTTTGACCAAGGTATTTTACAAAGACTGATTTAAAATTCAAAGGGAAAATACTTATGAAAGATACTCACAGTTATAGGCAATAATCCTAATAACAGGAACCTTTTACTAATTAACCCCCCAAGAAGTTACAAATGGATTGCAAGGTGTATTGACTAAGATACAAAGACTGCTTTAATATTCACAAAAGTTTCTCGTTCGGGAGAGGTAAGATAGGTAATGTCAACCGGTTTGCATGGCCGTATTGACAGGCCGGTTTTCAGGGCCGAACCTTTTTGTAAAGGAATGGGGGGTTTATTTGAGAAACATATTAAATTAATTTGACAACAATTCAAGACTTTACCCCAGTTTACATAAGACCGGTTTGCAGGGCCGAACCTTTTTGTAGGAAATGACTTTACCCACAGGTACATATTTAATTAGTAAATAAGACACTTTAACCAACACCAAATATAATCACAAACACTAACTATGTACTACTAGCAAACAACAAGCAAAAATCTAACAAACAAACTACCATGCTTAACTAACATGCACATGCAAATGCGCATGATCTGTTAATTGCACGTCGGGCCCAACGCACATTTAACAGACCTACGCTGGCAGAGTGCTACCCGCTGGTACGTAGATACAAACAACGGGCAGCGAGCAACTGCGAAAAGACTGCAGACTGCTCCCGCTTATAAAGGCGACAGTCACTGGTGGGGGAACCCCACCTGCTCCACCTGTCTGACCTCAAAAGGTAAACCCCAGCTGTATAACCACATATGTGAAAGTGTTAGAGAGAGGGGATATGGTTGTGAGGGATAAATATATTTTCTAATATTTTACTAAACGAAAAAGAAAATACCCACTGTTCCAGAAATTCGTAAACATTTAGTGAATTAATTACAAGTTACAAAATTATTAATTACAAGTACAACCGTGTTTTATGTATAAAAATAAAAGCTTAGAATGTAAACTTTCTAATAGTATGTAACTCATTGCGTTACATTGACGTTTAAAAGTCAAAATATGCAGTTTAGTACAGACATATAAAATTTGTCTTTCAGAGACGCTTGCCAGATCTAGAGTTAGAGCAATCTTCCTTCCCAGCTGCATGACCATATATGGATAGAGCAAGGTTTCGCTTTCTGACCCTCTATACTCCGTCGGCAAGCTCATTCTGGTTTTGTCTCGCACACTGGAACCACGCTCTACAATGTCGTCCCCAATAACCCCTGAGAAGCTGCGTCGCCTGAAGGAGTCCTTGAAGAGAGTGGAGAAGAGAAGTGGGTTTAAGAAGCCGACTTCATTTAAGTCAAGAGTGAAGAGCAATTTTCAAAACCA
This sequence comes from Allygus modestus, assembly GCA_963675035.1. Taxonomy (NCBI): domain Eukaryota; kingdom Metazoa; phylum Arthropoda; class Insecta; order Hemiptera; family Cicadellidae; genus Allygus; species Allygus modestus. Next base: position 135,950,787 of record OY776117.1, read on the forward strand.
TCCGCTGTACTTTGCACAACCACCGACACAACCAACAACAACAGCAACTGAGCCTCGACCTTCGACTCCACCTCCTACCGTCGATGAAGTCATGGAGCAAACGAAGGTAATGCAAGAACATGAGCTAATCACGCCCTTGCATCAAATAACTGCAAAGTTTCGACAGTTAAAAGTAAACGTACAATATAAATTTGTGGCGAAATTGGATGACAATTGTTTCATTTTATTTCACAACGAATGTCACATTAACGTCCACTTACCAAGAACACTACCACCGCCGCCTTCTATGATTCCCCATAAAAAATGGTTATATTTCATCCGGCAAAACGGTACAGCGGATTGGATTCTACAGTAGAACACTCATCACCCCCCACATCGGCTTCTCCACCCACATCGGCTTCTCCACCCACACAACTCTTCTAGGACACCAAAAACGGTTCTTTTCAGGACCAACCTAAACATTACAAGTTAGGGACTTTGCCTGTAATAGGTAGACGATTTTTATTAGTCGCCAATTGACCTTGACCGTGAGGCAGGTCCTTGACCGTGAGGCAGGCCAAACAGTTTCTAATTGGTCTCTAACCACATTCCGAAACGGCGCGGCGAATAATCTCCAGCCGCTTCCTAAACAGCGACCGGTTTCCCCCCTCTCCACGTTGACCTCTTTGCAACAAAACTTACAGCGTTTCAAATGTATTCTTGCTCCGATTCTTGCTTGACTCCGATACCTCCACATCATTATAAACAACGAGTTAGGAACAAGGAAATCTTCCTATTATTGGAAGATTGCCTTACTTTTGGGATTTAAAATATAACGTAAAAGTACTAAAATTACGCGGCTCGACAAGACAAACAAGAAGTTGCAATTAAAAATTCAAATCCAATTAAAGATATAACAGCAATAGCGGAAAAACAACTATTTTGAGGATAAAGTAACGATGTGAGGAGGGTAGATTTTTATCCTACACGCTAGCGGTACATCACTTTAATTCCAGCTCTTGACAAATACACATCTACCTATAAAGTTTAAGTAAAGTCTGAACATGTCACAGTTTTACAGAAATATGACGAAGGTGTCATATAGTACTCCACTTACGACAACCTTCTACTTTTCCGACAATGAAGATAGAATGTCTACGCTTTTATTGGACTGTGTACGGTTTCGACGAAGGATAATCAAGACTGAAATACTCTTAGCCAGTTGTCTGCTACGAAAGGAGCAACACATGAAGACATGCACTAGTTTAGATCATAGTGACTGTTATACCTATACACATACGATGTTTAGCACTAATCATTAAAGTTTTCAGTTACGGAGCTACAATTCTCACAGTGTAAGAGCTAAACCATAACTAAATAGCTATCCCGTGGTTATTATGCGAAATAAAAAAATTGTGGGAAACGCTGTGGTGGGGGTAAGAGCTGGGTACCCATCCTACATGCTCGTGACACATCAGTGTACCTTCAGCCCATGCCCAGTACTCATGGACTCGTCAATCCAAGACAATACTGTTTCTTCTACATCTTCTTGTAATTTTGAACAAGCTGTCAATAATGTAAATACAACTGATCAAATACAAGTATATGAAGTTTCTACCACAACGTCTTCTGATGCGGAAGCAATAATGTTATCCTTGGTAGGATTTGACTAATGACTATTTTATTTAACAATCATAGAAAGAAGCATTACAGGATCTAACTTATAAATGCATCATTTTGTTCGGCTTGTTGAGACGCGACAGCAGAGTAACCACATGCCATACTTTGGGTAAAGTTTAGCATCAAACAATTTTAATAGTTTAAAATGATCGAATCAAACTTGTGCAAGATAGTTTTTTAAAAACTTCTTCAGACGACCTTGACCTAGTCCAACATCTATGACATCACTAATACGTCGCCAACTACGTCGCTAAATACGTCATTAAATGTCACCTGACCGGAAGCTGTCAATCAAATGGGCCAAAAGTCTCAATTTTTTACTTATTTAGTAGAATAATACATTTCAAGGGTATTTTTCCTTAACTCCATTAGAGGAGCATTAAGTTGAACCTTAGTGAAGTATATCTTTGGTCGAATCTTAGATTTTCTACAAGTAAAAGACGATCCAAAACAGAAGTTAATAGCAGACAAAAAGTAATAAAATTTGTTATCTAAACCAACTGCTGAAAAAGCATCATCCCATTTTTTATGGCTTAGAAAGAATTTGAAAATTCAAACATTGTCCTCATTAAAACACCTGTTGAATCTAAACTTAGGAGTCTCATTTAACCAAGTTGTAGAAAGAGCAATTGTATAAACCTGTGCATGATGATTGGAAATGCCCGAAATAACCACCTCTGTGTTCAACGAAAAAGGACTGATGTTGCAGAAAACATTGTCAATAAGGGATTTGGGACCATTAAACTCTCTAGTATAAGAAGTACTGTGCAGACCAAAAGACAGCATCATTTCAGAGAGTTTGTTAGAGGAGGTGTTACACACAGACAAATCAATATTAAAATCTCCAGCCACTATAACCCTCGTATTATCAAATGATTCAATCCAGTCATTAAGGGATTCCAAAAATCGATCCACACTAACAACTGTTTGGTCCAGTGGCCTATGAACAACAAGCAAAAAGTATGGTATATCCTCCATGTCGAAGGTGATTGCAGCAAATTCAGAAAACCCCTCCGCACTAAAACTACCAACATCAACGTTATGAAATTCAAACCCATCTTTAACTAAAATATAGACACCACCTTTAACCATAGTAGAACGGCAGTAACTAGCGGCAGTAATGTACCAGGGAGACAGAAAGTATTGATTTCGGAAACGTCATGGAAGTGCTCAGATACACAGAATATACTAGGTGCAAATAAATCAATAAATATTCCAACCATATGAAATTTTGACAAAATACCCTGAACAGATATTTTAATTTGAAATACGGTGGGCAATTGTCAAAATGGCATTACTTACTTTCGGGACAACACTGGGGGTATTGCTGACACTGGATGAAAGTTATGATTTGAAAGTTAAATACAGGTTAAACATCATTATAGTTACATTATCAGCCTTACTTTCCAAAGGTAAGAATATAAAGGTTTACAACTAAGGTTTTACCACTAAACCTTACTTAGCTGCTATTATATCTCTGCTATTTAACTAGTAAATGTCCATCTCTAGTGGATCAACGAGATTATCCCTCATCTATCTGGGAACGTTTGTCTAATCTCTTAAGCGTTAACTTTGTAGTTTTTGTAGTGAGACTCCAATGCTGTGATAGCTTAGTGTGGACAAAATGCCCTTCGTTAAGTGTCCAGTTTAGCTTGGCTCGTTGTGTAATTGTTTTACCTAGACACACTCTGTGCTCTGTTCAGGTTAATAAAACTATGAGCCACTGAAATGAACAATGATACTGTTTCCGGTATAATAATATATAAATGTATATTAAAATAAATAAATTGAATGATCGATTTTAAAAACTATTAAAATAGTTATTTTACAAATATAACGTTAATATTAAATTTTTATAAGTTAATTATAAATAATGATAACAGGGCTAACAATTTTAGTTTATCAAAGTATTTTAGGTTTCAAAAAGAAATCAAAGGAATAAAATAAAACATTGAGTAAACTTCAAAGGTAATATACTAAAAATCAAAACAAACGTTCATAAAATGTACTCTGTGGATAACAAAAGGTTATAACATTTCCAGGATTGTGAAATAAAACCAAGCCTTTTATGTCTTTGCAGTAATTACGTTGAGGACGTCTCAGTAAATGTTTGATCAGAAACTGAGACGTTGCTCATAATGCTAAAACGTTAAAATTGTTCGAAAAACACATTCCTTAAGTTGACGACATGGTGTAATTTTAACTGATTTAATCCATAGTTTACTATATTTGTTTGAATATTTTGTTACATAGTCATAAGATAAAGGTGAAAGTTAGTGTGATTTTGGTTACCCTGTTAAAAATTATGGTTTCGTGTAATAAAATATGCTGTATGTATAGTTCATAATACGGCAGTATGTCAATCCCAAGTTATGATAATCAAGGTTTTAGGGAGCCCATTTTCAAATCTTCGCAGCTTGCAATATTTAAACAGGATAAAATAAACTACGTTTACAACACTACAAAATATATTAACCTTTATACTGTACTTACATACAAGACGGTAATTATACAAGAAAGATGTATATTTACCTTATGGTATGGTAGAAGAATAAAAATGTATTTTGCATACATGTGAGATATCGTTTTTTTATCCTGTTTAGTTGTAACAATACGTAATATGATACTCACGATATTATTTATAATATATTTAATCATCCCAGTATACGTTTTTGTAGTAAAGTATAAATGTGAATATATTTTGTAGTGTTGTGAGATGTAGTTTATTTTATCCTATTTTGTTGTAACAATATTTAATATAATACTCAAAATACTATTTATAATATTAAATCATCCAAGTAAATATTTTCGTGGTGCAACAAAGTTATATTAACTTACAGCCAGCAAGTACATGACTGATTTATAGTTCACTAAAATGTAACTTTTTTAAACAATAATCCCTAAATTTATATATGTATTGTCCAAAATATGACAAGAAAACCAAAAACGTCAAGCAAAATTGGTTTTTAGCGAATTTCCCCTATAGGGAAGAAGCTCTCACCGTAGTCGGCATGGTAAGACCTAGGGCCGGGACCATGATATCTTTTCGTTTTGAGGTCCCCAGATGCCAATAACACCGTCCGTTCAAAACTGTATATCTATATGGCCGTGGGTGCGTTAACTCTCGTAAAAATTGTCCGATTTTGATTAAATTTGGTACAAACATGTAAAGTAACATTTATGACAAAAAGTTTTAAAACCAGCCAGATCACTTTATCCAAAGGTTTTTTTGGGGGGGAGGGGTTGTACCCCAAAATTTTTGTTTGTTTTGAGTTTTTTACACGTAATATTTTAGTATATCCAGTTTTACTTTTCACCGTTGAATTCAGCTTAAAAAAAAAGAAATTTGGTATTTTGATCGTTGCTCTGCGTATATCGGTTACAGAGATATTGAAAGTGCTAAACACACGTTGTCCAATGTTATTCTTATGGAGAATAAGACAAATTGTATAACTCGCTTATTTATCAGCTTATCCTGACGAAACTTGGTATATTGCTTTATATCGTTGTGGTCTATTGATATTTTCCCAAAAAACTATTTTTCTAATAGCTACCGTAGCAGCACACCTGCGTACTAGCCCCCATGTTATTCTTATGGGGAATAAGTCAAATGTTATCTGCGTTAATAATGAACATAAATTAATCAAACTTGGTATTTGCCTATACATAAATGAGTTACATTGATATTTGTATTAAATCCTATTTTAGCGAATTCCCTCTATAGGGAAGAAGCTATTACCGTAGGTCTCATGGTAAGACTTAGGCGTGAAACCATGATAACTTTTTGTTTTGAGGTCCCAAGATGTCAAAAACACTATTCGTTCAAATTTATATATATATATATATATATATATATATATATATATATATATATATATATATATATTAAAAATAACAAAGTGATTAGGGCTACTAATATGTTAGTTTTAAGCATAATTTTATAAACAGAGTACCCTTTATGGTTTTAACATAATGTTTTATTAGACGACTAGTTTCAAACCTTTAGGTCATAGTCATGTCTTACATTATTTTTGTAACCTCACATAGTTCAAATTATTAAATGGTAAACAAATTAAGAATCATATGTTAAAATTAAACTTAGAATATGGGGGATTTTCTTTCTTGAATATAATATTTTGTTATTGTCTTGAGGTATATAATATGAAATTATTTCTTTTATCCCTTTTTATATGACAAATTTTGTCGAAGATCGGATTTCTTTGATGTATATTCATGGTGTTCAGCAAATTATTCGGGTTATTTTCGTAATTCATATATATATATATATATATATATATATATATATATATATATATGAAAGTCTTCTTTTACATATAATTTATCTCTTACTTTCTCGTATTCTAATATCGTTAAGTTGTCATTGATACTTTTATAGCTGTGTCTTGATTCAATTAAATGTTCAGCGAAGTTTGATTTCATTGTCGTTCTGTTTCCGGATTTTAGGGCTTGGATGTGTTCTTTAAATCTCGTATTAAAACTTCGACTGGTTTGCCCGATGTAGTAGTTTTCACAGTCGCTGCATTTAATCTGATAGACACCTGATTTGTTTAAATCTCTTACTTGGTTGTTTCGTTCATTTAGTATTCTGTAGTTCATGATTTTATAGGCATTATTTTTTGTTCTATAGCTGGTCTTAATATTTGAATAATGTCATTAATTTGAGTAGTTGTAAGTTCACCTCGGTTTGTTAATTGTCGTTTGAGTATTGCTACAGATTCCCCTATAGGGATGTTAGAATACATGTCATTTACATCAAACGATAGAAAAATTGAACTGTTGACAATGTTTATATCTTTAATTTGATATATTAATTCATAGGTATTTGATACACTTACTTTATTTTCCCAGCTAATATTATTCTTAATTTTACTATGTAAATATTTGCAAAGGTTATATGTTGGAGCTTGTCGAAAGTTGACTACTGGTCTTATAGGGATGCCATCTTTGTGCGTTTTTGGTTGTCCTCGAAAAGTTGGTGTTTTTGGATTAGGCATTTTTATTTTAATCTTCTCTTCTTTGGTCATGCTTTTGCATTGCATTATGGTAGAGTTTGTTGTTTTAGTAAAGTCATCTGTTGGATCTTTATTCAAGATTTTAAACTTCCCTCTACCAAGAAATGCTTCAACTTTGGATTCATAATCATTTTTGTTTAAAATAACTACTGCACTACTTTTATCAGCTTTTGTTAGAATTGAATTGTTTTCTTTCAATTTATCTGATATCGTTTTCACAAGTTCCATGTCTTCTTTGGCTTGTTTAATTATGCTTTGTCTTACTACTTTAAGTCTTGTTTTGTTCAGTTCGTGTAAAAAGGTATGTCTGATAGGATCTTGAATGTTAGCATCTCTTTTCCTTATAGAAACTTCCATGTTCAGCAAATCTTCTTCAAGAATGTTTTTCTTATGGTCAAGATTTATATTGTACTTAATCGTTTACCTAAAAATGAAGTTTCTTTCTCAGTAAATTCAATATCTGTAAGATTTTGTAATGCTGTACTGAATTCGTTTTGTTCTAAAATCATAACTTTGATTATATTTTTTATAGCCAGAATAATTAAGAATTTTTTCAATTGGTACAGAATTTCTTTAATTAAAAAAATATATTTTTTAGGAGCGCCATTTTTAAAAATGAGGTATTGATAGAAAATGCAACTCCAAAGTTACAACTGCTCCACGATGGGGCAAAGTCAAACAACGCATTAGCTTCAATCGACGCGCAGTTAAGTGCTTTCCTAAGCTTCTAATCACGGTAAGGCATACCTGGCGTAAAGTAACTTTTTAGAGGGGCAGTGGGGGCATTCTAATAAAATAATACATTATGAAAACATTGGGAAAAACATATTGGGTCAAATACATATAAGAAACAATAAATTTAAACGGAACTATTTATGTTACTGGCACCACTACAAGTGTTAGGTTTGCTTTTATTTCGTATGAGAAAAACATATTAAAAGGCGAGGTACTAATGCTTATATCAGCAGTATTGTTTTAAGAATAGCTCTTTTTCACTAGGCATAGAAACTAACCCGAGGACGATAGGATGTTGTTATTGATTTAATAAGACATTATCGTCTTTAAACCTTTCATGGCAGTCTGTTTCTGTTTTACTGGTATATTGTACGTATCTCGATTCTTAAACTATTGATAAGAGGTACAGTATTTAGAGTGGTATATACCACACTAATAGCTTAGTTTATAAATAAACAATACAATTACAAGAATACATTTGATATTACGAATATTCTTAATTGCATTTAATTAGTTTTCATCTGATAATATATACTAGTAGGACATTCTGCTCGAACTCGACCATGCGCTTTTTTAATATTTCTGAATTTACATCACACCTCGTACTGTATTGTGAATACTGCGTTGCCAATCCAGTAGTAACTCGAGCATGCGCTTTTTTAATATTTCTGAATTTACATCACACCTCGTACTGTACTGTGAATACTGCGTTGCCAATCCAGTAGTAACTCGAGCATGCGCTTTTTTAATATTTCTGAATTTACATCACACCTCGTACTGTACTGTGAATACTGCGTTGCCAATCCAGTAGTAACTCGAGCATGCGCTTTTTTAATACTTCTAAATTTTCATCTCACCTCGTACTGTGTTGTGAATACTGCGTTGCCAATCCAGTAGTAACTCGAGCATGCGCTTTTTTAATACTTCTAAATTTTCATCTCACCTCGTACTGTATTGTGAATACTGCGTTGCCAATCCAGTAGTAACTCGAGCATGCGCTTTTTTAATACTTCTAAATTTTCATCTCACCTCGTACTGCATTGTGAATACTGCGTTGCCAATCCAGTAGTAACTCGAGCATGCGCTTTTTTAATATTTCTGAATTTACATCACACCTCGTACTGTATTGTGAATACTGCGTTGCCAATCCAGTAGTAACTCGAGCATGCGCTTTTTTAATACTTCTAAATTTTCATCTCACCTCGTACTGTATTGTGAATACTGCGTTGCCAATCCAGTAGTAACTCGAGCATGCGCTTTTTTAATACTTCTAAATTTTCATCTCACCTCGTACTGTATTGTGAATACTGCGTTGCCAATCCAGTAGTAACTCGAGCATGCGCTTTTTTAATATTTATGAATTTACATCACACCTCGTCCTGTATTGTGAATACTGCGTTGCCAATCCAGTATTAATTATTTTTGTAACGTCTATAACATAGGTTTTGCTGCTATACTGGGTTTTGTTAATTTGTCATAATTTGTTAAACGTACAATTTAATTGATTTCTAACATTACATAAGATCTACATTTAAGCTTTTATGGCCTGTCGGGTGGAGCTCTTAAGACGAAATCAAATTATAAGGGAATTCGTAGTATCTACACACTGGCCTTTTTAAATTAAATAATTTATTTAGTAGTTGCATTTATACGTGTTGCATACGGTAAAGTATACACAACAAATTTTACAACTCGATAACATTTCAACCAGTTACACAGCTCATCATCAGCGGTTCTCTGTTTGAGCCTGATGATGACCGCTGTAATTATTGGTTGAAATCGTCCACCTTGTATAATTATACCATTATAATTAAACCATATTTTGTATACATGTTACCGTCTTGTACAGTATAAGTGTAAATATAATAAGTAGTGTTGTGAGACGTAGTTTATCTATCCTGTTTTAAAAATCGATACAACAAGCATAAATCTGGTTCAGTAGTCCCTAAATTTCACTTAAAAAATGTTGTATAAATATATAGCATTACTATAAACAAGTTTACAATCAGTTCAATTTAATTTAAGGGTCACGTAAAAATTTGTAGAAGCTCCAAAGAAGGAACCATAATGGAACGTTACGAGGTTAGACAACTCATTAGTTAATAAACAGAATGTCCCGATCTAGAAGATCTTCCATTATTGCTTGGATTATCCAGATTGCTTTGTCGGCTATGGTGCGGCCTAGAGGTTCTGATTCGAGATATAAATTAACCATTATGTCAAATTATATACTAGGAGGGAATGTGTAGTACAATATATTACGCTGTTTACTATATTATCTGCGATTTATAGTTTCTATAGACAAGGAATAATAGTATGTAGTGGGTGGAATTGGTATTAAAAATAGTAGTGTTGTAAAGTATTATCATTAAAATCAATATTTTGTAAAAATTTTGAAACTTTTTTATTATTAGATTTTAGAATAAAAGTACTTGAATAGTGAAACATACTTCAGGAACAAAACATTATTTTAACTATTAAATAATGTAATTACTGATCACAGCCTTCATACATTTGTATGGTAGCTAGTAACACGTTGCTTGCAGTTGTAGCTGTAGCGCATTGTCCAGTAATGTTTTGTTTAGTTTAAATCTTAGCAATATTATAGTAATGCAGAAAAGGTAAAGAAAAAGTGAAACCGATGGAGTCATTTTATTGATTACATATAATTGAATGTAAACAAATCTAAAGTCTAAAATGTTATAATTATGTAGCAGAACATTAAAAGATATTTCTGGCGGCTTAATTGACGCTAAGTTATCACACATTAATATAATTTACTGACGACTGGGGGAAATGTATACTCGTTACAACTTGACATTAATGAACATTGCTAAACTTAACACTACGTGTCTATATAGAATGATTTACAGAGTATGCAATAAAATTGTAGTCTAGGTGAAAAAATGAAAGTAAACACCATAAACACATACTTTTGTTAAAAACCATTGAGTTTACCTTCTTCATACAAAATAAATTGACATTCGTCAATATTTTATATTTTTTTATTCGTAGTTAATATAAGTCCTTTACGTGGAAAACTTTAAAATTACGTCGTAAGACTAGATTATGAACAATATACCGACGCTCGCGTTAAGGCTAATTCATTATTTTTTACAAAATTGTGGTGTTGTTCCCCGGTGGAAAGTATTAATGGAACCATTTAACAGTATTTTTATTTGCTTTTATAGCACTGATGTTATTTCAATATAGTCAAAAATCTTACATCTCTTCTTACATTTTCTTTCACCAAATGGGTTTTATGTTGTTCTACCACTAATATCTTGTAGACACCAGATTTTCATCTCAGATAAAATGTATTGCTTTATTTTTTAAGGTTAAAGTAAAAACAAACAGTTCTACCATTTATTGGCCAAAAATTATGTCAATTAAGTGTAAAACAAGGAATAGTATAATTACTCAACTTGGACTGAAAAGATAACCAAGGAATTCATGGATGAAGTTGGATCAGAAAACCCAAATGGAAACCAAACCAGTCTTCACATTGTCATGGGAATCAGCAAAGATAAGCTTACGTTTGACTAAAGGCCATATGTTGCCTGTAGTTGTTTATGCAATTTTCCTATAAAGTAGGCAAAGCAGTATTAAGTATATCTTAAAAGTGATACATAGTTAAACTTTTCCGAATATCAGCAACAGACTACAATTTTCATAAAACTGAAACCCTGAACCAAATTTAATAACCAACCTACAGTATTGCGTTTTACAAAACATGAAAGTATTTATGACTTTCTGATCCAGCTATTTAGCAAGTAAATGCGTCTTATCTTACCTTACTTATTATCTTTCTTTAGATATGAGTGGATTTTAGAGAAACTCTCGCTCACTACAACTATTTGCCAGTTATATGTGATATGTAATGTTGCAGGTACGTTTACAGACAACATTTGTGAATGAAAAATATCTACGGAACAAAAGGGCAAGTCAAATTGTTACTTTTTTACGTTGTTTTTAAGATATCTTAAGTAAACCTTATTCAGCTTTAGTTCGTTTTTAAATTATCACTAGAAAAATCATAAAATAAAACTACTGCTTATAAATTTAATACCTAGAAGTTTAAGACGACTACTTTATTTCAATTGAAATAATAATGTCTTTTAAAGTGTAATACATGAAAAAAATGAAATTCTAAATCTAATTCTAAATCACACAGTATAAAGTTTCCTTAAGTTTTCTATGGAAAAGTGAAATATAGATTAACAAATTTACTAATATAAATTAAGTTAAATAACGTAGTTGTGTAGAAAATAAATAAATATATGTTACATTTAAACTTATATATTACCAGTTAATATACAATATTCAGTTTGAACATAGATGAATTGTATTAGAAGAGGTAACATTTGGGGAGGGCTTCGGGGTTGTCAAGGGAAATCAACTGAGGGAAACGATGCAATTTATTGTAAAAATTCAGTTAAAGATAAAACTTCAGAAAGGAGACCTAAGTGATGTTCGGAAGGTGAAATAAGGTAAACTGACCTTCCTGTACAGTAAGTAATATTTGTTTTGTTAGACATCAATACTAAATCAGTGAACTATGAATTTCTTCCGCCAAATAATATTCATTCATTGGTTAATGTTGAACGCGTTCTCAAAACTAGTCATCTAGTTGTTGATATATGATGCATATTCCCAACGCAAAGATGTTTTATTTATTACAGGTACAGGGTCAGCGTAAATGATGTTCACAATTATAAACATGTATATTACTGGAAGTTAGATTATTCGAGTGGGTACCATAGGAAAAAAGAACTCTAGTTTTATTGAATTGGTTTTATTTATAATACGAATCACTATGTAGGTCACAATGAAAGAAAAACTAGAAAGCCAAATATTATGTTTTTAGTTTTATAAATGTTCAATGTAGGCCCCCCTTTTACTACAGAACACATTAAACGGTAACACGGTAATAACGCTCTTGCCAGACTTTTCCAAGAGGGTTTTAACGATTGATTTAATGGTTACGGTAGGCCTAATAGGTTGCGGGATTCCAGGATTGTTTTCTGTGAACGTTGGTGAAAACACATTTAAAATTCATCACATTAAGTGCATGAGATCAATCATTTTAGGTTTTCATTGTATTACAACCATCATTATTATTTGTATTGTACATAAACCTAATGTAAAGAGACTTTTTTGTTTTTTTCCCACGACTCTAATTTTAACAATCTCATGTTAAGTGAATACAGTAATATACCTGTATAAAATCGTGAATCATTTATTCTTGATACGTTCAGTAACATATGCATAACTATAGTGGTGAGCACATTTTCACCTACTCTGACGGTTCAATAGCGCTAATATCGTTTCTTACGATAGTAGTGGAGAAACACCGGTTTTGCATCACTTCCGGCGCCTTTTTCCCATGTTATTCTTATGGGGATCAGTTTTTGCACCGACGCCCGATCCTACCCTACACAAATTTTCTTTTTGGCCCCCTGCCTTATTTTCCCCCATTTAAAATTTGCATTAATTTTAATACATCCTTTGCAGAAATCCACGAGTTCAAAAATAACTCCACACTAAATAAACAACACATGTAAACAACTTAGAAGTTATTGTGTAGTAGTAGAGAAATACGGGTTTAACCCCACAATCGGCGCCTTTTCCCCATGTTATTCTTATGGGGAGCCGTTTTTGAGCCGACGCCAGCTCCCGCCTATAGAGCTCCCGCCCGCAGGCCTATATTAAATATACCCCTTAAATATATTGTCCCCATCCCTCCTCTATATTTTTAAAAATTAATTTTCAAATTCTAAAAAACTATCTTTGGTGTTTACTGTCCGATTTGTCTGCAATTTGGATATGTTATTGTCCTAGTGTTTTAATAAATTTCACATTTCCCAAATTCACCATTACGGTTGAACTGCCAACTATTTACTGACTTTTGCACCCTAATTTCCGTTTTGACTCTTGCCATATTTTGACCCTAAAATTCATTTTAATACATCCTTTGCAGAAATCCACGAGTTCTGGCTACTTGGGAACCCGAGCCATTTGACATATAATAAATCACCCTTCCTCCTAATTACCTTCTCTACCAAATACATGTCTTTATATTTAGTCTTTAACAATTCTTCTGTATAAAATCCTCCTTTGATTATATTGCCATTCTCATCTTTCAAAATATAAGTCACAGGCTTTGTTTTCTTAACTTCTGCTATTGTAAAAAGCTCTCCCGTCCAGTTAGGGGTATATCCTTTACTAAATACATGTTTATATTTAGATATCCTTACACTATCACCCACCTTATATTTTGGCTTTTTAACTTGTACTTTAGATGCTAACCTTTCGTGTACGTCTTTAGAGTTCTTAGCACTTACTTGGTTAGGTTTCATCCCTATGGATCTATGTACTTTATTATTATATATCCTTATTAACTTTGGAAGTAAATCCAACCACTTGTAACTCCCTTGTGCACTAAACTCTCTATACAACCAATTCTTTAAAGTTCTCTGGAACCTTTCCACAATAGCCGCCTTAGTTGTAGAGTAAGTGTGGTAGTGATTAATATTTAGAATTTTCATTAGTTTGGTAAAATGTTCATTAAAAAATTCTTTTCCGTTATCAGATTGAATATTTTTAACTCCCTTTGGGAGAATAGTTTTTATAGCTTCTGTGACTACTAATCCAGTTTTATTCTTTAGTGGAGCAGCATAAGCTTTTTTAGAAAATGTGTCTATTAAAGTTAAAATATATTTATTCCCAGAATTCTCTCTAGCATAATTCCGCATATCTATTAAATCTATTTGAACAGTTTCGTTTATACCCAACACCTTAAAAGACCTTCTAACAAAGTTCTTTCTCGCGGGCTTATGCAATTCGTAAGCAATTTTTTCCATTTTTTATTCTTTATTTTTAATGTTAACGTATCTGCCAGTCTCTGTCGTTTCAAAAACACCTCCATTGCTACCAACTAACATACCATCACTCATTCTTTGATATACATAGTTTTTTGGCAAATATGCCCCTCCATCTAAAGTCTTAAATCCGCTTAAAGATGTAGGGTCTGCAACCAACAATTTAGGATTGTACATCATCAAATCGATTTCATTATTGTCTTGCATAAATTTATTAGTTTTATTGTTAAACCTTAATGCGTGTGATTTTAAACAAATATCAAATTTAATATTGTCTTGTCTAAAAGTTTTAATATTATCGTCATACCTCAAAACCTGCGACATTAAACAAACATCACTCCTATCTTTGCCTTCAGGTATATTCTTTATTAATTTGTCCTCTGCATCCCACACATCGCCATCTAATGTTAATACATTATAATATTTATCCCCCTGTTTTATTATGCTTTTCTCACCTTTTGTTAATATTTGCTTAACAACAGCCACATCATTTGGCAATGTCCCAGGTAAAATGTTTGTTAATTGCTTATTTTTACCATCAAATTTAAGACCGTCTAAAGTCACAGTCTGATGTTTTGTAACACAATCGTTCTCATCAACAGCGGGTTTAACACGAACTAGCCTTTTATTATTAAAATCCCAAAAGTTTAGATCCATTTTTGGTACTTGAGAGACGTTTACAACATCATCGCTTTCTTTACCAGCCAACAAATTACTTATTTTTCGCTTTTTGACATTCCAAATATTTCCCTCCGATTCCAAAAATTCATAATTATTTTTGTCTTGTACAAAGACACCATCTTTTCTTATTAAAGTTTGCTCTAACGTGGGCACATCGGTTGAGCTTTCACCTCGTTTAACATTAGTAATTTTGCGTTTATTAGCGTTCCAATTATTATTCTTGGATTCTAAAAACTTATATTTAGTATTACCTTGTACAAAAACATCACCTTTCCTGGTTAACGTCTGCCCCAAAGTCGATACATCATCAGTAAACTCCCCACCTTTAACATTACTAATTTTATAATTTAAAGCATTCCAACAATCATCTTTTAGATTTAAAGTAGTTTCTTTAAAACTTCTAGCTTCTGGTTTACTATACGGGTTATATACGCGATAAAATTTATCTATCATATTTTTATTTAATAAACAATTCCGCTTTCCCTCAATTCTTCTATGATAGAATCTATCTCATTATCCACTCCAGAATTTCCCGCCAATCGGCTTAACCAAAGCAGTCTTAACCTATCTACAAGCTCATTAGGATCGTCCCAATAAACATAGTCTATTTTATTACCAGTTACCTGCCTTAAACCTTCACCAACAGTTTTAAACAGGGGTTTAATTATATTAAGATATTTAGTGTGTTTATTACTTGACATTGCCGCACCTGTTTTATAACCCTTTAAATGTGCATTTGTAGCTTCCAAAATCTCTTTATAATTTTGCAAATCAGCCTGACTATAGTTTACGGGTTCTTTTAAAGTTAACAATTCCCACAATCCCTTTGTCCCTTTATAAATTTTTTCTCCAACTGTAACATCATCATTGGCAATTTGAACTTCCTGATTCCCAATAAAAAATTTATTTCCTTCTCGCCTAATACCATATGTGGTGTCTGTCATACTACTTCTACTAAGGTAATTTCCTAAATAGTCTGATGCTAAAAGACCAAAATCTAATTTGTGTGGTGTTATTTGTGTTATTCTTGGTATTCTAGACGGGGTCTTTTCTAAAATCATTGGGAGAACTGGCCTCTCTGTTTTTGTGGCTAAATTTTTTAATTCTTGCAAAGGCTCTATTAACGGTTGGAATGTTTGGAACCTCTCTTCAGCCTCTAGAAATTTACCACGTTTTAACGCCCTATATTTTTCTCTTATTTGTTTTGCAGACTCTACCAATTCTTGTTGAATATTTGTTTTCATTTTATTTACATTTTATTTATCTCATTTGTCAAAGGATTATACTCAAACACCTTATCATGTATTATTAGGCAATATGCAGATGTGTTTGAAGGGACATTTTCTGCAGTTTCAATTTCTAATTTAATATCTACAACCCCCTCTTTGATTGATTCATTCTGCCTAGAACAATCTATTACAATTAGAGGATATTTATTTATAAAGTCAGCTCTGTTAAACATAGGATCGGGGACGGTGTTGTAGTAACTCTCCCTAAACCTCACAAACATCTCATAAGCTTTAGAGGCATCTCCATTTTCAAAGTCGAGATTTAAATCACTATAAGGATAATATTCAGAGTTTAAAAACACTTTGAGATTTTTCAATTTACAGTGATCAAATTCATCAGTTCTTTTTCGTGCACTGTTGTCCCTACCTGTTTGGAAACCAAATATAACATACCTGGGCTTCTCCAAACTCGAAGACGTCTTAACTGACCATGTGTGTCTCTTGGTTTCGGGGTATGATGGGAGTTCGTGTAGCTCCAAACTTCTAAATGCAATTTGCAAATTTTTATTTTGCAATAACATCTTTTGTAATTGAAGCTTCTCCCCATCAGATGGTACCACGTGCGGCATCACCCACTGAATCGATTTAAGTGTAATTTTAGGAATAGGATCGACACCAGTTGGAGCATTAGATGTTGTTAATATACAATTTAAGTCGTTTTTGGATCTTTTCAACACCAATTCTTGTTTAACATTTACTAAAACCTTATTAAAATCCTCAAACACACCCATTAACAACTCTAACGGGACACAAGTACTAAACTTGCCGCTTTTATGGAACTCCTTTAAATTTTCATCAGAATCAAATGCTGCATTTGACAATTTAGTTGTTTTATTGTAAGAGCACAATATTTTCATAAGACTGGAAATTCCCGGATTTCTTACAATATCTATTTCTTTACCAGCAACTTCGTATCTAATTTCGTCAAATAAGAATGCAAATGCATTATTTATAAAATGTCCTTTATCATGATTCTCTATTTCTCCTTTAATATACAAATAACTCCTACATGGGAGTGTTAGTAAATCTTGATTATTTATGCATATTCGAATTTCATCGGAATTATTTATTGCTAAAGTGTTGTGTGGAACATAGGAGTGATTTGTAATTTTAACCAGGCTATCATCGTATTGGAATTTTCCTGCAACGTCTAGAAAATCTTCCATTTTTATTAATAGAAAATTTTAACTTCAACCCAATTGATCGCAAAAACCTGGCATTTTGGACACTCAGTCCATTCTTGTAAATTCTCATATCTTTTTTATATGACAAGTAATTGTAGTTTCTTCTTTATTAAAGTCAATTGGCTTGTCGTGTTGATCTGCAAATGTAATGCTAACAACATCTAAACTTCTCTTATTTACAGGGAAGTATATAATATTTCTGGGAACCTCAATAATCTTGTAGCCCGGAGGAGCTTCTGGGTAAAAACTGTGTATGGTGTGTGATTTGTCACCATTTAAATAAGACCCATTCGCAATATTACATTTTACTCTAATCACATTTACATTATTTATGTTGATTTTATTTACGGATTTAAACGCAATATCTGGAGTAGAAAATCCTTTAAATCCCAATAATTCAGACCCTAAACACGGTTTTGTAAAATCAAACACATGGGCAGAATGTAATGTGGCTTTCATAGTTTTATTATCGGCTATAAGTACAAAAT
Source organism: Allygus modestus (assembly GCA_963675035.1). NCBI lineage: Eukaryota > Metazoa > Arthropoda > Insecta > Hemiptera > Cicadellidae > Allygus > Allygus modestus. Next base: position 135,968,737 of record OY776117.1, read on the forward strand.
CTGGGAGTTGCTTTTGAATTTCCTTCGCAAGCTCAAACACCTCGTATGTACCTTCAGCAATTTCAATTACATTTGGAGCTTTGTGATCGTAATAATACACATCCTCACCCTCGTCTATAGTTAATTTTGTGTCTTTAAGTTTATTTAATTTTGGAACTAGGCCTTTGTAAAATATAAGTTTGACTTTTGTATTAATTAATGCTACTTTATTTTGTATAATAACTTCAACTTTACCATCTAATGCCCGGTTTAATTCGTCAATTGTAACCTCCCCTTTTGGGGTTGTAATTTTGTGCATTTTGTAATATGTCAAAGTATTTAGAGGTTTTTTAACATTAAATATAGAATTATAACTTTGAAAATCTACCAGCCCAATTACATAATCACCATTTAATTCTATAGGAGGAAAGAACACCGACTTCAACTCTGGCTCTGTACCTGTGAATGTTATAGTAAATGAATCCATTTTTATAAACTAAAATTTTTCAGAAATGATAAACATAAAATTCCACAAATGGAACTGTTTAAATCTTGTATTTGATCGGTTGTATAGTAAATTTTAGATGGTACAAAATATTCAATTACCTCTTTTGGAGGCTGTATTCCGAAAGGGTCAAAATATATTACAATATCTTTATTTTTACGATATGCTGTCCAATGTGTGCCCCTGTCACTGTCTAAATTAATAATTCCACATTCTCTTACTTTTGGTGTCAGTTTTCTTAGCTCGTTTTTTAGGTACACCCCTCGAAAGTGAGGCACGTCTCTTGCTGCCTCTAACAGCTGAAAGTTGTCCATCTTTTTTATTAAATTTTAATCCCATTCCCATTTTTGCCTTGGCCTTCATCAAATTTGTCACTGCATAAGCTGCTGCTTTTTCGGCCAGACTGGCGTCCTTTGCCGAAACCCTAGTCCAAGCCTGGTCCGCTAATCTCATATCTGCCTTGTTCCGGGCGGCTGTATCAGGATTATTCATGTAGAATATGTCGTGCTCTTTACAATAAGAGTCTAGCTTATTTTTTGGAGGTACATTTCTGGCTAAATTTTCAGGCACGTTAGTTCCGGGCCCGCACCATTTATAATTTCCAGGTATGTGGAGTGGGAAAGGAAGGTTGTTTATAAGGGTATTTAACAAGCCACGGCCTCTATATGGCTTTAAGAATAATCCCTTACCCTTCTTACACTTTCTCTTTGCCATTTTTATTATATAAAAAATTCAACAAAGAATCAACACAATAAAGAAAATACACCATTATATAAAAAATGTCATTTATTCAACAAAAGAACAAATTTAAAATTGCACATAAAGAAAATACACCAAAGAAGTTGGGTCTATTTCCTAATAATATTCGCTGTCTTATAATAGGGCCCAGTGGTTCGGGGAAGACTGTTGTAATTTATAACTTAATTGTAAAAAAAACAAGGATTAAAGTTTACAAATTTATATATAATATCCAAATCTTTAGAACAAGAAAAATATAAAAAAATAATTGAAATATTCCGTCTGTGTGATGAAGTTAAATTACACACATATTCAAACTGTGAAATCACACCAAATGATGTAGAATCACACTCAATAGTTGTATTTGACGACATAAATAGTCCAAATATCACACAATTTTTCTCAATGGGCAGACACAAAAATATTAACAGTTTTTACTTGTGTCAATCTTACAGTAAAGTAAACAAACATTTACGTGACAATGTTAATTTCCTAATATTATTTAAACAAGACGATTTAAATTTAAAACATGTGTATAACAATCATGTGGGAAATGATTTTTCATTTAACCAATTTAGAAATCTCTGCCATCAGTGCTGGGATAGGTCTAAATATGGCTTTATTGTAATAGACAAGGAAAGGCCAAAGAATAGTGGCAAATACAGATTTATGTTTGACCAATTTTATAGTGACCAAGGGCAAGGGTGTTGATGCCATCCACAATAAACCTCTTGTCGTCATCAAAAGAGAGTACCTTTTTGTTCATCGTTAATGTTTGCAGATGGTGGTTTGTGGATTTAATTCTTGTAACATTCTCGTAGTAATCTTCTCCAGTTGCAAGACAGTGTAAGTAGTGTTGGTGTCTTAAGAGATGTTTAACTGTAGCGCCGTCAGCTCCCTTTGCCTTCTTAACCTCTAGCTGCTTTTCTTTTTCGTATAACCACTGTAGAGGAATGAAAGAGTATAATTTTGGCCTTAAACCACAATATTCATACATAATTTGACCATTTAATTCATCTTTAAACTTGCCCGTAACTTTTTTGTTTTTATCAGAGTATAAGAAATGGTCTTTACTGTATGCAGAGGTGTCAAAACGGTCCAAGTCGCTTTGTATTTCCTTGTAAAAGTCCTCTGTTACTATAGAATAAAGAAGGCTGTCTGTGTCTGTCATTAAGAACTTTTTATTCTTAAATTTTGACATATAATTATAGTGGAAATCATACATGATTACTTTGCTGATATCCAAAATGGTCATTCCTAAATATAATGGTTTATCAAACTTTACAATTAATTTATTTAAATGCACAGCATGCAAGTTGTTATCGAACATTTTGCTGCAGTCAAATCTTGGCTTTGTAACATACTTTGTTAACTTAGACTCGTCTACAAGATGTATATCACGAAACTTGCGTTGGTTCATAATTGTTCGACCAAAGAGACTGTTATTTAACAGTTTGTAAAAGTCTTTTTCAAAATCATGTTCAGCTTTTTGTCGCTTTTCAATATTAAAATTAATATAGGGTGCAAGCCAATTTGATTGTCTGAATTTTAAGATTCTGTGGTATTTTGTAACTACCAAACCCAGTTCTTCGTATTTTTTTAGTGCCTTATAATGTAGAATATATTTGGTTTTGTCATTTAAGTTTGGTATTAATTTTCCATTCATTTTTTCTGGTGCGAGCGGGTAGTCGTTGTGCAAGTCGTGTAAACTTTTATCGTATTTTAAATCAACTTCCAAAATAAATCCAAAGTTTTCATTTTTATTGGATTTATAATCTTTCTCGTTTGTCCATCTAAAGCCATCAACGGGCAACGACTCGCACATTGCTGTAGAGTATAGTGAGTTGCAGTCTAAGTATACAAGATAGGTGCTTTCTTGATTTGGGTCATAATGTTCGCCCATGTACTTATTGTTGGCTTTAGCGTAGCGCGTGGAAATCATGCTTACACCACCTCTAATGGCATGTTCTATAAACAAATGCATGTCAATGTCACTAAATAACTGTAATTTTATGCCGGTCATTCTAAGACACGCCTCCCATGTTAGTCCAGGCAGTGAGTACATGTGGACAGGGTCGAGTTTATAATCCTTTAAACTCAAGTCCCTAAATGTCTCAAACACATCAGCCAATAACAACACATCTGTTTTAAGGTATAAATCGTGATATTCTTTTAAATTCTTTATATTAAAATGATTCCATACGTTTTTAGCATGTTCATATTGCGCAGGAGATATACATTCTTTAGTTAGGCTGCTGTAAAATGCCTCTATGGGTGGTAGGGGCTCTAAAAACTTTTCTGGTCCTGTCATGTATTCGTATGGAAATTCGCCCTTGCGTTGTAGTAGTGGATTGTCTATAAATCTAAATGTATTTAAATTGGAAGCTAATTTGCTTAAGGGAAGAGACAGAAAGTTGTAGGAATCCAAAAATACCAAATCATCAACAGAGAACGATATATATTTTTCCATGTCCTTGGCTATGCAATTCAATTTGCGATTGAGTTTCCCCAAGTGTTGCATTATTAAATGACCATCATAGTTTTTAAGGTTGTGGAAGAATACTGGAATTTTCTTGGTTGCTTTATAGTTTAAATTGCAAGCGTTGTGGGAGGGTCCTCGGAATTTGCCTGTTAGATGGCAATGGTCGCGCACTTTATCACCCAGTAACGGCTGTTGGCATATGTGACAGTATTTAGAGTTTTGGAAGGATGCCTCTTGCTCTGCAGTCATTACAAGGGGAACATATACTTCCATCTGACTTTTAATAAAGTCATAGGTTTTAAATAACTTTTCGAAAAATACATCCATCACATTTTCACCGCTGTACAACTCTTCGTAAATAATTTTAGAGTCTCTCACCACAACATAAGCAAATCCAGAAGGAGTGTGTTTGCCGCCGTTTATAAAACATTCGAAATCTGCATAAATCACAAAGGGAGCTTTAAGTTGATATTTGTAATTCGTAAATTGTAGTGTATCTTTTTCAGACATTTGTACTCTTTGAGCATCAAAGGGTTTACAGTGTGTTGTGTGACGTTCCAATATATCTTTGGTGCCAAAATGTTGCAAACAGAACTTGCAAAAATATTTCTTATGGTCATCTTTTGTAGAATTAAACATTAACTTATCAAAATCACGAATTAAACAGTAATGTGATTTCTGACCATGTTTTAGAAGCAGCAGGTTGAGGTGAGTATTGTCGTTTAGTTTAGTTGTTCTCAGTGGATATATTGTTTTTCCTTCAATTCCATATACATTAACACTTATGTTGTTTTGTTTTTCAAATTTATCAATGTCAGATATTTTTACTGGATATTTTATATTTGTCATATTTAACTGGTCCTCATAGAGTTCGTAGTGAACTACTCGATTTGCATTTTCTTTACGATTCCTTGGATTCAGGCTTGCTAAAACACTCCAGGTGAAACATTTATTATCGGTGTTTTTAATATTTAAAACAGCATGTTTTGATTTTATATTTTCTGGCGTGGGAATGTATGATTTGGGAGTTAGGGGCTTATATTTGTAAACATGCAACTGCCAGTATTTGGTGCGGTCATATATCCATCCACTGCCTTGAGCTTGATACTTGTGCATGGAGGTATCGATTTTTAAAAGTGAATTTTCAATTTGAGTCTTTAGCTGTGCTTTCTCAATTGATAAATTAGTTAAACTTCGAAAATCAGCAATACATTCTTTGTCAATGATTAAATCACCATTATTGTCCACTGAGTGTTTGATGAATTTTACTCTCCTAATAAGAATCCATTTGATGGGTAGAGGACAAGATTGGAGAGTGTCTAATATATCCGCGGACTCGCCGTAAAACTTAAACACATTATAGGGTCGCTTGTCACATCGTAGGTGGTGGCGGGGTTTGTTCCGGGTGATGACTCTCTTACACACATTACAAGTATTGTGGTTCTCTAACATATGCATTTTAAAATTGCTATTGTTAAATATTTGATGACATATTTTACAAATTTTAGGAATAACTTTGTGAACAAGTCGATAATGGCGTAATAAATTGCTTCTGTTGGAGTAAGACGTGGAGCACTGTGCACAGGTCAACATTTTTTGTTGGAATGAGGGTGGTGGTTTTGGGGCTTCTATATATATCCTTGGTTGAAAATTTTAAAATTATATCTTTTTTAAATAATAAAAACATATTTTTTAACTCTAAAATAAGACATTTTTGCGGTTTAATTACTGCAAAAATTAAAAAAATTTCCAATTTGGTGGTGCAATATTATTTTTTACATACACATTTTAGGTATTAATACACATTTGGAAATGTTGAATTTGGGAAATGTGAAATTTATTAAAACACTAGGACAATAACATATCCAAATTGCAGACAAGTCGGACAGTAAACACCAAAGATAGTTTTTAGAATTTGAAAATTAATTTTTAAAAATATAGAGGAGGGATGGGGACAATATATTTAATATAGGCAAGGGTTGGACATTAGTATTGGCCAACGCGCGGGAGCTCTATAGGCGGGAGCTGGCGTCGGCTCAAAAACGGCTCCCCATAAGAATAACATGGGGAAAAAGCGCCGGAAGTGGGGTTAAACCGGTAATTCTCCTCTACTTACGATTGTTGCGATATCGAACAATTTCATCAACCGATTTATACACGTTATAAATTCCGATTGAACGATTATAAGTGCGTTATATGGAATGAATTTATAATCGTTATTCACTGCTTGATCAATGTTAACATTTGAAAGGCTAATCGGCGAGCTGTGGTAGACTATTAGATACGATGTCAGATGCACGATCGTGAAGTCCCGGGTTCTCGCTCCACTTTTGATCTTTATTTTGTGAGATCTGAAATTTCCTTTTACATTTTACATTAATTTGTTCAATAACATACATTACTCATTATCATAAAACAAGTAATTTTATCTTAATTTTGTTGTTTACATTTTTAGACATAATTTTCTGTTTGATTTTACTTTAATTTATTAATAATTATCCATTTATTTGTAATTATGTTGCAACGAACAACCGCCATACAGCGCTCTGCGGAGTTAGGTTAGGTTCGGATGCTTTAGTTTGTTATAACCGATTTTGAACCTTTAGCGTAGGCGTAAATGAGCTCACCAACTGTAGTAACTCTTTAAGTGCAGAGAGTAATAGATACAATAATGGAGATTTATTTTCCCTCTGGGACTAATATAATCACGTCGTAGATAAAGGCTGGTCCATTATATAACACAATCATAACTTGTGATGGATAGGATAATTCAAGAGAACACTCAAGGGATCTAAACAAGCGTACGAGTAGCAACACAAACATACAACTCGCACAATCGGCACTCGTGAATTATTCATTAACTAATAATTTTAGTATGATACGATTAGACAAGTAGTAGTGTTTTGTTCTAAAGAAAATTAGAAATCTCTACAGAAACGTTCACCACGAGCACAGAGAAACGAATGTCTGTGCCAAGAGCTTACAATTAGTCAAACAATTACATAATTTTACTAAATATTACATATTACATATTAATATAGTTACATAATTTTTGAGGCACTAAAGCCTCGGTAGCCCAACGGTTTGCTTTTAGATGCAAGAGGTCACGGGTTCAATTCCCGGGGCGTCCACAAGACTTTGCGAGGTTTGGACTGTTGTCAAAGTTGTCCTCTAACATTGCTATATATATAACATAACACTGGCGTAGAGAAGAAAAAAATACGTTTAACGAAAAGTAAGAAAGAAAAATCAAACGGTTTTGTGAAGATCATTAGGACAACTAGTGTGCTCTACAATCCCTGACGTTCAAAGCAATTAGCCTAATGCGGTAGCATTACGTGTATTACCAGGTCGATAGGAATAGTCGATATCATATCACAAATACAAATAGGAGTGTGAAATCTGAAGAGAAATTAGTAAATGTGTATGAAAAGTACCCGGTTCATTAACAAATTAGATATAAAATGTTACAGTAGTTTGCCGGAATACAAACTATGTGGTAAAAATATGAATGATCAAACTATGTAAATGATGAGTGCCTTACAATCTCTTGACATTTAAGTGTAGCTCGCCTTTTGGCTGTTATCCAAAGTGTGTCTTCATACATCACGGTTACCTTTTTGTCTTTTCTTAAACTCTTAATTTGTATTTATATTTAACGTACCAAAAATGAAATTGAGGATGTAAAACAGGATTTAATAATTGCTATAGTTTTTAACACAATGACTTGGTCGAACTTATTCAAAGGGACATTATAATTTGTCTTTGTATTTTTAATCACACACAAGTGGCGTTTTGTTTGTGAGAAATGCCTTTCTGCTAAATCGGTAAGAACCCATTGCTCCTTAACATAGCCCCCCAATGATCATTCCCGCAGGAATCGAAGCTGTCCATAACTACGACGCAAACTTGTTGACTAGTTAAGTAATTGGAGTAAATTATTCTGCTACGCGTAGTGTTAAGTAAGATTCCTTACAAACTATCTATAGTATATATAATGTAAACTAAACTTAAGTAAGTGTGCTCTAGGAGAATGTCAAGGTTCCCTGGCTGGTTCACTGAAGTCATAAAACATAAGTAGACAGTGATTTGCTACAGTTCTTTGCTAACCTGTGGAAGGGTTACCCAACACTTTTGGAGTTAAATGGTTGTGATAATTTAAACTTGAATTAAAACGAGTTCGCAACCAGCACGCTGACGTGAGGGAAGTGAATTTCCACATACAATACTTTTAAAACTCAAACCCAGTGTAAAAAAATGCATTTACTAATTTTATTGAAATCTGAAAACATTGATTTTTTGGCTGCTCTGATGCTCCTGGTTTAATTTACCTGCAATGTTAGGAATACAATTTTGCGCATTATAAGGTTAGGAGAAGGTCCAGTCAGGCTTAAAAGTAGACGCGAGGTTGCTGGGGATGAAACAAATACACCAACAAATGAATAACATGCTCTTCTAATGTAAAAACCCCATAAGACAACGTACTGTGTTTAGCTGATATACATTTTCTTTAATAACTCAGTAAATATTTATGCTAGAATGACGGGAGAGGGCTTAGAACTTTCGCTCCACTATTGTGGCCCTTTTTGGTCCCAAAAACTCGAAATTTAAAAGAATAATCCCCAAAAAAGGGGTTTAGAGTTTTTCCGATTGTATTGCCCAGCAAACATGTCCAATTGACTATAGAAAGGAACGTCCCTACCAAATTTGAAGTAAATCTGACAAAAATGTGACCACTAGAGTACATACACACACACACACACACACACACACACACACACACACACACACACACACACACACACACACACACACACACACACACACACACACACATATATATATATATAATTAATTTTGAACGACACCCCAAAACGTGTTAGGAACTTCTATGGTGGACCTGGGCTTAAGTTTCACCGTGCGGGTCATGCTAATAGTTCACTTTTCCATAGAAAATTCACTAAAAATACGATCACTACAAATTCTATTACGGTTTAACATTTACTGATGTTGTTCTGGAAGCAGTGTCAGTTGTCTTATCAACTATTATTCATTTAGTGATTAATATGTCTATTCTTGGTGCGAAGACTTACGGCCGTACAATATCGATGGTGAACAAGCACACAAAACATGTTCAGCTCTCATGACACTGCAGATTCTGAATTAATCCCAAAGTAAAACGCAGAATCAGGATAATTTACGTGGCTGTGGTAATTACGTTAGGGCCTTCCAAGCAAATGTTTAATCTGTAACTGACACCGCCATTGTGATACCGTGACGTCACAGAGGTTGTGTGTACCAGATGTCTATTGGTGTAAATAAATCACGTTGTACAATTGATGCAATTCAAACCTTTCCCTTCAATGTTGACAGGTTATTCTGTACATATAGCTATATATGTATACAAATATTTATTTAGGATAACACCAAGAAAATGTGAAACTCGATTATAAATATTTGTTTCCGAAACGTTAGTAAAATGACCCTCTGCACTTCCATACTCTGGCCAGTTGTAATCAGTCAGTCCAAAGGATATGTTATTGTGCAAAAACTGTAAAAACTATGTTGGATTTAATATATACAAATACAGTCACAAAGGCATTCAAGGCGCTGCTTATATATGAAAAATGCAATGCTGACTTTAAAATCTCTCTTAACCTCTAAAAAATCTCATCTTTCAAAGACTATGACCATTTTTACGGTACATATGCATATAAACATATTTAAGTAATAATTTATTGATAATTTTAGTTGGTAAGTTGAAATTAAATTCAATTTATAATATTTTCTATTCAAAGGGTAAATGTTAATAGCAGGCCAGTACTAATTGGCTGGGTAGCACAGTGGTTAGCGTGCTCGCTTCATAATTTGAAGTTCGCTAGATCGATCCTGAGCAAAATCATGAGAAAATTTTGTAAAGGTTCGATACTGAATCCAGCTGCCATTGGTCATTTGGCTATTAATTAATGATCCTGGGTAAGGAATCAGTCGGTCTAAGTTAGTAACATCGCATAGACCCAAACACCATATTATTATGAAAATGAGTTGATAAACTGCGTATCCATGTACTGGCCAATTTTATTTTAGAGAGTGAAGGGAAGAAGTGAAATTGTATTCAAAACTATCTGGAAAGGGGTGTAAACTATTTTATCTAAAGATTTTATAGAGTAAATCCGGCCATAAGCATAAATTAATACATTTGTACAATGTAACACAATGTATACATACGACTGAAATTTGTACAATGTATACATACGACTCCCGCCATTAGTTTAAAACAAAAATATGGAATTTAACTACGGATTAATCATAATTTAATGTTGCCAACCACAAAACCCTCCAAAAATAATAAATACACAACATACATCTCCTTAAATTAGTGGAAGTTAAAAAATATTCACTACTGAATACAAATGCACCCGTTTGAATTTGCCTTGGCAATCCAAATTTGCGCTGGTGATGCTGAGCAACAAAGAACTCAAGAAATCTTTTCTTTGTGACTTTTTGTTTAAGAACTGAACGAATGTCTCTTGTGAAGTACACAGCGGTAGACTCTCGGTTGTTGAAATTCAGACAAAAGAGACTGGGAAGTATCATATTTTTTAAGCTCGACGAGCCAACAAAATTAATCTGTAAATGTCTACATAATTCTGCGAAACATTACTCCGGATTGCACTTAATACATATGTTACACAAAATGAATATTCTGGACTGAAGAGGTAAATTGCTAGGCTTTGAAAAGGAAGGTTATGCCTGTAGTTTATATGTCTAGAATTATATTTCTGAAACTCAAAATAGTGATGGATTTGAATTCATTTGATATTATTTGAAATACGACATTATTATATACAACGGGAGGAGTTTCTTTACCTACCGAAAATAGGTAGTGTAGTTTTTAAACACTAGAGGCGACAGGTGAAGTCCAAAAAATGTTTAGAATAGCAACTGAGTTTTTGTGATGCAGCATATGCACATTGCAATTACAAAGTTTTATTTAAATATTTAGTAAACAAGTTTTAAAATAAGTGAAATAGTATTTGTAATATTTGAAGTAGGAGTACCTTCCAGATGTACGTTTAATTAATTATCTTAAGACTTACAATAAATAATTCAAGAAAACTAAATTTTTAACTGTGTGCATATAATAGATATATATTTGTAAATCTTACAAAATAAATAAAATCTAGCTTTATTAAAAAATATTGGGTTTTGGATAGTGTACAGCAATTTAGAACTTATATTCATTTTATTTATCCCAATAGCATTTTTGTGAAAAGATGAAACGTCAGTTGAGATACGGCCTTGGGGCAGTTCATTAATTCCCCATGCTTGTTAATTTTGTATTCTTATTGAGAAAATTCCTGATCACAAATTTGTGTCTATATAGTATGTTGTTATATTAAATAATTATAGTTTTTCATGATATTCTTTGGCTTATTAGAAGTATCTGCATTATATAACGGGCTATTTTATGAATATATTCTTACTATTATATTTATTATTAATACTACGTATTATTTTCTGATTTTCTTTCATTGGGAAAATAAACATAATAACATCAGTAAAGGAAGAAATGTCAGATATAAGTGATACTTTAAATGTTACTTTGTAAATTAAGAGTTAGTTATTCTCTTATTTAGTTTATAATCATTAATGTATTACACAGTATAAAAATCCCTAGCATGGAATTATATGCAGTGGGTCTGCTTCCGCCATCCCATCGCATCCCATCGAACTAAATTTGTGGTTGAATTGATCAATGGACATTTTATTATTATCTGCGACAAACTGTCTGGAGGGCTCGTTGGAATTATTTTGCACTAAGAGTCTTGCAATATGGCTACTATAGATAGCACGTTATTAAACCTTAATTATAATCTTTTAATGTTTGTATCAGTATCGTAGGACTCTCTCCCCCCCCCCCCTAAATGGTTTACTACTGTTTACAAATCACAAAAGAAAATACTTTCAAATGGTTTCGAAGCCATGAAAATATTGTAATAAATCAAAAGTATGTAAATTTATGGTTAATACTTCAGCCTCTCGTGAAACAAAAAACGACTCTTCAGGAAATATTGTTTTTTACTTTGTACTAATGGGTTTAGTTTTCCCTTGGTTAGGGTGACCACCCGAACAATTCGATATTTTGTCGAGGTTTTTATAATATAATTTCCTCATTTGTTACTTTCAATGGTCATTAGCCCCTAAAACACGCTTAAACCATAAAACTCCGGATTTGTAAAAGTCGGCTTGATCAATTTTTATAAAACAATGTGTTTGTAGTATTCAAGGTACCCAAGAAAGTTCCTTCAGTTTCAGAAACTTTATGTTTAAAATCTTCAGAATTTTTTTTATAAATTCGAAACCATCACAATAAAAATGTATCCCTAACTACATTTAAATAAATAAATAAATTAGTATCCTGATTAATAAATTAATAAACTAAGCTACATAGGCCAGCTGATTAATAGAGGGATTGTATGGGGAAAGTGTGTGTCAGTTTTATAATACTGTTTTAGTTATCTTACATACAGAATGTATGTATTGAGAGAAGTACCAATGTACAACTTAAATGAATTATTCTACGTTAAAATATAAATTTTAAACCTAATTAGAGATTAGTATATTAGATGCGGTTTGTGAGTTTATCACCGGTCGTCTCCCATTAAGCATAGTAATTTATTATTGATGTTTAAAATATTAACTATAAACTTTGAAAATACATTTTAATTTGAGGAGTTAAAAACGTTTACCAAAGTGACCCTTTGTAATCACCTTATAAACTCAGAAGTTTTGTCCCGTGAGACAAAATATGTATATTTACGTTCACACAGTAAATAAAAATTAACCAAATTAACTCGTCACAATTATGAAAAACTTTAATTATGACTCAGATTTATAGAACAACAATCTTCATTGATCGTTTTGATTGATTTGCGATTAAAGATGTCCATTACGCGAGATCTAACTATGTACAAGCTTTAAAGCTGAATGTTTCTTAACTTTAATATTAAATAGAAAAGTAGTAGGTTGTAAAAATTTATATTTCTAGGACAGCTTTAAAAAGGATGTTTTATAAAGCTGAAACCTATTTCTTCGTTGTTAAAATGTTTAAAAAGTACTGGATCTGGAGGTTCACCTTATAGCATATTTATACTTATGGATATTCCTTATATACTTATCGATATTATCAGGGAAATCTCGGCTTTTATAAAGAGGGAAACAATAGAGTGAGATATAGGTGTTTTTAGAAAACAATTTAAATTAATCTTGGTAGAAAATGAGTTCTACATGGTTAAACAATTTTTTTAAGTAATGTTTATTTATTGTTTGCAATTTAGCTTTACTTTTCTTTTATTTTGTTTTAGGTTAAGTAACGGGTATCGTTTGTCAATGTTTTATTGTATAGTTTCATGACAATGAATGCATTTCAATTATGTTTTTCATCACTCTGTATTCGAAAATAGCCCATAACCATACAACTGAGGTTTACGAAAATTATAGATTTCCTTGTAACAAAACAAAAAATGACCAGCTGACTTTGCTGTCCTAAACATTACTTTACCTGTCCCAAACAAAACTTTTCCTGTCCTAAACAATTGAAGTTCCCGTTTTACTCAACAGGAGCACCAGTGTGATTTCGTTATTTTTGGCGATTCTGTGTTCAAACAGCTGACTTTATCACTAATATGAATTGTTAAACCGTGTTGTGTTTACTTTTACAAAATTACTAGACTAGTATATATCAGATTATTTTTATTTAATTTTAATATGATATTTGCATCGTGATGAAAAGTATCGTTCACTACTCGTCACAAAAGTCCTATTTCGGGGCCCGAGAGCGTTTTCCACGCTCGGCTTCGCTTCGCACGTAAAATGCTATCTTGCCCCAAAATAGGCCACTTTCGTGACTAGTAGTGAAATATACTATCTTTTACCCATTCACGAAATTTATTTTTTATCATACTGCAAAAAAATTAGCTGTTTTTGGTCTCTAATTAGTCCGTAAAATCGCATTTTTCTGATACCTTAAAATAGCTTTTTTTACAATTATTTATTTCTGGTTCAATGTTACATGTCATTATTCACAGAATTGTGCTTAAAATAGCGCACCGAAAATAAGCTGTGGATTTTTTTCAGTGCGCTAATCTCAATAGATTCTTAGATATCTTAGATAGACAATCTAATAGATTGTTATTGCTCCTTTTTCCGTTTGTGTATTTCTAAGGTTTGTAAATGTATATTTTGTTTGTAAATGAAAGAAGTGTAAATACTGTAAAGTTGATCTGAAAACTACTATTTCATCATTCTGTACCAAAAGTAGGTATTTTCAGTATCAGCTGTGAATACTGAAAGTGATACTTTCCTACTGTAGATCGTTAAAACAGCTAGGGATTATTCTCGCACTGTCATTAGTTATTCGGTATGACACCAGTAGCAATAGTAACAACATATAGATAATATCCTTATGTATAATACGTGAAACAGTTTGTTGTATACCCAACTCCTCCCTTATTTATTTACCAATTTGAATGTTTGAGGTGTAAACAAATTCGTCTCATTTCTTAGTTTTGCAATAAGGTTTTTAATTTTCGATATTTTTATTCTCAAGGGCAGGGGCTGCCCTCAAAGTTTGTTTTCCCCATAAGATTAACATGGGGAATAATGTTATTTGAATTGCAGCTGTTAACACAGATTATTAGCAAATCCAGGTGTTACAAGTAAGGAAATTATTTATCTATTTAAATAAAATAATATTGTTTCTACATAGCTTAGCGCTGTGAAATGTTGTTTGCAGCGGAGAGTTTTAAAGTTTGTTTATCCGTCTGTTTGTTTAGGAAACAGCTTTTTCCGCCTTTCACAAAAAAAGACTGAACCGAATGAAATAAAACATTTTGCTCATTTTCGTGTGGGCAGGAAACTTTAAGGCTTCTGCAAATCATTACGTACGTCATTAGGGTTATGCCCATTGGTCCGTCACTACTCCAAAGAAGATCTTATGGGTACAGGTTACTCAACCTTTCACTATAGAATGCACCATATTTGATGTAATGAGCATTTATTCAACTAATTTATCTTTTACTACAGAATGGAGGAAACACGTGCTATACTAACTATTCCACAACGGTATACTAAACAATATAAAATAACGGCACGCAACGAAACATTGGGTAGGGAACACATAAGCCTTTGCAACATGGTATTTAAAGCTCAGTTTGTCTAAGTAGCCATTGTGATTATAATGCTGAATTTGTTATGTGTTTTTAAACGTATCATGCACAAACTACATGAGTTATTGAGCAGATGTTTGCAAGAAGATTTAGGTCCATCGCAAAAATCAGTTATGGGCTTATTCCCGTTCCGATGAGGCTCGACCCTATTAATGACCTTAAAAATTTAAATGTTTATCATATACTAGACCGATTGTATAAGTAATTGGTAGAAACTCAGCAGGCCATGGAAATGTACCTTAAGCAGAAATAGGCCTATACTTTCCATCCCTTAAGTTCTTTGCTCCGTTGGCCTTTGACACTTTAATTCAAACACTCTGACAGTTATTAGTTAACTGGACCGACTGAAAGTGTATTTGTTAGGAATTTAGTTAATTCATCACAATGCAACCATGACTTTTATCTACCCCTGTTCCAAAACTGCTTTAGACCCTCCAAATGTTGGAACTATCAAATTTTTGGGTAAATAAATAAGTTATAACTAGTGGCTTGAAGGAACGATAGCCCCTAGTCTTGCTCCAATAATCTGTCTCATCTTATATTTTTACTCTTTACATGCTGAAAAAATATATAAGTAGGAACACATGTCAGTTCATAATCAAAGTAGACACTTAATTACTTATTTGAATGTAAACAAATCAGAGGTTTTTCAATTCACATGCTTTTTTATGGGGGATGTTTTACGTTAATTCTCGTTGGCTGGTAAACTATTAGTAATACTGTTATTTTTCCCGAGGCCCTGGGATCAAGACCTTTAATTTGAGCCGCCTCCCATTATCCGGTGATTGGCCAAACTCTTACAATTTTTACTTAAAAATCTCGATTACAGAATTATATTTAAAGGAGACTTGCTTCGCTCGCTGAGGGCTCCGCCTCCAGACCCCCGTTTATTATTGCTCCAGTTTTGTTATTATAACTCAATGTCCCTTCAAGTATTATTTGTGTAGTATACTATTGATTTATTTGGGATATTGCCACTCTGGAAGGCATTTTTATTCACTGGTCTTAAAATTTGTTTATACTCTACCACGTCAGAGTTACATTGATAGTTTATTGGATACTTGTTTACAGCTGTTATAATTCTTTAGTTTTGATTTGAAAATCCTAAGCCCAATGTTAAAAATTTACAATTTTCAAGATAAAAATTAGAGGTTTTAAAATTCAAAACAATAACTATTGGCAATTTTCCGGGAGTTTCGAGGTACAACCTACGTGCATGCTAAATTTCACGTTTCTACCTCAACTAGAAATGGTCTAGAATTCGTATAAGCGAGTTACACTTCGGGCTGTATAGTTATTTAGACTAGTGGCTTACAGGGGCTATAGCCCCTACCATATGGTTTTTGTGTAAGTGGATAATCACAGCTGATCATAAGTTAATTTTTCTTATTAATAAAAACACTTTAGTGATATTTCCATAAGAAAGTCATTGGATCTTTGTAGTCCAGTGGGGCGTGTCCCACGTAATTTTTGACATTTCTGATATTTTTCCCACCGTCCTTGGCCCTCAAGCTTTAAAATGAATCGTCATAACCTCAAGTAACTTCTTCCTAGCTCATGATATTTCGTGGGGACCGATTCGCTTACGGAATTAAATATATAATAGTGGCTTGTAGCTCCTAACCTTACTCCAATACTCTGCCCAATCTGATTTGAACACATGTCAGTTCGTAAATAAAATAGATTCTTAATCACATGTTTTAGTGTAAACAAAGCAGACGTTTTTAATTTCCTATTTTTTTCTTGTGGGGGATTTTTTACGTTATTTCTCGTTTGCTGGTAACTTTATGGAGATACAGCTATTTTTCCCGAGTCCCTGGGATCGAGAACTTTAATTTGAGCCGTCTCCCATCATTCTACGTTTTGCCAAACTCCCACAATTTTACTTAAAAATTCCGCTTTCAGAATTATATATAAAGAAAGATACTAGCAAACCTTATGTTTGTATCTTTAATCCTAGCTGTTCTGCATTTTTTATTTTGATTTGCCATCCAATGTTATTAGGGCCAAAACCGTACTTTGAGGGCTTCCCAAGGGTTTCTGGTTCCACTCACTGACTTGAGACCCCCAAAAGGCACATCTAGACGTTAAGGGCTTTCAAACGACACGTAAATAATCAAAATCGACCCAGTAGTTTGGCCATAATCTTCTGCACAAAAATCGCCTTATTATTTTAATATAATGATATTAGGCCTAATCCCCGGAAAAATATAGTTGTGTATAAAATGTTGTTCGAAAACAACAACATTGGGTTTAGGAGTGTGGGTTTAATTTATATTTGTAAATAAAAACAAAACAATCCTAACAGCTATTCAAAAACAAACGGTCAGTTGTAAAAGTAACACTCATTTGGTAAAGTATCAATCAGTATGTGATTTTTGCGAGAATAGTGATTAGACCTAATGTATCTATAAATTTAATGCACAGATTATTAGATCATGTATACATTTCTATAACCGTTACAAATTAAGATAGAATAATTTAATATAAAGTGGATGTGTTCAAAATAATACGAAACGAGCAAATCATCAAAGTAAATATGCTCGCCTTGGAGAGGAACTGTGAAGATAGGCATTTTTAACAAAGTGACCGGCTTTTCAAGTTCGGTCCCCCAGGTGATAAAGTGATTTAACAAATGTGTCTAACTTTTCAAATATAATATTGCAGCGATCGTTGCGAGAAAAGCCGCGACGGGCAACTAGTTCTTTGTTTAAAACTCGTTGTTGGTGATGGCTAGTTTATGTTTAAGACACTTTGAAACTTTGCTATTACTAATAAGTGATGGAAAATTTTTGCAAAAACTCTTAAATAACTTATCAATAATAGGTATGCATTAGAAATGAAGTGTCCTTTATAATCTAGTTAGCAGATAAACGTAAAAATAATGTAATTGCCACTGTAAAACTTTTATTTTATGTAAATAAATATTTCTAAACTAAGGCTTAAGATGAAGAATGGTACATGTGAATCACTCGTTTCTGTCTAAGCAGCCAAATTTAAAGTGACGTAACGGCGTCAGTGTCACTCTGTCAGCGATCGCTCTCAAGTGCGGGTTTGGAGGACCCTTAACAAGGCCGGAGCCATCACTGAACCCCTACCTTGGTAAATGAGACTGAATAATGTTACGCCTTTCTTGGTGATTTATTTGAATTTGATTACATAACTATTAAAACTTTTATGGATCGTGTTTTAAAAGTCTTTGGAATTTTGGTTTATGTTTAGTATTTTATGTAAAGAATATGTACTATGAAATAGTTTGGATTTAAAATGTTTTTTTACTATCACGCACGCAGAGGCTATTCAAAAATAATCTAATATAACAATTTGTATATATTATTATATTGGTTGGGTTTGGGGCAGGAAGATTATTGTTTAAGATGTTTCGCTTTGCCGTTGCGGAATTGAACTATAATGAAAAAAATATCAATTAACATTAAACTTTTTTAAGTGTTAGTTAAAGTTTAATCTGCTATTTACTGATTTCATGTTAATGTGAAGGACACACCGTTAAATTGTAAGTCCTTAAGAAACCAATATCGGAAAATATTTCCTTACCAAGAACACAAATTGTTTAAGTAGTAGTTTTGTGTGTCGAGAAGGTTTTAATTGTGGACATTTTTATAATAAAAAATATAAGTGGCCGCAATAATTTGGTTTTTCCCTCAAAGAAAACAAACGTAATTATGGATTGCATCCGTTCTATTAAAGGTTGTAAGAAAACTTTAGACGAATAACAAAGGGTATATAACAAAGGGAGGTCCCTAATATTATTACGTTTATCGCAAGGATGGAAGCATCCTTAGATCATCCTGTGTAATGCTGATTAATAATGAACGAGCTGTCTAATCTCCCCGACTTGAGGTTCCTGTAATTTGCGGGTCCTGCTAATGATTGGATCTGATAGTACTCGCTACGTGGTAGTGTACAGCAATACGATTACGATTGTTAACAATTAAAAATGCTTATTTACTATGTATAAATTAAAACTTTATTGTTACAAATATTATTCCATACGTAAAACTAAGTTAAAATCAATAACGCACTTATATACGTGTAGTTGTTTGTGTTAGCTTCCGGATTACCAAGAATTACTACTAGTGGATTCATTTCCGGTTTTATTGTTAATCCGAAACTGCAGCAAAGACAACAAGTCTTATCCTCCTGACGAAGTCATCTTTAAGCTGCTCAAGGATGGAATGGTCTTGAATATAAAAACTTCAACATAATGAACATATACAACTAACACAAGAAACGAACGCGTCATTAACGACCGATGTTATATAACGAGTCATGAGGGCGTGGCGATAGCTTGGTTGTTCAAAAATCGAATAATTTATTTTTACCACAGTAAAAAATAATTTTTACTAAGACGTAAATTATTGATATTTTAAACTTAACATATTTAATTTATTTTTGGTGTAAGCTATCAAGTTATAAAATGCATCCGTTTGAGGTAATCATGGTTTACTTTATGTTTACATCATAATCAATTTATTAGCAAATACAAATCTGCACCCCCCATAAATAACATCGGAAGATTGAAAGTCAATGGGGTGGAGCCTGGATGTTTCTCAAAACCTCAAAAGGCACATTTAGAGGGGACAAGATTTTGACCGTCACCTAACATGAATACAAAATAAAGAATGCCTAAAATTGATAACAAAATAATACAAAATTATAATACACGTTTAACAAAGTGTAGTATGCTGTCAAGAAGAACTATGCGAATACTATTTCACCATCTACTGAGACAAAAAACGGTATTAATCAAATCAAATTCTTGATTGCAATAAAAGTGTCCACCCAATAGCAATAGTCATACATAATATGAAAACGAAATGAAAACCAACAAATTCACTGTTTACAAATATTCAAAACCCACAATAGAAAATAATCATATCTTATCAACTAAATAATCGTTGGCACTCTAATAATTTTTGATAATCTCGATCCAGATCTTGCTTAAAGTCTTGTTTAAATCCTCAAACCAAGCGGCAGGGCATTGAAAAGTGTGGTGAAAGCTGAGTGCAGTCGTTTATTGAAAAAGGCAGGAAGTGGATAGTTTAATAAAACAACTTAAAAAAGATTAATCTTTAGTATAACACACAGAGAACCCCGATATCGTTTTACATTACAAAAAATATGTAGACTATAAATCACCCTTATGAGCTCCTACTAGGAGACTATTTCGAAAAAAGGTTTTATGTAGAAAAATTGTTTTGTTAAACTCTACACATTTAGTGTTGTTTTATATTACAGAGATAATCTTCAGCCCCAAACCAATCAGAATACCTCAAAAATTGTTCACGAAACTGTCTGGCTTGTCGTTCTGATACATTTGAATTGCTTGTAGTGTCAAGGTAAACTTGCATTACATTAAGGGCACCAACGTTGTGCTATCGAAGACAGAGGGCTTATATTAACTAGACTGTTTAAAAACTGTATCAAGTTAAAATATGACTTTCCACTGTTTGTGGTTTTTGTGTTTTCAAAACTAAAAAAAAAAATGTGAGTGACAAAAACTCAGTGCAATCATTATTACTTTTGATTTTAATAACGTATATGTATAAAATGTAATCGCCTAATTTAAGACAGTTAGAAGATATACATACACATTATAGTTTTGTGCAATGTGTAATTAGTATGTCGATCCAATTGTTAGCAGATAATTATTAAAGCACCACTTCTTGGTAATTATGGTGTTTATATATTGCCAGGCACTCAATGCTAACTAACACCGTAGAGCCTCCGAGAGCTAGCTGGTCACTTAGGCATATTAATTGAGCAATTAAATTAATATGCCGTAAGTGCTGATTAATTATTCATTTAACATATTAGTGTAGGTTATTCAAAACTATGGGTGCTTGAACAGTTTTAATTTGGTAGTATCCTATTTTCTCTAATTTACAAATAATACGAAAACCTTTAGCTTAAATCTTGCAATAGTGTTTTAGGGAACAATCAGCGAAACAATGAAAAAAAAATGTTTCTAGGAGTATTACAAAACTAGATCCTTTATAAAATACTAGTAGCAAAGCCCGTTGTAAAAAAATACAATGCTCTCTAGAACAATTATTTTAAACTTTCATATTGTTTTAATGAAAGTTTACTCCAGATTTAGTTTTACAAAGATGCCCCTTACATTCGTCGTATCTGGCCAAAGATAGGTTGCAAATTTGGAGGTTGTATTGATTTATTACATTATCTATATTATTGAAAGAATTTCTTGATGTTTCTTCAGTGATTGTGGACGTCTAAAACTATTATTTTGTATACATGTTTGGTATCAATTAAAAGTTCTTAGTCTTTAGATGTGCCTTTTGGAGTGTTAAAAAAAGTCCACTTTAAGAGTGGAAATAGGCTTTGAAATTTCCAATGGTAACTTTATGAAGTTATATTTTATTGAGTGATTTATTCATTTATAAAGTCACAAAATACACCATACAAAAGGAATTACCTTAATGGTAGGTGACATGTCATTGTTATAAAAAAATATTTCTTAACTTTAACAAGTAGGCTAGATAGAGGAACAAATCATATCAGATGGTTAAACAGGGCACTTCACTTCACTTCACTTTACTACTTATTAAAAAAAATAATCTAATGAATAAAAAGTATGCTCTTTTAAATAGTTGACCAGTTTTTTAAATTTATTTAATACATATCAAATATAATATAATAAATTTAATATATCAAATTTAAATCAAATGTAATTAGATGGCCAAGTGCATTGGGGAATTTGAAATTAAAATGTATTATACAAAACTGACATAACTTGTTGTTTATTTATAAATAGATTTTTACAATCAAAATTTCATTGGATTTGTATTAGAAAGAGCTTTAAATTTGATGTCTTGTAACATTTTGTTTTAGCTGCTAGTTTTCATGGAATTCGACTCTCAAATCTTTAAATCACTGCCATTTTGAAATTTGACGTTTGACAAAAAATGTTTTTGGAAAATTTGAATAACATAAAACGTAAAGTTTACATCAAGTTTCGTATAAATATCTGTATGGGTTTTTGATTTATTAATTATTTTCAAAAGATACAAAATGGCGGATTACGGCTCAACTAAGCCAAAATCGAAAAAATGTCACTTTACATTTTCGTCTTGTTTTCGTATGTAGAATTCGGTTCTGCAAAGCACGTTACGCATTTTTGTGACACCCTGTATATTGTAAATGATTTTGTAAATATGAGATATTGGTAATTTTCTACGCATACGTCATGAGAAAATGTTCAACACTTATAATACGCATCAAACATTCAAATCTTTACAATAGAACTCAAGATTTAGTTGTTTAAAGATATCTATGTTTTCTCAGAGACAGATAAAATGAATTTCTAAAACTATCCCATGTATTTCTTATGCGAAAAATTTTATGATTTGTACCCCATAAATCATGAAAAAGTCACCACTTTATTAATTTTTTGTCCATCTGCACCGTAAGAGGTTTCGAATGACGCATCAGTTATACAAATCGGCCCACTGGAACTCTAGATTTAGTTGTACAAAGAAATTCCTTACTAAATTATACAATAAGACTCGATTCGCTCGCAGAGGGCTCCGCCCCCAGACCCCCACTTGGGGTCGCTCCAGTTTTGATTGTACCTCAATGTTCCTTCAAGTATTTTTTATACAGAATACTATTTTGATTCATTTGGAATTCCACACTATATGCCATTATTCGATTTTTCTATCATTTGTTAATACTTTACCATGTGAAAGTTACTTTTGACAGTTTACTGGATTTTATTTACAGCTGTAATGATTTATTTTGTTTTGATTTAAAACTCCATAAGCCCAATGTTAAAATTTACAATTTTCGATGTAAAAATTATAAGTTTTAAAATTGAAAATTGTAACTTTTGGCAATTCACCCTGGGGTTTCTGGGTATAACCTACGTGCATGCTCAATTTCACATTTCTTCGTATACGTGAGTGAGTTAGTTACACATCGGTCTGTATAGTTATTTAGACTCGCTTTGCTCGCTGGGGGCTCCGCCCCCAGACCCCCGCTTGGGGTCGCTCTAGTTGTTATTATTGGTCAATGACCCTTCAAGTATTTTTTATATAGTATACTATTTAGATTCATTATAGTTAAATCCACTCTAGATGTTTTAATTTTTCAATAGTTGCACCATGTGAAAGTTGCTTTGACAGTTTACTGGATATTTGTTTACAGCTGTTATGATTTCTTTTGTTTTTATTTGAAACTCCATAAGCCCAATGTTAAAATATATGCAATTTTCAAGATCAAAATTAGTGGTTTTAAAATTAAAAATTGTATATTTTGGCACTTTTTACCGGGGGTTTCAAGGTACAAGCTACCTGCATGCTAAATATCACGTTTGTAGTTCGTCTAGAATTCATGTCTGGTGTGTTACACATGGGGCTGTATATATATTTGACTCGCTTCGCCCCCAGGTCGCTGTTTGGCCTTAGGATAAAGTGGTGTCATGTATAGTGGCCCAGAACCGACATATTACAACTACTCATACTAAGAGTTATTCAGACAAATCAGCAGATATTTAAAATTAGAGAAGGTTAAATATTGAAATATTAGGTATTTTTAGGCTTCGCCTACAGGCACATAATTGGCCTCAGGTTAAACTGTTTATTTGTGGGAGTTGACCCTCGAAATAATTATAGAATAAACAAGACAAATTTTAAGCAAACGAAAGAATTTGTAATTTTTTAAGGGTTTATAACTTTTAGTTCTGAAATGGCTCTTGTTACATATATGCCATGGTGAGGGGAAAATGTGTGCTAATCAATAAGGCTCCGTGTGTAATTTAAGTTATTGAAATAATATAAATATCTTTGACAAATTTTTGAGTCTGGTCTATAAGAAATTTAAAACCACAAAAGAAATCTTTGAAAATTGTCTACCTAAGAGTGAAGGAGACGAGGTACGACAAAATGTCATCAGACCAAAGATGCCGATCTTGCAAAATCCGTGTGGCGTGGTGGTTTCCGTTTTTCGATAGGTGCATCCATTCTACCGCTAGAGCTAAAAAAATCTAAAATAAACCCTTTTTAAGGAATTTTAAATCAGTACCCAAAGTTGTATAAGATGGTGTAATATGCATTGCACGAACGTTAAAACATACCAGTAACACAATACGACAACCATGAAATGGCAAATAACTCCGTGGATATGTTTTGGTTGTTAACAGTGCAAACATAACTGCAGATGCATGGATGGATTAAAAAATTACTAGATCTACCAACCGTTATATTTGTACTAACACATTTTTAAAGTTCAACAAGTACATATCAAACATATTATATAGAAAGAGTATGCTGGAGAAGTGATTTATTCCAACATCCAAGTTTCTTGTGAAACATTTTGTTAATTCCAAGGGTTGAAATCATTTCAAAGAACCAAAAACATAGTAAATATGGTAGTATAAAGTTTTTTGCGCAAAAAATTAGATTTAATCGAACAATAGTAGTAGCTCGAGCTTTACGTAAGGCATATCGTCGTGGTTTTGAAATGTTTCTCGTCTAGTATAGTTCTTAGCAGCATACTATCTGACACACATTATGTGTACATCGTACTAAGTATTTGTCTGCAGTCATACACCCAGTTTTGATGATTTAAATAGCAAACAAAATCGTAATCTTTAAACTTTGACATATTTGTACGGTTATTGTGTTGTATGTTTTGCACATAGTGATCAACCGAATGTAAAAAAAGTCTCAATCATGCTATATTTATTTCAGCAGACCTATAGCATCGCAAAGATGGGCTTATTTTGCATAGGATCATAACTTACAAACATGAAACAATGTTTAACCAATATTAAGCATTTTGTTTTGAGGGGTTGAAATAATTGAAAATGTTGATTTGACTGTTGTTTCGTATATGTCATCGTATTCAGAAATCGGATACCAAAATATGAGACTTGTGGTATATAGTTTAATGAACTGTCGTATGCCACTTTTTTAAACTCTCCAACTAAAATGCATAGGCAAATATTAAATTGCTATCCCAATTTGAAAAATTTTTATTTAGGGCTTTTACCACATGCTATGAGAGCACATCATCCCAAATTATCTAAAAAATTAGAGATTTTTAATTATTTCTTGTGGGTTTTTAATAAATAAACTGTTCATGTGACTGCTGTTGGTCCTAGCATGTAGACGTGTAGTTTTTTAAGGAATAGTCCACCCCCTATAAGTGCTTGTGAATAATGAAAAACATAAACTTATTTTTTAACTATAGTAATTTGTTAAATACGATTTGTTAATATTGTTAGGGGATAGAACCGCCAGTAACAACCTTAAGTTATAACGCAGTTTAAGTAACTGCAGGTTTAACGATTTAACTTCAAGACTTTAAAAAAACTAACATTTTAAGAACTTTGTGTTTACAAAATTATGTGATTTGGAAATTATTCCGATGGCTTCTAGTTACAAGCAACATTGCATGGACATTTTACGTTCCTAGCGCAGCGGAAGTTACTAAGGCAAAGCATTGCCAGAGCACCAGCAGAATTCACCATGCACGTAGTTGCTCAACAACTAAAGGTTCAAGTCAAAAAGTTGTGTAAAAAAATCCATACCATCAAAGGGTGTGGTTATAACTAAAAACCGTCTAACCAGCGAGAACCTAGTATTATGGTTTTTGATGTATGGAAGGTGTTGCAAGAAATGAGTAACAGGTTTATCAGTCAATGAACATGAGATTATAAAAAATATTTAATTAAGTAAAAAAATTAATATTTTTCAAATAAGAAACAAATTAATTGTTTGTAATCGTGGATTGCCACAAAACGTATACATGCGAAAGCATATTTAAATTTGTGCATACTGACATTACCGATATTACCGAACATAGTTTGAAATCAAAATAATGCATGTCGATAGCGTGGTCTACGTAACTAATAGATTTGTAAATATTTATTCAAAGGTTAATAAATTAAAAAATGTGAGTTTTGGGGATTTTCCCGGTGGTTACTAGGTATAAGGCATACCAGATTTCACGTCCCTAGCTTATCTAGAAGTGGTTTAGAATTCGTATACCTCAGTGAGTCCTGGGGTGTTAAAGCTATAAGCTACCTGCATGCAAAATTTCAGGTTTCTAGCTCGTCTAGAAGTGGTCTAGAATTCGTAAACCTCAGTGAGTGAGTGAGTTACAAATGCGCCTGTATATACGTATTATAGACTCGCTTCGCTCGATGAGGGCTCCGCCCCCAGACCCCCGCTTAGGGTAGCTCCAGTTTTGTTATTATAAATCAATGTCCCTTAAGGTATTTTTTATATAGTATACTGTTTTGATTCATTTGGGATATATCCACTCCAAATGGCATTTTTATTCACTGCATGGTCCTATAATTTCTTTACACACTAGCATATGAGAGTAACATTAACAGATTATTGGGTATTTGTTTACGGCTGTTATAATTCGTTTGTTATGATTTGAAACTCCAAAAGCCCAGGGTTAAAATTTCCAATTTTCAAGATAAAAATTAGAGGTTTTAAAATTTGAAACTTTTGACAATTTTTCCGGGGGTTTCGAGGTACAAACTACCTGCATGCTAAATTTAACGTTTCTAACTCGTCTGCAAGTGGTCTAGAATTCGTAAACGTGAATGAGTGAGTTACAAATCGGGCTGTAAAGGTATTTAGATTATAGAGTAGGCCGCATGAAAATGGTCCGATGGTTGATTGCCCATATGATTCTTCCCTCACCCCTTCTCATCCAACACTGTTGCCATACGAATTTCAAAAATAACAGTTCCGTCTGCTTGTTTTAGCGAATTTCCCCTATAGGGAAGAAGAAGCTATTACCGTAGGTAGCATGGTAAGACCGATACCATGATAACTTTTCGTTTTGAGGTCCCCAGATGCCAAAAACACTATTCGTTCAAATTTATATATAGATATAAATATATATGTCTCCGTTACCGCGATAACTTTTTAAAAAAACGCCTGATTTTTATGAAATTTGGCACAAATGTGGAGAGTAGCATTTATGACTTTAAGTTCGAAAACCAGATCGATCGGACAATGGGAATGGGGTTTTATGGGGGTTTACAATTTTCCAGAAATCGTTTTTTTGCAAATTTTACCCCAAAATGCTGAAAACACTCAATTTTGGTTATAGCCATTTTATAGAGCTTAAAAAAATTTAGTATTTTAAATCATTAAACTAGGTTAAGTAGTTGCGGAGAAAATCCAAAAAAAACTTGTTCCTTGTTAATCTTAAGGGAAAAAGGTTTTTAGATTTTATCAGATAATTTTACTAAAACTTTCCATTTATTTTTACTAATGTTTAGCTCAACAAAAAAAAAATGTTGGTGTTTTAATTGTTGTTATACGTCCAACCGTTGCAGAGATATTCAAAGTGCTAAACACAGTACGTTGTCCAATGTTATCCTTATGGCGAATAAATAAAATTATATATCTTGATTACTTATGAATGTATATTGATGAAACTTGGTATGTGGCTTCAACTAGTTGTGGTATATTGATATTAGCACAAAAACCAAGTTTTTTGGTGATAGTCCCCGTAGCAGCAAACCTGCTTACTTGGCCCCCATGTTATTCATATGGAGAATAAGTAAAGTTGTATATCTCTCTTAATTATGAACCTAAATTAAGAGAACTTGGTATGTAGCTTCACCTGGTTCAGTTATATCGATAATTGCAAAAAAAACACATTACTTATCTTCCTCGTTTCAGCAAACCTGCGTCCTCAACCCCAATGTTATTCTTATTGAGAATAAATAAAATGTTACATATTACTTGTTTATGGATGTATTTTTGTGAAACTTGGTATTTGGTTTTATGTAGTAGTGAGACATATATATATATATATATATATATATATATATATATGCATTAGAAATTCGCTAAGTACTCAGGTTTGCTGCGACGGAGGTATTTTAATATTGTATTGTGTACGATAGGAATGGATTTCAAAACAGACGACAGATATACTTTACCATATGTTTTATTAGACCAGAGAAATTTTTCAACAATATGTATTAACTTCCACTGGACTACTTTGGTGCTACTTACTCTAACTGATGTACTCGTTCTTCGCACGGGTTAGAAAGGTTGAGATCTTGAAACTGCTGTTATTGCTTCTGCTCTTTAAGCTGTCAAATGGAAGTATTTGCAGCTGATCGCTTTACAGTTTCTGAATGTTTACTTTCTAATGAAATGTAAACATTGAAAATTAGGACGTTCACGGGGCGTAGCTTGAGGGGATTTTAAGGATGTGAATACACGGGTCTTTGTGTTAAGGCTAATGTTTTAAGGCCCAAGTGTTGCACGGGTTAAAGATCTACCTTTGTGTAAAGTTTCAGCCCAGTCGGTTTAGTAGTTTTTACGTTTACCCAGAACAGCAGACAGACAGATAAACAGACACCACCTATTCTTTATAATATTATAGATAGATATATAGATAGAAGATTTGAAACGTGATAGTATACTATATTCACCTTGTCTGTAATTTGAGACCAAGATAACTCAATGCCAACAACGTGTATCAATACTGATTATTTATTTATTTTTCAGGTTATATAACATAAGTGATAATGTGATGGTGTGACACTACCTACATAACATGAACTATTATAAAAGGATAATGTAGCTGGGGGCTGTCTTGTTTGGTGGAAGGTATTCAAACTTTATCACGCAAGTGTTACTTTGACAATTCCTTAGTTGTTTGTAATCAGTGGTTATTTTAATATATGAGGCAAATCGTCCAATTTCCAATTTTCAAAGGAATTTTTTTATAGGATAAAATTAGTTACCCTCAGA
Organism: Allygus modestus; assembly: GCA_963675035.1. Lineage (NCBI taxonomy): Eukaryota > Metazoa > Arthropoda > Insecta > Hemiptera > Cicadellidae > Allygus > Allygus modestus. Next base: position 135,997,453 of record OY776117.1, read on the forward strand.
TTTACGATTTGTTTCAATGGATTTATTAGGCCAGGCCCCCAAACCCCTATTTTCAAAATTTAAAAAATCCTTCCGCGAAATTTTCAAGCCAACCTCCATTACTCACCGACCCCTATTACTCAAGTACAAACAATGCTAATGGTATAGTTTAGTTTATGTAAAAAATACTAAATAATCCAAATATTTTCTTAAAACTAAAGAGCACCCCCACTGAGTAATATAATGAAAGGAAAATATAAACCGAAAAGCAGTAAAATGTAAGTAGGTAATTGTTTATTGTTCACAATTAATTAGAATCGTTCTTATTTAAAGCTAAGACATCTATACATTTATTTAATAAGTTCGTAAATACAAATTCAATCCACTTAATTTGTTTGCTCACAATTTTTAGCATAAGCGCTTTATTCTAATATGACACTTTTTTATTAATATTTCTTTTTAATCTATAATATTATAAAGAAGAGGTGGTTTCTGTCTGTCTGACTGTCTATCTGTCTGATGTTCCAGGTGAACGCAAAAACTACTGAACCGACTGGACTGAAACTTTACAAAAAGGTAGATCTTGAACCCATGCAACACATAGGCCTATTCACTTCCTTAAAATTCCCTCGGGCTACGCCCCATGAACGTCCTAAGTTTCAATGTTTACATTTCAGAAGAAAGTAAACATTCAGAAACTGTATTGCGAACAGCTGTGGACACTTCATTTTGACAGCTTAAAGAGCAGAAGCAAGAACAGCTGTTTCAATCTATCTAAAATTCAAATTGCATTGACTAAAGAACGGATAAAGAAAACACCTGTGCGAAGAACGGGTACATCAGCTAGTCTATAATATTATCAAGAAGAGATGGTTTCTGTCTGTCTTTCTGTCTGTCTGATGTTCCGGGTGAACACAAAAACTACTGAACCGACTGGGTTGAAACTTTTCATAAAGGTAGATCTTGAACCTATGCAACATATTCCCTTCCTTAAAATCCCCTCGGGCTATGCCCCGTGAGCTTCCTAAGTTTCAATGTTTACATTTCATTCAGAAACTGTAATGCGAACAGCTGAGGACACTTCCATTTGACAGCTTAAAGAGCAGAAGCAATAACAGCTGTTTCAAGCTAACTAAAATGCAAATTGCATTGACTAAGGAACGGGTAAAGAAAACCCCTGTGCAAAGAACAGGTACGTCAGCTAGTTACTTATATTAGCGTTGCTCAACAGCTATGCTTGTTCGCGTGATTATGTTCCACTTAAACGGTCAAATTAAATAATACAGCTGATCAAATTCCAATATGTAAGGTATGATTTAATTTAATCCTTTTAGCGAATTTCCTCTATAGGGAAGAAGATATAACCGTTGGTCTCATGGTAAGCCCGAGGCCATGATAACTCTTTTCTTGAGGTCCCCAGATCTCAAGAACACTATTCGTTCAAATTTATATATATGTATATGTGTCCGTGAATGCGATAACTTGAGTAAAAAACGTCCGATTTCTGGCTCAAATGTGTATTCATGACTTAAAGTTTGAAAACCAGAAAAATCGGACCATGGGAAGGGGGGTTTATGGGGTTTCAACATTTTCCAAAAAACATTTTTTTGTATTTTTCACCCTAAAATTTTAAAACACCCAATTTTTGTTTTGACCATTTTATAGAGCTTAAAAAACAAATAATATAGTATTTTGAGTCATTTAACCTAGATGAAGTGGTTGCGAAGAAAATCCAAAAAACGTGTTCATAAAATCTCCCATGTTAATCTTATGGGAAAATGGTTTTTAGTTTTTCGTCAGTTAATTTTACTTTAAAATTCACATTTCCTTTTACTATCAGTTTAGCTCTAAAAAGCAATCATTTTGGTGTTTAATTGTGATTCTACGTCCAACCGTTGCCGATATATTCAAAGTGCTAAACAGAGTACTTGTACAATGTTATCCTTTTGGAGAATAATTCAAATGTTATATATTGATTATTTATGAGTGTATAATGATGAAACGTGGTGTGTGGCTTCACCTAGTACTGGTATATTGATATTTGCACAAAAACATTATTTTCCCTGTAGCAGCCATACCTGGATACTCAGCCCTAATTTTATTCTTATGGAGAATAAATAAAATGCTATATATCACTTATTTATTGATGTATTTTTATTAAACTTTTAGAGTGGCTTTATGTGGCTAGTGAGAAACATGCATGCATTGAAAATTCGCTGAATATGCAGGTTTGCTACGATGGGGGTATTTTAATTATAGAAAAATTTTAAAATAAATATTAAGATGTGACTTGCGATTTCCTCACCGACCCCCATTATTAAGTACATGATTTGTAGGTGTCAGATGAATAGCTCTCCCAACATTTCCTGGAATTATGTGGTTATACAAAGGTAAGGCCAAAAGTACGGACCTTCTCCCAAAGGAGGGCGAATCTGTTTTCCTCATTCGCGTCTGTCAACTATATCACATATACATTTTACTATGTATGATCTATTGTGGTGGACTAGCGAATTAAGTTCGTAAATTCAGTAATTTATTTTTATTTTTAATTAGTTCAAAATGTATCACTTATTACGATTGATTGACATTTCCTCTTGAAGTATAAAACGAAAAAATATATAATGTTTTATAATGACTTGTAACACTGTTATGCAACACGATGATGCATTCGAGGGACTCTGACGAGACGAAGGTAGAAGGCAAAGGTCGCCTAGTCGAGATCCTTTGTTACATTACAATCACTGCTCTTTGAGGCCAGAACTAGGATCGCCTTACCTTTGACTGGAGTGTAAACGATAATGACACTGGTAAAATACAGTTGCTTCTTTCAGATGATTTAGGTTAATTTCCCTTTTAAATGCCCTAAAAATATTCAAACCCCATACAATTTCCATATAGCACAGCTTGAAGTTAAATACACCTTGTAGCCTATTTTAAAATTCAATAAATAGAAATAATCACTTTTAAAATATTTAAAACCAGTTTAAATGACCTCCATGCGGTACTAAATAAAAGCTGCTTTAAAGTTTATACACTTTGTTGTAACAGTTTATAAACTATAACTAGAAGCAAATTTTTAATCGGGAACACATAAAATATAACAGGTATATACATGAAAAAAACCACTACGGATAACAAATCATTTAATATTTATGTTATTGATCAGTTTGATATATTTACTCAATAAATTCACGAATTTGCTTACTGACTTAATAAAACATAATTCGTCACAGAAATAAATCTTTGAATTATAATTTAAAGTTTGGGTCTGGCCTTGCTTTGCAAAGCGTACTTCTTTACATCATAATAATTTACCATGTCATGAGGATAAGGTACTTTAAAAGGAGCATAAAGACATATTTTATGAAACAAGTTTAATTATAAAAGGATACTTCAAGAAAGAAAACAAGTGAAATAGACTACAACAAGTAATAAACTATTTTAGACGAATAAGATTAAGATAAATTTGTATTTTAATTTAAGATGTAATGTACAAATTATCTTTTACTAGCTCTATCAACCCGACAAAAATAACGAGCTTAAACAAACCAAAAATGTTGTTCTCTAGTTATAAAATGAATTTAATGGCTTAACAATTTATATTTAAGTAGATAATTTTGAATTGTATGTAACAAAATGGGAATCCGCCGTGCAAAATTTTAAGGCGTTATTGTAATAAAGTCCCATCTTAATGCATATTCAAATATTCATTATAACGTGTCTAAATTTAAAAAGTGTCTTTTTACGAAATACAACTTACGACTGCTTGCAATAGCCCAAAAGCGTTTTGTTTAAACTTTGTTGTTAGTTTAGTATTGGATGTTGAATCAAACCCATTTTGGTGTCACTTCAAGTCAAATTTTCTTTCGTAAAAACTGCAGAAATGTTATAATGTGTTTAAAGGTTTGTTCATTGGGTTCAAATTTGTATACATATTAATCTAACTACTTTCACTGCTATTATAACTAAAAGATAAAAAATGCAGTCTACATTTTTACCAACATTTAATTGTATTTCACCTACTAACATACAAACTATCTAAAGTCAGACCAACAAAAAGACATAATTTATCTATCTCTATTATTAATACGCTACATGCAAACTTTTTAAACAATAAGGCTTTGTGTTTTATGATTTACATCCACATATTATACTCTAAAACGTGCGTCTACGTGTGCAGATGTGCAAACTGGCTTTAGATTTTCGACTTAGGCCCCAGGGCTCTGCCCCAAGGGCCTTCCAAGACCTCATGTTATTCATATGGATGAGAGTTTTATTTGGTTTATATCAAATGTGTTTTTCTTAATTCAATTAAGTTAAATAAACAGCTGTTATAAGGATTGAATCTAACTACAGACTGCCATTGTTTTGTTTAATATTGAACTATTTACTATTTTCGTTCTCAAATCGGCATGCGCAACCTGCGCACAGGAAATTAGTCTACAATCTTAACTGTGTTTCTCTCTTATTCATGTTTTTTTATATACTCATACACAAATTGCTATACTACATTAGGCAGTAGTATGGCTATCAGTAGTATGCATAACGGCTATCATCGGTGTTCTAAAAGAGCTTTTGATTCAGTTTTACACAAAACCTTAAAAACTACCTAAATACTACAATTCTAGCAGTGAACCGCTAGAATGCCACCCTGCTATCATACTTTCTAAGACTCAGGATTGTTAAAGGAAAATCATCTACTTATGGTTCCATTAACAGTGATAAAACACCATTTCGCCGCAAGCGTAAAAGTTAGCAAAAGCTGAAATATAAATTAATTGTAAATATAGAATACATAAATCTGAATTTAACTTTGCTGACACTTTTACACAGTATTATGAACTCTATTACCACTAAGCATGGAATTTTTCTTCCTTACTGCTTGTCAATTTCAATCCAAAAACCTAAAATTAGTTAGGGATAGTTGTCTGCTTTGTTTACAAAAAAACCTTAACTTTACTCAGCTGTTGTATTGAATTTGGATGCAAAGTAGGGAACACATGGCTCGGTAAGCAAACATTTTTTTTTATAACAACTTTTATTTACAATCTGTTCAACATTAAAAATAAGCAAATTTAATGTAAATTATGAACATGAGTTAGTTACGCACCACTGTGTGCACTAACATAGGAATCTATATTACTTATTTAATAGGCGAGCAGGGTTTTTGTGACAATCACTCCTCCTAAACTACTGAACCGATTTTCATGTTTTGGGTGTCATTGGAAAGAGCCTAACGTGAAGTTGTGCAGGAAACTTTTTTTATAGAGAAATAATTTGTGAGTGAGGCCCTGGGGCCCCTTAAAGTTGAGTTTTGTCTCATTAGCTTAACATTGGGAAATAACTATAAGTTTTAAGCAATCAGCTGGATAGAGTAAACACAGTTAATCAGCAGGCCATGTTGGCTTTGGAACGGTAACACAATATTTATACGGGAATGTCAGTAATATAATAAAATATTACGTTGTGATCGCGAGCGAAGCCACAACAGGCTACTAGTAAGAACATAAAACTGTAAACAAAACTCTTACAAAAAGTGGGTACAAAGACCCAGAACATGATGTCTTTTTAGTCGAAATGTAGCTTCACTATTGTCCAAAAGGTTTACGATTGCAAATAAAATGTGGCAAAAATAAACAGTGTTTTTTGAGAATTTCGAACGTATAACTAAACGAGTTCGCACGCAGCACGCTGACGTGAGGAAAGTGAATTTCCACATAAAAACTTGTAAAACTCAAAATAAGTGTAAAAACATACATTTTTCCAATTTTTATTGAAATCTGAAAACATTGATTTTTTGGCTGTTCTGATACTCCTGGTTTCATTTACTTGCAAAGCTGGGAATACAATTTTGCGCATTATAAGGTTAGGAGAAGGTCCAGACAGGCTTGAAAGTAGGCGTGAGGTTGCTGGGGATGATAAAAGTACTCTAACAAAGGAATAACAGGGTTTTCTAGTGTAAAACCCCCATAAGACAAGGTACTGTGTTTAGTCGATACACATTTTCTTTAATAACTCGGTAAATATGTAACTAGAATGACGAGAGGGGGCTTAAAACTTTCCCATCTTTTTATATGCATTGACCTTACATCTGGGGTTTCTATGACCCTTTTTGGACCCAAAAACTCAAAATTTGAAAGATTAATCCCCAAAAAAGGGGTTTAGAGTTTTCCGAATGTTTTGCCCAACGAACTTGTCCAACCGATTACAGAAAGGAATGTCCCTACCAAATTGGAAGTAAATCGGGACAAAAAATGCGACCGCTAGAGTGCAAACACACACACACACACACACATATATATATATATATATATATACATATATATATATATATATATATACTCACATATATATAACATTTTGAACGACCCCCCAAAACGTGTTCAGGGGGTCACGTTAGGAACTTCTACGGTTGTCCCGGGCTTAAGTTTCACCGTGTGGGTCATGCTAATAGTTCACTTTCCAAAGGAAATTCACTAATAAATGCAGAATATCGTATTTTTTCGTCATCCTGGGTCTAAGTGAAATCTTTCGACACCAACCTGGCCTCTCTACGTTCAGTAGTTTACTCGGAGTAGGTGGTTACACGTTGCCTTGTACACGCTATTATTATATAGGATGAACAAATAAATTTATATTTCGTGTATGTAAATTTAAAAAAGCACACTAATACAATATGGCAAAACGTAAATAGGAGGAGTTATGATAAGTTTTAAATTAGTTTACAAATTGTAAATACAAAAATTCGATTAGTTTTTTTTCTTAAATTTTGGTTTGATTTTATAGAGTATCTGTCATATTGTATGAAACTGGTTAGAACCGGGGTTAAAAGATTTTGATAAAAAGGATAAGAGAACTAAAGACTATGAATCTATTATACTATATCATTGAATACATAACATATTTATCTACACATTTTAGCTATATCACGTTGTAGCTATGTTTTTTTGTCCGTCTGTATATGGTGTTCACGTCAGCAAACGAAATACAATTAAATGTTCGTAAATAAGTAGAATATATTTTTTATTTGCTGTCAAAACTATGAAACTAGTTATGATGATTTGTACTACATATTTTAGCCCTAAGAACAAACGTTTAAACATTTAATAAAATAGAACTTCAGTTTATAAGAAAGATAATTTGCCTTTAAGAGATACATATTTTGATCTGATTCAATATCCTAAACTAAACTAATGACAAAGTTGACATTAAACCATAGAATTCTCTTTTGGGCTATTTTGCATGCAGGCGTAAAAGTTTTTTCGTAAAAATATATTTTCTAAGTTTCGGAACATTTTAATAATTTGAAATATGTTGGGGCTTTGTTACAATAACACCTTTAAATCGTGCACGACGGATTTCCCATTGGATTAGAGTTTTAAGTATAATTTTAAAAGAACAATTTTGAAGCCAATAAATCTATTTAACTATTATTTTTAACAATATTTCATTAGTTTTTAAGCCTGAAATGTTTAACGAGCTAAAAACAGCTAGTTAATATATATCCGGTTTAATGATGTAACTGTTTTATATTGAGAAATAAATTGCCGTTTTATAATGCAATTAACTCGTATCTAAAACTGATCTCCATGTTATCAATAAATGGAGAACAAACTAACTTTTAGGGTGGTTTGTGCCCTTTAGAATGGTGGTAAACAAATTGGAAACCTCTTTGAAAAAGTACGAGTCGTGATCATTCTTTGTGACCAACCGTCGAACCGTCCTAACTGTCGAATAGTATTCAAAATAAAAAAATGCATTCTGTTTAGAAAATATAGTCTGAGAAATAGATAAAGTTTCCAAATCGCATTATAAATTAAGAACAATATTAAGATAGAAGATACAGTCAAAGTAATAACTTTATGTTTACCATGGCATCGAAAGAAATTATGTGTAATTATAACTGTAGCTGGTTCTTTCAGGGTAGTGATAATATATGTAGGTTATGTGGTTTGTGATAAAATAAGTAGTAATATGTTAATATGACTTAAAACTTGTGTTAACCACCAGCTGACTGTAGCTGGTCTTATTAAGCTTAAGCTTAAGATTATTTGTCCATAGCTCCTTTATCTCACTTTTTACATTACAATTACACCGGCAAGAGACTACCGCTGTGCGCTTTAAAAGAAGCATTCGTTCACTTTTTAAACAAAGAATTGCAATGCAAAGATATCCTTAAGTTCTGTGTTGTTCAGCATCCAGAGCGTAAATGTGAAGTGTAAGGTATTAAAACAATGAGTTACCTTTATTTATATTTGAATTTTGTACTCTGAGTAAGTTTATTCGACGAATCTTTTTTAAATTTTATACGTCATGTACAACCATTAGTTTAATAATTATTTTATTTTCAACGAGACACTCTTTTTGAACTATTCCTTGAGTAAGAAAACTCAGCCCAGGTACAGTAGAATAGTCTGTGCTTCCTGAAGCATTACACTAAACATTGTTTCGATGGATCAGTTTATACCAGTTGTTGGAAAGATTTTTCTTCATTGTATTTCGATTTTATATTTATAAATGTATTTACCAATGAAATAAAAACACTTTCATTCAACAATCGTTGCCTTTTGAAGGCCAAAAACTCGAAATTTGGATTTATAACAGTTTAAAAAGTAACTTAGTGTTTAACGAATGTTTTGCTAAATGAACATGCAGATATGTTTTTTTCCATTCATCATTGTTAATAAAATTGTATATTTCACGAACATTATAAACTTTAGAATTTCAATTCATATGTTTTCACTCATTCGAAAATATAAAACCTGGAGTAATATTTCACCACTTCCTCTAACTGATTATCAGATTTGAATATCTCATTTGCCTCTTTAATGCATTTTTAAGGTCACTGCAGTTATTACTTATAGCTCAATGTCCCTTTGTTTTATTTCGGCTATGCCCACTTTATATATGCAATCTTCACTCAACAGCTTTAGACACTGCTCTCAGGAAACCACATGTTAACAATTATAAACAACACGAGGATTAATTTCACAGTTCTCAGGTTGATCATGAACAGCTGCTAAAAATCTTCTGTTTTGATTTTAAACTCCATAAGCCCAATGTTAATTTTTGAACTTTTCGTTTTCGTTTTTTTACATTATTTGATTTTTCTGGGGATGTGACCTGTCTAGGACTAATTTTTATCCCAGAAATGAGTTATTTCCAACATTTGATGTAAATCGTTGGTTCCGTTTTCGAGATCAGAGTTGCAAGCAAGCAAGCACGCACGGACGCAAGCAAGGAAGCATGCAAACCTTACTCATATTAGAGTATAGGATTAACTCGCTTTGCTCGCTGGGGGTTCCGCCCCCAGACCCCGCCCCCAGCCCCCGCTTGGGGTCGCTCCAGTTGTTATTATTGGTCAATTACATTTCAAGTATTTTTTATATAGTATACTTTTTAGATTAATTATGGTTAAATCCACCCTAGATGTTTTCATTTTTCAATAGTTCTATAATTTGTTTATACTCTACCATGTGAAAGTTGCTTTGACAGTTTACTGGATATTTGTTTACAGCTGTAATGATTTCTTTTGTTTTTATTTGAAACTCCATAAGCCCAATGTTAAAATATCCAATTTTCAAGATCAAAATTAGTGGTTTTAAAATTAAAAATTGTATATTTTGGCAATTTTACCGGGGGTTTCAAGGTACAAGCTACCTGCATGCCAAATATCACGTTTCTAGTTCGTCTGGAAGTGGTCTAGAATTCCTATGTCTGGGTGTGTTACACATGCGGATGTATATATATTAGATTGTTATGGACGATTTAAATCTATTATAGGTATGTGTTGTTTATTTCACAGAGTCATTAATATTAATGTCGTTTTAAGTAACTATTCTTTACGTATTTATACAACTATCTTTAAAGCCAGATATGACATTTTATTTATTCTCCATAACAAAACATTAGAACTGAGTATGCAGGTTTGCTGCATCAAGGACCACAAAAATCTGTTTTTATGCAAGTACCAATGGACCATGACAAGCTGGTCTTGTCAACAGTACCATGACAAATGCATCATCAACAGTAGAGCTTCCCATAAAATTTGTTTCACCAGTAGAAATAAAGCAACTGATCAAGAAACTTCCTTTACGTAAAACACCTGGACCCGACCTTATTCCAAATATTGTTCTTAAAAATCTCACCAAAAAAGCAGTGTCAGTTTTAACTTCGATTTGTAATGCATGCATTTATCAAAGCTTCTTCCCTGACACGTGAAAAAAGGCCGAAATTATAGTTTTCCACAAACCCAATAAGCCCAAATTCTCTACTTCCAGCTACAGACCAATAAGTCTTTTGTCATGTCTATCGAAATTGCTGGAGAAGATTATCCAGAGAAGGATAAACTCTTTTCTTGAAGAATCGAGCGCAATTCCACCACACCAGTTCGGATTTCGACCCAAACATTCCACCACTCACCAAGTTCAGCGGATAGTTGAAACGATTGTAAAAGGATTTGAACGGAAGGAACACTCAGCTGCGATATTTCTTGACGTTTCACAGGCTTTTGATAAGGTGTGGCATGAGGGCCTTCTTCACAAAATTGAACTTCTTGGATTTCCACTTTACCTGAAAAAAATAGTAAAATCCTTTCTATGTAACAGACACTTCTGTGTAAAAATAAATTCTTCTACTTCTAACTATCGCCCAATTTCTGCTGGGGTACCACAAGGGTCAATTTTGGGACCTTTACTTTTCAATATTTTCATGTCTGACATTCCAATTCCGCAAGATTCCACTTTAGCGCTATATGCAGACGACACCACAATCATCACTCAAAGCACCGAAATTCTGCAAGCTTACCAACAACTTCAAAATGCGGCTGATGAAGTGGTGCAATGGTTCAACAAATGGAATTTATGCTTGAATCCAAATAAATCGGAAGCTAAGATATTCACCTTAAGAAGACCGCAAATTCCCCCTGAAATCGTCATTAACAATTCAAATATCAATTGGAATCCACCAGATCAAGCAGTTAAGTATTTAGGTGTGTTATTAGACAAAAATTTAAATTTCAATCTACATGTAAATTCAAAATTAAATCAAGCGTACTCTCGACTGTCCATCCTATTTCCTATTGTCAATAGAAAGTCGACTCTAAAGTCTTCATACACTATTCTCATTTATAAAACTATTCTCCGACCTCATGTTCTGTATGCCTGTCAAGTGTGGGGGCTTTCAATTTCATGTAAAAAGCTTTCGAAAATTCAAATCTTTCAAAACAAGGTCTTAAGAATTGCTGTAAACTCACCATGGTACGTACGAAATTCGCAAATACATAGGGAACTTGGAATAGAAACAATCAGTGAATACATCAGAAAAACGACACTGAAGTTTTCTCATAGGTTAATCTTTGTACCTGGAGCAGAACATTTGGGAATTGGACTGCCGCTACAAGATAGACGATTAAAAGCAAGACTTTTTCAAGACATTTTGCCAAACATTGAAAATTGAATATTTTTCTAGCCAGATTCTAAATTTTATTTACATGGTTTTTATTCGTTTTTTTTTCGCTGTGAACTGTAACGCAATTCAGCTAATGGGTGACTCTGATTAGAGCGAGCCCGATATGTTTTTTTTTTTTTTTTTTTTATGTTACTTATAACTTATTTATTGTTAATAATTCTGTGTATAACATAAGTTGTTGAGCCGGAAATAAATGTTGTAAAAAAAAAATGGACCATCACTAGATTAAGCAACATACCAAGTTTTACCAATTTATGTTTATAAACAAGCAAGGTATCAAATGTGTATTATTATCCATAATAATAACATTATAGCAGCTGAGTACACAGGTTTGCTCCTATGGGGACCAAAAGATTTTTGTTGTTGCAAATATCAGCAAACCCCAACCCTATGAAGCCACATACCAAGTTTCATTAGTATATTCACTATCTGTTCACGCAAATAATAATTTATAAAAACTATGACAGTAGTTGTGTGTATGCTGCATTATGTGGTTGTCCCGTGGAACAACTACGAATCAAGATCAGCTGTTTGTATTTTCATCAGCTCAAACTTAAAGTGAATGTCCACAAGAATAACATAGTATTGGAACTTTGACTCCCCGTGGGGCGGAGCCCTATGCGAATTTCATAAAACGCTTTCATAGTGAGCACCTAAGATCCAAGAGGAAGGTATGTTCCAAATGTCATTGCAATCCATACTGTGGTTTTTGAGATTTCGTGATGAGTGAGTCAGTCAGTGGTATTTGAGTTTTATATATTAGGATTAATAAGCGAGATATAACATTTTACTTACTCTCCACAAGGTTAGCATTGGACAACGTACTGTATTTAGCACTTTCAATATCTCGGTAACCAATTGACGTAGAGCGATGATCAAAATACCAAATTGTTAGTTTTTTTTTTTTTTTTAGCTGAATCAAATGGTGTAAACTCAACTTTTGGCTTTAAAAATAATTATATGTAAAAGTTAAAAAAAAAATTGTTGGTACAAAACGCTTCCAAAACCCCTCTTATAAAGGTGCGATCTGTCTGGTTTTCTAACTCATGAAAATAAATCCTTAGAAATAGAAAATAGTGCCTTACACGTTTATACCAAACTTCATCAAGATTGGACCATTTTTACAAAAATGATAGGGCCTAGTGCCTACAGACAGATATATATATACATATATATACATATATATATACATATATATACATATATATACATATATTTATATGTATATATATATGAATATGAACGATTAGTGTTTTCTGGTGTTATCTGGTGTTATCTGGGGGCCTCAAAACGAAAAGTTATCATGGTCCCAGGTATAAATCTTACCATTTCACATACGGTAATAGCTTATTCCCTATAGGGGAAATCCGCTAAAACGAAAATGAAAAGTTAAAAAAATTAACATTGGGCTTATGGAGTTTAAAATCAAAACAAAAGAATGTTAACAGCTGTTCATGATCGACCAGGGAACTGTGAAAATAATACTAGTGTTGTTTATAATTGTTAACATGTGGTTTCCTGAGAGCAGTGGCTAAAGCTGTTGAGTGAAGATTGCATTTATAAAGTGGTCATATCCGAAATAAAACAAAGGACGTTGAGCTATAACTGACAACTGGAGTGACCTTAAAAATGCATAAAAGAGGCAAATGAGTTATTCAAAACTGATAATTATCACTGATTATAATCAGTTAGGGAAAATGGTGAAATATTACTCCAAGTCATATAAACACACTTACTGACCTTCCTTGAACAAAGCTTGACCCACCAAGTACTTTATAAAAATACGCGAAATAGTGTTGCGAACGAACTCATCGTAAAAATGAACGAGTATGTTTGGCATAAAATAAATCCAATTACATTAAGACAGAACAACGTCTGTCGGGCCAGATAGTAAAATATAAACTTAGATTTACAATGTGTTCTTGCAACTTTAACTGGTTGTGATGCCAGTTTAAACTAAAAAAAAACAATAATATTAGAAAATGTATAGGTAATTTATGGGAACTATTAAGATGACGAAATATGTAAGTCTAATAGCTCTTAACAGTTAAATATTACTTACAAACTTTGGACTCTACTTAAAAATTATGCATTATTTTATCAAAATGTTGAATGATTAAATGCATTAGATAATTGAATTTGTAAAACCAGGGACTGCATTCGTTCAATAGTATGTTGTAACAGTGTAACTATCAGAGTGTGTAAACATGAAGCTGGATATTCAGAGCGAGGGCATTGCGATCGTTAGAACAGTGGATTTGTGCTTTGTGCGTCCGCATTAAAATCGTGAATAGTATATTGACAGCTGTGTAATTTAAAAACCTGGTATTCATTTGTTGGTATATTTTTATCATCCCCAGCAATCTCACGCCTACTTTAAGTCCTGACTGGACCTTTTTCTAACCTTATAGTGCTCAATTTTTATTTCCAGCATTACGAGTAAGTAGAACCAGGAGCATTAGAACAGTGAAAAAAAATGATTTCAGATTTCAATAAAAATGGAATAAATTTACGGTTTAACACTGATTATGATTTTTAAAAGTTTGTTATTTGGAAATTCACTTCCCTCACGTTAGCGTGCTTCGTGCGAACTCGTTTCACCTATTGTAAGGCAACAGTGATGTATTTTCTTAAACTTATTATGTCAACAAAGATTAAGTCTCATATTTCCTAGGAGGTCTATGGGTAATACTGGAGAAAACACTTATCGAACCGTTCGCCACCATTTTGCAAAGAGGCAAAGAACTACTCGCTGAAATCTAACGAGTCAGGAAAGTGAACAAATAAATGTACATAACTTTAAAATTCATAAATATTTATTAGATAATGTAATTATAGTTCATCATATTGCAAAGCAAAAATGAAGATACGTAAATCAAACGAACCAAATTAAACTTTTGCAATTTATATTACTTTTACTCTAGTGATTTGTTAAATAAGTTGGCAGTTTCTTTTTGCCCTACTTTGCCGGTCCATATATACTCTAGATCTGTGTGTGGAACGTATCCAGCAAAGCGAGCGGTGAGCTGTTCAGTACGAAATGTACAGAACTGACATTTACGCCAACGTCTCATACAGTATGAGTATATTTGCCTTCGCCACACTGAATAGTAGTATTTGCATGAGCAGATTCACTTAGGTAACCCGAACCACCATTACTGCAGTTCAAGGTACGATAAATTTGCCTCTACAGTGACCGATTTAACAAAATCATCGGCTTGCATATTCGACGGCTATTATTTAACCAGTGACTAGGCCTCCTTCTGGTCTATCAGGCTAGCTTTTTAGAATACTACTAGACCAGTTACGGCTTCGCCCGGGAAAATATGACAGTTGTGTGTGATGCATTCTGTGGTTGGCTCGTGGAACTACTATGAATCGAGATCAGCTGTTTGAATTTTAATCAACTCAAACCAAAGTGATGTCTTTTAGGAATACATGGTAACTTTAAAGGCCCGTGGGGCAAAGCCCTATAGTTGAATTACATCAAAACGCTTTTAATTTCCCATTTTGGACCTAAAGAATCAATGTACCAAATTTCACCACTCTAGCATGCCGGGAGGTTTAAAAGTTAGTGATGAGTGACTTTGCCTTTTATATGTATAAGAAGAAGATTTAGGCTCTCTTTAGCAATGCATTGCCTGTAGTCTGTGCGTAATGGAGAAGGAACACAGATGTTGAGAATGGTAATTTCATAAAACAATCTATGATGTTTTGTTTTTCTTTTTGGCTTTTGCGTTTTTTTTTTCGTTTCGATAAAACATAAATTCAGTACCAATTGAGAAAGTGTCAGTAATGTTCTTCACAGTTCGGGGAAGGTTGACAATTGAATGGAGTCGATAACGCTGTAAACCTCGTCGGTAGCGAGAAGTCTGAGTGGACAACATTCAAAACTATAAGGTATTTTGGTGTGTAAGTTTAATCTTGTACAAAGTGAAAATTAAAACTATAAGATAGTTGTGTAAATAAAACCTAGCGTATTGCTGTTATCTAAAAAATATTCCTGAAAAGAATACCCTTTCTATATGATATATTGATTAGTGATTCCAAGAACTTCCCCACATAATGAGAATATAACACCCATTTCAATGCGAGGACAGCCTTATCTCTCTATATATTGCAATTGTAGCACATTTTACTTTATTTGCAACTGTTACCTGTATGTGATGAAACACCAATCAAATGTGACTACTATACTAAAAAATATTATTTATTGTGTGGTTTAAAGGTATGATGTACTTACCAATGGTTAATTTATTTCATAATGTTTTTAAAAACTTCAATTAGATACAAAATTTAAGATTAAAGAGTTAAGAATAGTTAGTTATCCTGTTGCTCGAATGCAAACAAGTTTGTACTATACTCTATTCTATTCTACTCGTGATTCTGATTTCATGTTTAGAGCAAGAAAAAGTGTTATTTTGACTGGCCGAATGAAAAAAATCATTTGATAGTGAATTGATTTATTGCTGTGTAATAAATAGTAATAAAATCATTGTTGCAGATATCTTATCGTGGAAGAAGTTGATTAAAGCCGTCATCGATTAATCGCAAGAACCAAGTATTTTCCACCCACTCTTCCAAAGTGAAAGTAATTTTGCCTTTACTTTCTACACAATGTGACAGAGAGATACCACCGCATCTACAGGAACTCCGCAAAGGATGAAATCTGTCAAGAAATATTTCCTTGTTCATTTCCGCGAACTTAGACTATGAACAGTTCGTGTGTTTACGTCATAACTGAATGGAGCTCATGGCGTCTCGCAACTGACCTTCTGACTTGTGTTACTGTTGTTCGCATCCTTTAGTCAACAACAAAAACTGTTTGGTTTCAATGACTTTTAAACTGTAAAAAAATGAGGGTACCGGAGCGATTACCATCAATCATAGGAATCATACTTCCGTCACTTATACTTTGAGGATTCTTCATTAGGTACCAGTTTCGATTCACCAAACAACCAAAAGGAGAGAACTATTTTTAAAAACCTCTGGAATTGTGTTTAAGAAGATATTAAGTATTTCAAAATAACATTTGTTTGGGCTCTTAATTGTGTTTAAATCACCGCTTTGTCTAATCTTGTCCACGTGATACGTCATCTAATAGTTTCCTTAGCCCTTCATTGATTTTATTCAAGCTCTGTTCTTCTTTCGGCAAATACTTAGAGATGTTCCTATTGTTTTTCTAGAGTTTGGCAATACACGGTGTTAAGCAATATTTCCCTAGTCCTAACTTCTCAAACATAAGATAAGCACGACCCTTACTCTTAAATGTTTCAAAGGTTTGTAGCTTGTTCAAGGGAATTAGAGGATTTTTCCATTTTGTAGTGGGCAAATATTAACTCAAATGTCTGGTCTTATTCTCATTACTAATGAGGACCTATTCGTTAACTCAATCACAACGGTGTCCAAGCAGTTTCTGTTAGCATCATTTCCAAGCCGTTTTAACAGAAATCTATACTACGGGTTTTTGTGATTAGTTAATCAATTAGTTCCTCTTGCACTGATGGTTCTTAACCATTCTCACGAGACAAATGTAGTACACCATGTTCCAACTATTGCACAATCGTATTTGCTCGGACTCGGATGACGTATCCACATAGTTTCAAAGTACTTAACAAAATCAATTTCGTCTATATTAAACTTTCCGTCAACACAACGTGCTATGTTTATCTTTATTTTGAGTATTTGTTTTAATTTGGTTGAACTATCATTCCAATCACCCTTCATTCGTACAAGGAAAAGTCCAGGGAAGACCAGATCGTTGTCGGTGACATAGGACGTGTTCTGATAAAAGGTTTGGATGTATTTTCTGTACCGTTCTGAAGCAAGTACATGTCATTGAATTGTTTCAGAACATTCGTTCGGAAACCACTTTAAAGAAATACCAGAACGAATTTTACGTGTGTGAAACATCCGTAATAGTTCCTCCACTTAAAACTTGAAAACTTGTCTCAGGGTGACCATTTATGAGTCTACCTTTTTTTAACACTCCCAAAGATGCCATTGACAAGCTTCCTCTATAAGCAAAAATTCACCAACGAAAATACATCGCAAATCAAGGACCATTGGGTTCGTATATTACTACGTCGCACCAAGTTCCAAGCTGCCAAATTCTAAAGTGAAATGCTCCTATGTGATTGTAGTCAAAGCTTTGATATGGAGGAACCAAATGTTCGATCAGTTTTGCATTCAAAACTACGGCTTCAAAGTCCAGCCACAATACTGTAGGGGTTATGCTTGATAAAATAGGGGTGGTTAACCATTTCCTTAGTTCTTCTCCAATCCTTTGTTATATCCCAAGTAATACAGGAATTTCGAGTTTTCGTATTCGGAACCGCACCTTTACCTAATAGATTTAAAATTATCTAAAGTGATGTGAATCCAAAGTCCTCTTTGAACTGGATTTTAAAACTTTTCTTCTTAGGAGATAAAAATTAGGTAGAGTAGTGTTCAACATAATACAATTTTGAAATATAAAACTTTGATCTCAACCCATTGTTTGATTTATAAATATTTAAGAAAACAGCTGTAGGTTGTTTTCAAAATTAAATAATGTAGAAAAATATCTCTGGGACAGGTTGAATAATCGTAACTATTATAAACAAATATATTTTGTCCGAAAAATCAGTTGTAATACATAGAAAAATACAAAAACTAAATCAATTGAGCTAAAATTTCACATAAAATATAATTGTATTATGTTTAATAATACATATATTGTCCAGGATCTATAATCAATGATAATAGCTGAAAGAATTACAGTTGAGGTAATAAAAAACGACTGCTACATGGAGGTCTTTGCTAATACTGGAGGAAGAATTGTTAAAAGATTTGCGTTGAAAATGCGGTACTGGTAATTTTGTAAGGTTGGTACATTGTTCAGGTTCCATAAACATTATTATAGTTGGAATTATTTCTGTTGAAATAATAAGAAAACAACTACAAAACAATAGAGGTATTTGTTAATACTGGAGGCAGAATTGTGAAACAGTTTGCGTTGAAAAGCGGTTCTGGTAATTTTGTAAGGTTGGTACATTGTTCAGGTTCCATAAACATTATTATAGTTGGAATTATTTCTGTTGAAATAATAAGAAAACAACTACAAAACAATAGAGGTATTTGTTAATACTGGAGGCAGAATTGTGAAACGGTTTGCGTTGAAAAGCGGTTCTGGTAATTTTGTAAGGTTGGTACATTGTTCAGGTTCCATAAACATTATTATAGTTGGAATTATTTCTGTTGAAATAATAAGAAAACAACTACAAAACAATAGAGGTATTTGTTAATACTGGAGGCAGAATTGTGAAACGGTTTGCGTTGAAAAGCGGTTCTGGTAATTTTGTAAGGTTGGTACATTGTTCAGGTTCCATAAACATTATTATAGTTGGAATTATTTCTGTTGAAATAATAAGAAAACAACTACAAAACAATAGAGGTATTTGTTAATACTGGAGGCAGAATTGTGAAACGGTTTGCGTTGAAAAGCGGTTCTGGTAATTTTGTAAGGTTGGTACATTGTTCAGGTTCCATAAACATTATTATAGTTGGAATTATTTCTGTTGAAATAATAAGAAAACAACTACAAAACAATAGAGGTATTTGTTAATACTGGAGGCAGAATTGTGAAACGGTTTGCGTTGAAAAGCGGTTCTGGTAATTTTGTAAGGTTGGTACATTGTTCAGGTTCCATAAACATTATTATAGTTGGAATTATTTCTGTTGAAATAATAAGAAAACAACTACAAAACAATAGAGGTATTTGTTAATACTGGAGGCAGAATTGTGAAACGGTTTGCGTTGAAAAGCGGTTCTGGTAATTTTGTAAGGTTGGTACATTGTTCAGGTTCCATAAACATTATTATAGTTGGAATTATTTCTGTTGAAATAATAAGAAAACAACTACAAAACAATAGAGGTATTTGTTAATACTGGAGGCAGAATTGTGAAACGGTTTGCGTTGAAAAGCGGTTCTGGTAATTTTGTAAGGTTGGTACATTGTTCAGGTTTCATAAACATTATTATATTTGGAATTATTTCTGTTGAAATAATAAGAAAACAACTACAAAACAATAGAGGTATTTGTTAATACTGGAGGCAGAATTGTGAAACAGTTTGCGTTGAAAAGCGGTTCTGGTAATTTTGTAAGGTTGGTACATTGTTCAGGTTCCATAAACATTATTATAGTTGGAATTATTTCTGTTGAAATAATAAGAAAACAACTACAAAACAATAGAGGTATTTGTTAATACTGGAGGCAGAATTGTGAAACGGTTTGCGTTGAAAAGCGGTTCTGGTAATTTTGTAAGGTTGGTACATTGTTCAGGTTCCATAAACATTATTATAGTTGGAATTATTTCTGTTGAAATAATAAGAAAACAACTACAAAACAATAGAGGTATTTGTTAATACTGGAGGCAGAATTGTGAAACGGTTTGCGTTGAAAAGCGGTTCTGGTAATTTTGTAAGGTTGGTACATTGTTCAGGTTCCATAAACATTATTATAGTTGGAATTATTTCTGTTGAAATAATAAGAAAACAACTACAAAACAATAGAGGTATTTGTTAATACTGGAGGCAGAATTGTGAAACGGTTTGCGTTGAAAAGCGGTTCTGGTAATTTTGTAAGGTTGGTACATTGTTCAGGTTCCATAAACATTATTATAGTTGGAATTATTTCTGTTGAAATAATAAGAAAACAACTACAAAACAATAGAGGTATTTGTTAATACTGGAGGCAGAATTGTGAAACGGTTTGCGTTGAAAAGCGGTTCTGGTAATTTTGTAAGGTTGGTACATTGTTCAGGTTCCATAAACATTATTATAGTTGGAATTATTTCTGTTGAAATAATAAGAAAACAACTACAAAACAATAGAGGTATTTGTTAATACTGGAGGCAGAATTGTGAAACGGTTTGCGTTGAAAAGCGGTTCTGGTAATTTTGTAAGGTTGGTACATTGTTCAGGTTTCATAAACATTATTATAGTTGGAATTATTTCTGTTGAAATAATAAGAAAACAACTACAAAACAATAGAGGTATTTGTTAATACTGGAGGCAGAATTGTGAAACGGTTTGCGTTGAAAAGCGGTTCTGGTAATTTTGTAAGGTTGGTACATTGTTCAGGTTCCATAAACATTATTATAGTTGGAATTATTTCTGTTGAAATAATAAGAAAACAACTACAAAACAATAGAGGTATTTGTTAATACTGGAGGCAGAATTGTGAAACGGTTTGCGTTGAAAAGCGGTTCTGGTAATTTTGTAGCTTGGTACACTAGCGAGAATGAGTTATCGTCTTCAGCTGCAGTCATGGGTTGCTCGGTTCTACTTAGGTGGTATTCATCGATGTATCGTCTTCAGCTGCAGTCATGGGTTGCTCGGTTCTACTTAGGTGGTATTCATCGATTTATCGTCTTCAGCTGCAGTCATGGGTTGCTCGGTTCTACTTAGGTGGTATTCATCGATTTATCGTCTTCAGCTGCAGTCATGGGTTGCTCGGTTCTACTTAGGTGGTATTCATCGATTTATCGTCTTCAGCTGCAGTCATGGGTTGCTCGGTTCTACTTAGGTGGTATTCATCGATTTATCGTCTTCAGCTGCAGTCATGGGTTGCTCGGTTCTACTTAGGTGGTATTCATCGATTTATCGTCTTCAGCTGCAGTCATGGGTTGCTCGGTTCTACTTAGGTGGTATTCATCGATTTATCGTCTTCAGCTGCAGTCATGGGTTACTCGGTTCTACTTAGGTGGTATTCATCCGAATAATTTGAGTAAAAGCAATCAACGTTGGAACAAATCCATTTGACAACAACTCAATTTTCTATACAAATTAACAGATCGAAATTTATTAATTTACAAATAACGACTGCCGATTCGCTTGATTCATTTTGGTGACTCATTCCATTTTAGTCTCTAGTTAATGCTTCCAGTTTTCTTTTTACATAACAAACTGGATTTGAATGGTAAAGTCGAATGGACTATTTATCCGATTTTTATGCTTGACGTGTGAACTAAAAGGGGCCAGTGAGTAGATTATATGACATTTTGCGTTTCACATTGGTCCTGCACCTTAAAAGCCTTCAAAGATTCAAAATAAATCTTTTGTTAAATTTAAACAAATAGAATTGTACATCTAACAGCTGCTGACACATTAATATAACCAGTGATCACATTAGACAAACTGATCTTACGTGTTAGGTGAATAACACCATTGATTATGCAATAATCAATGATAAAATACAACCCAGCACCAGCAGTAAGATCATGTTATACGGATCTTATATAGCTAATGACTCCTGAATGACAACGCAGAATCCTCTACATTAGTAGAGGTGATCTAATTGTAGTCCCTACTAGTTAACATGAACCTCCTTGAATTACTACTAAAACAATGCAATAGTTTAGGCCACAAGTTAGTTGAACAAACACTTTAACACACGGTCAAACTCTAGACAACTCTGTGTGTATCACTGTGTACAATTAATTGTAATTCCGTGTGTGCATAAAACGTCTGACGTAATACATCGGACTGCTACATCTTAATTGAGTGTTCAAAAAATAATTGTATACACATCAAAACTTAAACTCATAGGACTGCGGGTTGTATAGTCAATAGATAATGTTAATAAATCTATATTATATATGAAATAAAAACATGCATATAATTTATTTTTAATATTATTAAATTTAGATGTCCAACTTAATTTTGTGGAAACATGCTAAAACTTATTGACAATTTCTTATTTAATCCTGTTGGCAGCTCCCTATTTCTCCTGAGAGTGGAAGGGTGCATTCCGTAGGTGACACCAATGAGAAGGTATAGAATATTAATATCGAAATGATTGAAAATCACCAAAATACCAAAATTAGTTACAACTGAAGAAATAAGCAACCCCAATAGTGGTATTAAGTTCATTTAGTTCACAACCATGTCATGACTTTTCTAGTGAAACTTTTATTGATTATAGGAACAAGAGAATCAGTTGCTAGAATTCTAGCAAACATTTAATTCCCTTCGTGGGACTTTTCCAGCTGATATGTGGGTTATAATAGATTAAATTGTGATATCGTTGCAGAGGTTACCTTGAAACAGCTGTACTTGCTTCTTCACTGTGTTAGCGAATTTCGCCTATAGGGAAGAAGCTATTACCTTAGTCGGCAAGGTAAGACCTAGGCCCGGGACCATGATAACTTTTCGTTTTGAGGTCCCCAGACCCCAAAAACACCATTCGTTCGAAACAGTATATATATATTTATATATATGTCCGTGAGCACGATAACTCTCGTAAAAATTATCCGATTTTGATGAAATTTGGCATAAACGTGTAAAACAAAATTTATGACTTTAAGTTCGAAAACCAGTCAGATCGCTCTATCCAAAGGGGTATTTTGTGGGGGCTTTGTGCCCAAAAAATCGGTTTTTTGAATTTTTTACATCAAATTTTTGAAATAGTCAAATTTTAGTTTTCATCATTCGATTCAGCTTAAAATAATACACAATTTGGTATTTCGATCATTCCTCTACGTTAATTGGTTACCGATATATTGAAAGTGCTAAACACAGTACATTGTCTAATGTTATTCTTATGGAGGAATAGAAAATTTTATATCTATCTTATTTATGAACGTATACTGACGAAACTTGGTATACAGCTTTATCTCGTTGTGGTCTATTGATATTTGCTAAAAAAAATATTTTTTGCCAAATTCTCCCTTAGCAGCAAACCTGCGTACTCAGCCCCCATTATATTCTTATGGAGAATAATTAAATGCTCTGTCTCCCTTGATTATGAATATGAATGAATAAAAACTGGTATACGACTTCACCTAGTAGAGTTAAATTGATATTTTCACAAAAACCCATTTTTTGTATTCTTTATTGCAGCAAAACCTGCGTGCTCAGCCCCAATGTTATTCTTATGGAGAATAATTAAAATTGTATATATCGCTTATTTGTGAATATATATTTATGAAACTTGGTAAGTGGGTTTATGTAGTATTAAGACATTTATATCTCCATTGGAAATTCGCTGAGTATGCAGGTTTGCTGCGACGGGGGTATTTTGTTATTATTACTTTAGACTTTATACTAACATCTGCTGTTAAATGACCAATTAAGTGGATTTATATTGTTCCATCAGGTTGACATTGGAACTTTGAAAGTCTAGGGGGCAAAGCCCTGAAGGTTTACGTTTGCCAAACCCCCAAATGGCACATCAGGTTATGAACTTTCAAATGTCACGTAACCCTTGACTTGAGACATAGTAGTTTCGCCGGTAGCCTGCTCACAAAAATTGCCTCATTTTTTAATAAGATGGTGATGCCATGTTCGTATTTACCAAAACTTGTATGTTGTGAATTCTAATTAAATCAATAAATATTTAGAATTAGATAACAAGTTCAATGTTAATCCATATTTCCTTAAGTGCAATAAATAAATACTGAAACTCCGACCAGTATAAAAACGTACACTCTTTTATTTTCCATCAAATTCCGTCAATTAATCTGTTTAGAGTAGAACGGATTATATACCACGTCTCCTTTGTCTGAATTTAAATATAACACGAACTGAGACAACCACTGTGTAATTCAAAAGAGGAATTCATATTTCTTAAACAAAGACTTGCAATGAAAAGATTTCCTTGAGTTCTTTGTTATTTAGCACCTAGAGTATAAATGTGGTTATCCGTGCCCCATTAAAAAAACAGCTAGAACTTTCCATGGCTGGCCAATTCTAAAGTATGATACTATACCATATTTTAATTTATTAATATAAACTTGTTAATGCCAAAATACTACATACATGAAATTTGTTTATTGTATGTTAGTTATCAAAAAACTTGTAATTGCTGATATTCAAATAATTTTACTTAAGGTTATACGTTTATTTTTCAGAATTATTGTAACTAAAACACTAACAGTCCCTACTAGTATATTTATTTGGAGTACTATATTTTTTATTTGGATTTTTTGTTACAAATCGTTTACTAATCATTTTTCATTGGAGCCAAAAATAAGTACGATAATTTTGACATTGCCTAGGAGTATCTTTAATTTTTTATATTTTAAATACTTTTCTTACC
Organism: Allygus modestus; assembly: GCA_963675035.1. NCBI lineage: Eukaryota > Metazoa > Arthropoda > Insecta > Hemiptera > Cicadellidae > Allygus > Allygus modestus. The sequence continues at coordinate 136,021,982 of OY776117.1, forward strand.
TCTACATGCATCTATTGCTAACTTAAGAGCATAGGCTGGAATCAATACAAATGTCGAAAAAATAATATGTGAAAGAATACAGTAAATATAAACTATAATATCTACAGTTTGGAGACGTAATAGTTGTGCTACATAGCCTAATACCTGAAGCAAAACACGGAGTGGTTTGAACTGTAATGAAAATATCTGACAAACCTAAAAGATATTTTCAATTTAAACAATACTGTAAACAAATTTAGTTAATAAGGTAATCTTTTAAGCATTGATCTTTTAAGCGTTAGAGGCGAAACTTTTAAGCCCTCTCCAGTAATTTTAGCATAACTATTTACTAAGCTATAGAAGAAAATGTGTATTGACCAAATACAGTACGTTGTCTTATGGGCGTTTTACATTAGAAAAGCCTGTTATTCATTTGTTGATGTACTTTTATCATCCCCAGCAACCTCACGCCTACTTTCAAGCCTGACTGGACCTTCTCCTAACCTTATAATGCGCAAAATTGTATTCTCAGCATTGCAGGTAAATGAAACCAGGAGCATCAGAACAGCCAAAAAATCAATGTTTTCAGAATTAAATAAAAATTTTAATAAATGTATGTTTTACACTGATATTGAGTTTTAAAAGTTTTTTATGTGGAAATTCACTTTCCTCACGTCAGCGTGCTGCGTGCGAACTCGTTTATATGTTTTATGATTAAATAAATAAATTAATGTCCGTTTAATCAGTTAATTCAATCAGTTAAAACCGTTTTATGATTAAATAAATAAATTAATGTCCGTTTAAAATTAGTTTATTCAATTTGTCAAAGGGGTTTGAAATGTTTAAATAAAAAAACGAATACCAGTTTTTGTTTTTATAAATAAATATAACGTTTTCTTTTAATGTGAATAATGTTAGTAAGTTAATAGTTTATCCGCTAGATTTCGGCAGCCATTTATTTCATATTTACTTCTGCCAGCTGTGTTCTTTTGTCAGTTTATTAGCATCATAATCATCATAATATCATCATAAATATCTTTAAATACCCCCGTCATAGCAAACCTGCGTACTCAGCTAACTTCCAATGTACTTCACTGCATAGGCAACTTACTGTGTTTTTTTCGCTGAAGATTTTGAACCTCTAATATAATTAAGAAAAATTTATCCTATGACCTAAAATGAACTAAAATAAAAGTAGAAATTTTCCTGCAGAGTCCCCAGGACTATTTATTTAATATTTGTGATGATATGTCGGGTAGAACTTGAGTATTAGCAGTAACCTTTATCTACCATTTTTCTGAGTTCGGTCATCACATTACGTGAACATTTGAGTGTACTCTTAGTACGCAATGCTATAGTACCCGGTTTTACCTGGGAATACAACAGTTGAGTGTGCTGCATTTTGTGGTTAACCCGTGGAACTATTACGAAACATGATCAGCTGTTTGACTTCTCATCAGCTAAAACTAAATTGAAAGTCCATAAAATAACACAGGATTGGAAATTTGACTCTCCGTGGGGCGGAGCCCTATGGAAATTGTTTTGAAATCTTTTCTTAGTGGGTACCTTCGTTATGGAAAGCGTACACATGCCGAATTTCGTAGTTGTAGGTGTAGAGGTTTGGCGAGGGGAATGATCGGTTTTCGTATTCATAGATATAGATTGGTAATAACCGCATTTGTACATGAGAATGTTTTTCAACACAACTACTCGAATTGTTGTACAGAACTAAATAGTCAAAACAAATCAAATAGTATCTAGGACACAACAACCTCCTAGGACCACGAACCCTCCAGCCTCTGTCGTCACAGGTTGGAGGTTTCAGATGCAGATCAAACATTTGTATTGAAGACCCTAACATAATTACCACACCCATGACCCCGATTCAGTATTCTGCTTTGGGAACAAATCAGAAACTGTGGCATCCAGTAAAGTTTTTTCCTGTCAAGGGTGCTGAACAAGTTTTTTTCAGACTGGTCAATATCGATATCCGTAAAAAATACCGGGTTTCTTAAAAAATTAAAACTATTTAGAAAGAAAACAAAATTAAACTGAAGTTATTTCCTTTATAAGTTAGTATGTAGTGAAATGAATACCTACGCTTTTAACTCTACTTGGGATAACTGCATGAACAATTTTATCACTACGGTTTTTTATATGTACATTGTATATGCCTTTTATATAGAACAGCTTTTGTAGACGACATCTTTGAAATTGTCTGTACAAACATAGGCCAGATTATCCTGAAAAAATCCTGAGAAAATTTTGTTAAGATTTTGACACTACATCCACCTGCCATTGGTCATAGGGCTATTAATTAATTTTCCTGGCTAAGTAACAAGGTTACACAGGCATCTAATTCTAAGTTCACAATTCATTCATATACGCCTTTAAATACGCCCTGAAGCGTCGGTTGCGTCGGCCTCTTGTACAGTGATTAAGAGATTAGGAACTGTATAAGTGTGAACACAATGTCTTGTAGTGTTTAGCACATTAATACATTAAATGCCGATTATAATGTACAATGATTTCTTCGATCACGAACATAGACGAAGAAGCTAAGAGTCATTATTATTAAAGTAAAATAGCTCTACCGTGTCTGAAAAACAGTAGATGGTTAAAAACGTGATCAGTTTTAAATACTTGGTAGGTCAATTTAAACATTGGATGCTCCAACTTTACCATATGTATTAAATACATAGAGTAAATAAAGAAAAGGTTTTCTTAATTCGGACGTCATTAAAATAAGATGAGTAGTTAATGACAGTCGTAAACATAAAACAATTGTAGTTCATAAGGTATGGGTTAAAAAATAGTCCCTAAAATAACAAAAGAAAATTCACGTGTTTCACCCTATATGTTTCCCTGGCTTGATTGCAACTCTTTTAAGCAGAGCGATTGGTTGAACTGCCGACATCAAGGGAACTCTAGCTACATTACCACAATTCTCTTTTCTCTCTCTACGTGCAGGCACACCCTAAGATCGTAATTTTTTCGAAAACTAAATACATGGAGTTGCGAACATATACTGTCATCTTTATATAGTTATTACAACTAGTATAATGTGTACAGTACTCGTTCTTCGCACGGGTAACAGCTGTAATAAAAACAAATGCATCAGCTGTTGGAAATTCAATACCTTTAAGTGTGTTTAAACTCATCCCTTTTCTTTATATTTCTGCCCTAGGGAAAATATTATCAAAAAACTAATATTTTACCTCTAATTTTCTCACCGAGACCTTTCATTCAAGTACAGGGTTGATGGGTGTCAGACTTATGGTTTTCTCAAAAGTTCCTGGGTAAATGAGGCTTTATATATATATATATATATATATATATATATATATATATATATATAGATATATATATATACAGCATAGATGAATGTATTATTATAATTTTCCTACTGGTCCGTGACCAATTTAAAATGTAATTCCCTTGAAATGCTATGTGAATATTAAACAAATTGTTTACCATAGTATGTATATTGTATACACATTATAGTTTAACGCTATGCAAGTCAGCTTGATTATAAAGCAAGCCTTACAATGTTTGGATTGCATAAACGGAAAATACAGGATTACATATAGAATGTGATGTTGATTTTGTAGTATTAGTTAACGTGTCACATTGTAAACAAAGTTGTACACTTAAAATAACAAAAACTGTTTGGTATTTACTCTAAATAACCGAAAGTCAAAATAACCTCTACCAATTATGAGTAAGCGTTTTATGCAAAAAATATTGATAGGTTTTACTTAAGGTAGATGAATATTCATACAGACGGTATATTGTATATTTTAAATTGTTTTATATAATTTATTTTATTTTATCAAAGGTGCAGTCTGCTAAAAGAAAAATGTTGTGATGTGACAGCCGAATCTTCTGGCTAAGGAATGTTTGAAAGTCGATCCCCCTTCCTCTTTTTGAATGTCGGGCGTCAAAGAACACAAAAATCACTTTCTTTGAAGTAGTTAGTTCAGTTTGATTCCAAAACTAATATTATTCTCAGATAATCTTTAAAAATAATATTTTTATACTAGAATTCTAGCTTGCACATTGAATTACCTGTTTTAAATTGGTTGAACTGTTGCTGTAGGATGGTGCTACGGTATCACAGAATGGGTCAACCACAGATTGCAGCACACGCAACTGTCGTATTCCAGGGTGAACCCGGGAAAGATGGCAGCTAGTACAATATATATTCATGAAGAAACTTGAAGTTTGTTTAGTTAGGTTCTACTATTGCGGCATAGTAAGGACCTTTCTTAAAATTAATTATGGTCTTTGTAGGTCTTCAAAATAACGCATTAGCTTCAAAAAATTGATAAATTGTTTATTTTTGTCAGTCAGTGAGAAACAACTTAAGTATTTAGAAAGTGATCTTGGGCAAAACTATAACCAAAACAATTCAAAAAAATTTTATTGAAACTTTGTTGAAAAAACGATGCCATAAATAATCGATAATCAGTACTACGATTGTACCGGTTGCGATCACAGAGGTCGTGGTTGTCGCGTTGATCGTTATGTGTGGCACGACTCGTGTCGACATGTTGATTATTATCTCGTTTTGAGCACAGTCAGCATCAGCAACCAAACCTCGCACTTTTATGCTGATACCGACACGTCATTTGTAAAGATTGAGGGATACAGTTTCGTATTTTGCAATGAAATATAACTTATTTCAACTTGTGAACGTTAATTGCTACTACTAATACGATGGAAATTTGTTTTGTTACAAAAATAAATATTTTATAATCATGATTTTAGCATTAGGACTTGTACTTAAGTGATTAAGAGGTTGTTTCAAGATTAAAATGGGCGATAATAATCTGAAGTTTTTCGTTGTAAATAAGGTGATAATAATCCGAAGTGTTTCATAGTAAATTAGGTAATAATAATCCTATGTGTTTTGTTGTAAAATAGGTGATAATAATCCGAAGTGTTTCGTTGTAAAATGTTACTTCAAAAGCCTTTAGTCAATTCATCATAGAGCATTTAGTGGGGTCGGGGTAATTGGTCATACCATGTAGTACGGGGTATTATTTACTTGGTATTCTATTCAAAGCATCACTTAAATCGAGTACTAGGTAGAAAATAACGGTACTTATGGTTCTTATAATCACCACCCTGACTGAGCGCATAGAAGTCATGCTCAATCCAAGTACTTAAACCCCTCTTTCAAGTGACTCGTCTTGCCGCTTATCTCCAGCTCATTTCCTGGTGAGCGGACCCATAGTGTCATGATGTCATCATCATCATCATTGTTGCGGATTAGGAAACCTCAGCATAGCTGCTAGTCACATCTTCCACGAACGGGAATATTGCGCAGGATACCGGAAAGATAGGATATAGCAGGAAAGGTAAGGGTGGGTTGGGACGGCAGCCCCAAATAGACCCTTCAGAGGGCCAAGTCCCGTGCCCCTGTGACAGCAGGGATGAGGCTCTCAAACGGAGGACCCGCATTCTGCTCACAAACTGGTCGACTCAACTGACAGGGTATCCATGTACAACAGCCAGGGATCATCCATTCTCAGGTTGGCAGGTTGGGAACCAAACCCGGAGATTCTGTCCCTAGCCACTGCAAATGGAGGGACCAAAGGTGAAAGTGAAGTTTGTCATAATGGACAGCCAAAAGACTTACCATATGTAATGCCAACTTCAATTGCTGTACCCAATGTCAGCCTCAAAATTGGTATGGACCAGTTTTAAGGTAGTCCTGGGACGTGTCATGTTGTTACCAGAAGTGCTCTTTAATCGTCTTAGCATTGGCAACAATTGACAGCAATTTTATCAGCACGCCTGGCACAGGTGGGGTGCAGAGTTTTGCATACCCTGCATCCAAAGTGGAATGTTCTTAGTTGGAGACATCTAATGCAGCCACAAACTCCATATTTTTATTGACCACTTGCTCAAGTTCTCCCAGATGATCCCAGTGCGGACGATATCGTCCGTGTCACCTGATTGAAGACATGGTGTGGAACTTTACTCGGCCTATATTAAAACTGGTTCCACTTTCATGTGGAACTGGTGGAAACCTACGTTGATTCAAGGACTGGTATAATCACACACCAGTGTGTATTTAGTGTATATCTAAACTGTGAGAGAGCGTTGACAATCTAATCATGTTCTTGTGTCATCCATAATTTATATTCCAATTGTCGTCTCTTGAGAACTGTTCATCAAATGTTTACTTTTAATCATATGCATCCCACTAATTTTACTCACATATGATCTTCTTATCACACAATTTGCATTCATTGTTTTTATGTGAGTTCATCACCAATATTCTCTAAATTTTTCTCATTATATTTATTTGTCTTCTTAAATTAATACATATTTTCTGGGTACTGAATTGTCACCTTCTTTATTTCCTAACATGATTTGTTATTAAAACTTCATGAATAAATCGAATAATTTTCTTTCACAGTCATGTTCCCTCTTTCATTTGCAATTCCTTTTCCTTATGTACCAATAGACTGATGTAGTAATCTATACTTAACTATCTGGCCCGATAAATTGTCCTGTCCTAATTTCTTTGAATTTGTTTTATGTCAAATACTGGTTCATTTTCAAGATGAGCTCGTTTGCTACGCTCACTTGCCTCCCGAGTAATAACGGAACATTGAACGTTAGGTAAAATCAAGCTAAAATATTAAGACTTCTCTTTATAAAAACGCGATTTCAGATTTTAGCGAATTTCCCCTACAGGGAAGAAGCTATTACAGTAGTCGGCATGGTAAGACCTAGGCCCGGGACCATTATAACTTTTCTTTTTGAGTTCCCCAGACCCCAAAAATACCATTCGTTCAAAACCGTATATATATACACACACATATATATATATAAATTTGAACGAATAGTGTTTTTGGCATTTGAGGACCTCAAAACAAAAAGTTATCATGGACTTAACTCTTACCATGCCACCTACGGTAATAGATTCTTCCCTATAGGGGAAATTTGCTAATATATTAAGATTGTTGTAAAAGAAAAGTGGTATCCGTCACCACCTTTGTTTCATAACTACATACAAATTCCTAAACCTATTTCACTAAATGTTTGCATTTTTGTAATTTTAGCTATTATATTAGGGTACGTTCGTTCACGATTAAAAATACCTCTTCAGCCTCATCAAATCTCAAATTTTAAGTCTCGAATTTTCTCTTGAAGTGTGTGAATTTAATCAAAATTGAGTATGGCAATAGTAAATAATATGTATTATTTTGAAACATCTAGGTCGTTTTTTCTGTTTTATCCCCATGCTATAGAAGATAAAAATAACTGTGATAGGTGTCTATAAACCTCAGTTATTTTATAACCTGAGTTAGTTATTTTATAAAGTAACTTACTCCCTAATAAGTTACTTTATAAAATAAGGTAATTATTGATATTCTCAGCCAATAGAACCATTTTATATACAGTTAATCTGATTAATTTCAGTGAAAATGTGGTTTGAGGAAAAACTCGAAAGCGTAAAAAGGAATGAAATACTATATGTGATTACAGATACAAAAACGTCTATCAAGTTTAAAACGATGACGCTCAGACAACCCAATAGAATTTTCCCTGGATGAGTGGTTTAACAGATAAATACATTTATAGAAAAATACCCCCGTAGCAGCAAACCTGCGTACTCAGCGAATTTCCAGTGCATATACATGTATATTAATACCACATCAAGCCACATACCAAGTTTCATCAATATACATTCATAAATAAACGATTTATGACATTTTAATTGTTCTCCATAAGAATAACATGGCGGCTGAGTATTCAAGGTTTGCTGAAGCAAGGAACACAAAAAATTAGGTTTTATACAAATATCAATAAAACTTGAGTGTGTAAAGCCACATACCGAATTTTATTTATTTATGTTCATAATTAAGGGAGATAACATTTGTCTTATTCTTCATAAGAATAACATGGGGGCTGAGTTCGCAGGTTTGCTGCTACGAAAACTATCGGCCAAAAAATGTTGTTTAGTGCAAATATCAATAGACCACAACGATGAACGATATAAAGCAATATACCAGGTTTCATCAGGATAAGTTGATAAATAAGCGAGATATACAATTTGTCTTATTCTCCGTAAGAATAACATTGGACAACGTACTGTGTTTAGCACTTTCAATATCTCTATAACCATTTGACGTAGAGCAATGGTTAAAACACCAAGTTGTGCGTCTTTTTAAGCTGATTCCAATGGAAAAAAACTAAAATTTGACTTTTTCAAAAAATATGTTTAAAAACTCAAAAAACCCATTTTTGGGGTACAAAACCCACAGAAAATACCCCGTCGGATAGGTCGATCTGTCTGGTTTTTGAACTTAAAGCAGCTATGCTGCTATACACGTTTATACCAAATTTCGTCAAAATCGGACTATTTTTACGAGAGTTATCGTGCTCACGGACACATATATATACATAAACAGTTGGTGAATGAATGGTGTTTTCGGCATCTGGAAACCTCAAATCTAAAAGTTATCATGGTCCCGGGCCTAGGTCTTACCAAGCGGACTACGGTAATAGCTTCTTCCCTATAGGGGAAATTCGCTAAAAGTAATCTGGCATACTTTTTTTCTACCGTCAAATGTATTATATGTTTATTCAGATACTTAATGTTCATAGGTTAGACAATGAAAATAAAAACAAATTAATCTTTCAATATATACAGGGTGTTTCAAAAGTTGACGACTATAGTTAACAGGCTTGTTATGTAGATTATTTACAACAAAAAATTCGAATAATTTGTTATAATATTTTCATAATTTATGAGCTATTGATGTTTTAAATATTTTTTTAATTTTTGAATTGCAATCTTATAAACAATTCTTAGGCAAGACAATATACACGGATACGTTATCATTATTCTGTGACTGTTAGTATTTGAAAAAAATCCATCTTCATTACTAACCAGTAGTCTTAAGGCTTGAAAATAAAATATTATCTTGTCAACATAAGTCATGAAAGAAAATAAAACCGTTCCAATTTATCATAATCATGTAGTGTTTTGATACATATTCAGTCTATTTATACTGTGCTGAGTGACTTATCTTGAAAATCTGTTTTGGTATTAACAATATATGCTAAAGTTTAGTTTTATTAAATTACATGTTTTATTACAATTATTTTTTATTATTAATTTGATTTATTATATTAAATTGTAGTTATATCCATTGATGTTCAGATGTATAGCATAAATCATTAAGTTAATGTTAAATTGTATAGTTTAAAAGTTCAAACCTATTTGTAAGGTAGCTAGTAATAACTTTTTAGATTCTTCCAACCAGACAAAAGTATTAATTCTTTTGGTATTTGGACGAACTCCAGGACCAAATGAAAATGTCCTGCGAGAAAATGTTTGCCGGATCTTAAATTTTCGCTGCAGTGTAGTCTTTCAGAGGACATATGAAATTTTCAACATATTGCTTACAATATTGTTTACTATCCATTCCTTTTAGCGAATTTCCCCTATAGGGAAGACGCTATTACCATAGTTGGCATGGATAGACCTAGGCCCGGGACCATAACCTTTCGTTTTGAAGTCCCCCAGATGCCAAAAATACCATTCGTTCAAACTGTATACATTTAGGCCTTACGTGAAATATTATGATATATATATATATATATATATATATATATATATATATATGTATATATACATATCCGTTTTATCATAAACGGTTTTTATACATATATATATATATGTGTGTGTGTGTGTGTGTGTGTGTGTGTGTGTGTGTGTGTGTGTGTGTGTGTGTGTGTGTCCGTGAGCACGATAACTCTCTTAAAAATTTTCCGATTTTGATTAAATTTGGTACAAACGTGAAAAGCAACATTTATGACTAAGTTCAACAACCAGGCAGATCGACCCATCCAAAGGGGGATTTTGGGGGGGATTTTGTACCCCCAAAATCTTTTTGTTTTTTTTACATACAATCTTTGAAAAACTCAAAAATAATTTTTATCATTGGATTCAGCTTTAAAAAACACACAATTTGGTGTTTTTATCATTACTCTACGTTAATTGGTCCAAGAGATATTGAAAGTAATAAACACAATACGTTGTCCAATGCTATTCTTGTGGAGGATAAGAACAATTTTATATCTCGCTTATTTATGAACGTACACCGACCAAACTTGGTGTATGTATTCATCGGGTTGTGGTATATTGTTATTTGCACAAAAATGTTTACCGATATAGTTACTGTAGCAGCAAACCTGCGTACTCAGCCCCATGTTTTTCTTATGGAGAGCAAATAAAATATTATGTATCCCTTAATAATGAACATAAATTAATAAAACTTGGTACTTGACTTTACCTCATAGATATATATATATATATATATCCATATTTGCATAAAAACACTTGTCCCTTGTTGCAGCAAACCTGCGTACTCAGCTCCCATGTTATTCTTATGGAGAATAATTAAAATTGCATACATCGCTTGTTTGTGAACTTAGGAAGATTAACTTTATGCGGTATGGACATTTATATGCATTGGAAATTCGCTGAGTACGCAGGTTTGCCGCGACGGGGGTATTTTTCTAATTTCACACACGTTTTTTACACAGTGTAGTGGATGATGAACAAATCTATAGCAATAATAGAAATTCACGAACCCTCCTCCAAGCTTTCTTACCTATAACCTTCCTTGATCCGTCCTTCCACCTTCCTTCAACCTCCCTTAAGTAACTGTGTAAGGAGCGTTTAAGGGAGGTTAAAGGCCGGTTGGAGAATGGTTGGAGGAAATGGTCTTACATATGATTCGTTAAATCAAAACAAAGCTTAGATAGGTTATGTTATTGACAACAAATAGATGCCCCGTTGGTATACAGTTTCTAACGGTTTAACCTTAACCTAGTGTTATTAGATCCATTGTCCATACATTTTACTGAATTTGTATTTAGATATTATTTTGGTATATCCTCACCCATAAATCTGATTTTCACCTATAGCAAACTAGCTGTTACCCGGCAGACGTTATCATGCCTTTGACTATTATATTACCAACTAAAACCAATATCACCAAGATCACCTGTTCAAGTAAACATGTCATTAGTTTTTATGTAAACAAAAATATCTTTCCACATGGTATATACGAGAAACACTTTTGTTCCTCTCGGGAGGAACTCTATTATTGAGTTAGGACAAAATGGATGGCTTAAAAACCTTCTCCGTGAAATGTTACATATATATACCAAGTTTCATGGTAAACGGTCCAACGGTGTCCGAGTCCATAAACTTCAAATATATATACAAACAAAAAACCAAAACCTTTTTTATATATATAGACTCTTCAGGGTAAATCATACTGCTGGGTTTGAAATTGTTTACATTAGAGGCGTTACATAAGGAAAGATTAACATAGGCCTAACAATGTCAACCTTTCCAGTTATACTTCAGCCAGCTATGTTATACTATGCCAGCCTATGTCAAGGCTGATTGACATAGGCCTCCCTTTAACTATCTTTGAAGATATAAATCATCACTGACGTACATTGTATATTTAGCTCTCACGTGTAATATTATGAGATATCATAGTCTATCAACGGTTTATTAAATGTATAAATGGATGTTCATATTTATTTAAGACGAGTTTTAAAATAAAGATTTAACATCGTTTAAGTAATACCAGGATATCGGTTAAACTCCTCTTAAATTTTTAAATAAGGTTTTTGTTTGAGTGCAGCAAAAACGATTTTAACTATTTACTCTCTATGGCACTTTTATGTTTGCAATCAGAGAACTTAATTACGTTTTTCTCCCTAAAACGTTTTGTAGCAACTCGATTTCAGTTGTTTCGTTTCACTTTAACTTTGACGTACAGTATGTAAATCTATATAATTAAATCACAATCCCTTTTTTTGACGTGACTCCATAACTCGAGAACGAGTGCACCAAATTTGACGATTCTTTTTTTGTTGTGTTCCTTAATGCCAGGGGAAGGTTTGTATGAAAGAAAATTTTTAATCCACCCAACCATTATTTAGTAATTTGACTTTAGAAATTGTAAAAAATGCCTTTAAATTAACATTGGTGGAAAATGCTTTTATTAAACTGTGAAATACAAAAGAGATAATTTCCAATTACAAAGAAACTATCATGATTAAATATCAATCAAATACATTTCATAAAACATAACGTACTTAGTATATAGTGAACGGTTTTTCCCAAATGAGAAAAAGGGTTATATTTATAATTCGTGAACAAATAAATCATTAATATAAGAATTTGAGGGACAACGTTCTCCTGTAGACTTATCCCAAACCATTAACAATTTATCCCCTAGATGGCAGTACCTGATATTTGAAAATTTCCAATGCCATTTGGTTTGATCATATGTAATCAATACTAAGATTTGAATGAGTTAAAAAACATGTGTTTATTTGTTTACATTTTGGTTTTTATTTTGTCAAGGATTTAGAAATTGTACTTAGTTCATGTGCCAGAAAACAAGACTAATAATGTTGTATACCAAAAAGCATTACAATAAACGAGTTTTTTTTTTATATATTTATTGTTATTTATTCCATTTCACATTTAATATTCACATTAAAGACAGGACAACGTCTGTCGGGTCATCTAGTGAATAATAAACAAATGTGGTAATAGGGATTCACGTTGGCCAACTTTGTTTAACTAACGCATGAAAAACTAGAAAATAAATACTGCCCGACATCTCAAATTTTCATAGAAATCGCATAGCTTATATATATTTAATTAAAGCTATCTTTGTACCCGCCCTTCATACAGGTTGTATGAATAAATAGTAGATTAATTAAAGAAAATAACAACCTATATTATTTTACAATATTAAAATTACATTTTACATGTTTAATGTACAATTAAATAACAGTTAAACTGTTAATGAACCTCGCTAAAAAAAACTATCAACGAGTAAATCCTGTGATTCATCGATTGACCCGGGTGAAAGAGAGATTTTTATGGGATTACATTTGTTTTTCAATGTCCTAATCTCAAAATTTAGAAGGGCATAAGAAAACTCCTCAACCCCTTTATCTTAGCTAAAATACATTTTCTTATCGTATTTACTGTGAAGTTCAGACGCTCAGTGGTCGGCAACATTAAAGATCTTTTAGAGAGGCGTAGATCTTGTCCACCCTTGTCTCACGCATGACAAAGTGTCTATATGAAATCTCCAGAGAACAACACCGTGACTCACCGCGACACCTTGAATTTTTTGTTGGAAATAGTCTACATAACAAGCCTGTGAACTTTAGTTGTCGACTTTTGAAACACCCTGTATATATTGAAAGATTTTTTTTTTTATTTTTGTTGTCTAACCTATGAACATTAAGTATCTGAATAAACATATAATACATTTCACGGTAGAAAAAGGTATACCAGATTACTTTTTCTCTATAAATGCATCTATCTGTTAAACCACTCAGCCAGGGAAAATCCTAATTGAGTTTCCACCATCTTTATGAGATTACACCCTGCCTGAGCGTCATCGTTTTGAACTTGGTAGAAATGTTGTCTCTCTAATCACATATAGTATTTCATTCCTTTTAGCGAATTTCCCCTATAGGGAAGAAGCTATTACCGTAGGTCTCATGGTAAGACTTAAGCCCGAGACCATGATAACTTTTTGTTTTGAGGTCCCCAGATGTCCAAAACACTATTCGTTCAAATTTATATATATATATATGTGTCCGTGAATGTGATAACTTGAGTAAAAAACGTCCGATTTCGATGAAATTTGGCTCAAATGTGTAAACTGACATTTATGACTTTAAGTTCGAAAACCAGAAAAATCGGACTATGGGAAGGGGGGTTTATGGGGGTTTTAAATTTTCCAAAAATCTGTTTTTTGCATTTTTTACCCTATAATTTTTAAAACACTTAATTCAGGTTTAGACCATGTTATAGAGCTTAAAAAAACAAATAATATGGTATTTTGAATTATTAACCTAGGTTAAGTGGTTGCGGAAAAAATCCAAAAAACATGCTCATAAAATTTCCCATGTTAATCTTATGGGAAAAAGGTTTTTGGCTTTTCCTCAGTTAATTTTACTTTAAACTTCACATTTTCTTTTACCAAACACTTCAGCTCCACAAAACAATCAATTTGGTATTTAAATAGTGATTCTACGTCAAACCGTTGCAGAGATATTCAAAGTGCTAAACACAGTACGTTGTCCAATGTTATCCTTATGGAGAATAAATAAAATTTGATATCTTGATTATTTATGAATGTATATTGATGAAATTTGGTATGTGGCTTCATGTTGTACTGGTATATTGATAATTGCACAAAAAATAAATGTTTTTTTGATTGTCCCCGTAGCAGCTAACCTGCATACTCAGCCCTAATGTTATTCTTATGGAGAATAAGTAAAGTTTTATATCTCCCTTAATTATGAACATAAATTAATAAAACATGGTAAGTAGCTCCACCTGGTTCAGTTACATTGATAATTGCATAAAAAATCATTTCTTATCTTCCTCGTTGCAGCAAACCTGCGTACTCAGTCCTAATGTTATTCTTATGGGGAATAAATAAAATGTAATAAATCACTTATTTATGAATGTATTTTTGTCAAACTTGGTGAGTGGCTTTATGTACTAGTGAGAAACATAAAACATTGGAAATTCGCTGAGTACGCAGGTTTGCTGCGACGGGGGGTATTTACACATTCGAGTTTTTCTCAAACCACATTTTCACTGCAATTAATTAAATTAACTGTATATAATGTATTTCCTTTAAGGTGAACTTAAGCCAGCAGTTAATTAGATTAACTGTATACAATGTATTTCCTCTAAAGGTTTCCTTTAAGGCCAGTGGGCCAGAGTCCTAGAGTCTAATTGTATATGGAGTAGGTAAATGTCAGCTATATTTCTACCGAATTTTAGATCCATCAGTGCATTAGTATGTACAAGATCGTTAAAAGATTGTAATTTGAAATTCCCGGGGGCGAAGCCCTTAAACATTTTCGTAACAGGAATAGGCTTGCGTTTTGTTCTGATGTATTCGATATGTTCCTACCGAATTTCAACTTACAAAGGTCCAGTAAATACTAATACTCATAAGATTGCCGTAAAAGTAAACTAGGGAAGAGCCCTATAGGATTTGTTTTACTTATTTTATTACTAACGTATTCTAATTGTACATCTGCAGCATAAGGGAAACCACCATGCAAAAATTCGTCTTCATAGACATTGTCGTATTTTAGATAAAGTGATCACTATGTCAGTGAGTGAATAAATCTGACAAATATATTTAGATCATATGTCCACTCTGTATATTTATGTCATTTATTACCAATCCTCACTCAACGTTTAAAATAAGAACTGCAACAGCTGTTATGTAAGAAATATTACAAATCTTCACTCAACTTTTTAAATAAGAACTACAACATCTGTTTACAGAATCACTATTTCTTAAGTCATCATCTGGTTTAATATAAATAAATTATTTGTCCATAAGATTTTTTTTTTAAACAATTTTACTCTGGTTCAATGTATACTTTACATTATTCACAGAAATTATAACAGAGAGGCAAAATAACAATATTAGGCTCGCTTCGTTTGAAGACACCCAGGAACTTATTTAAAACTCGTTAGTTAGATTGACAAATGAAATACAGAAATATATGTAAGGCATCAGGATTCCAGTGAACTAGTGTGTTGTCGATACGAATTTCCGGGGGAACATCATATTTTCTAAGGGAAAAAATCATAGTTTCACACTTTGTAGGGTTCAGTGAGACTCTCCACTTTTTAAACCAATCGTTCACCGTTGTTACACTTGTTTGCAATGACATTACTGCTTCGTTAATATCAGCATTTTGAGAGATGATTGCGGTGTCGTCGGCGTAAAGAGCAAGTGTACTTTGGGGTAGATCTGGCATGTCAGACATGAAAATGTTAAAAATAATAGGCCCCAATATCGAGCCTTGAGGAACGCCTGCTCGTACTGGGCGACTTGTGGATAACGTAGAATTTATTTTGACCGAAAAAGTTCGATTGGTTAAGAATTATTTCAAAATAGTTCTTAGATGGGGAGGGAAACCAAACTGGTATAATTTATGTAATAGTCCATTATGCCAAACTTTGTCGAATGCTTGCGCAACGTCCAAAAACGCAGTAGTGGAGTGAAGTTTATTTTCAAATCCGCGATTTATTGTTTCACTGATTCGTAGTATCTGATGAGTCGTGGAATGTTTTGATCGGAATCCAAATTGGTGAGGGGGGATGGTATTGGTGGAGTCCAAGAAATGTAATACTCTTTTCTGAATCACCTTTTCTAGTAACTTCGAGATTGAAGAAAGGAGGCTGATTGGTCGGTAGCTACTTGGGGAATGTTTAGGTTTATTTGGTTTATATTTAACATAGGATATTTAAAACCCCGTGGGGAAGAGTCCTAAGGTGATTTAAAAAAATCCAATTAGCCTAAAACCTTCTGACGCACATACAGAATATAGAAAAAAGTTTCATCGAAATCAGTGCACCCGTTTCCCTGTGGAAAACGAACAAAACACAACCAAAACCACACGAAAGGTGTATGCCAGTTTAAAGTCACCTAAAACCTTCTAACGTATGTATGAAACAAATAAAGAAAGTTTCATTAAAGTCAGTGTACCCGTTTTCCCGTGAAAAGCGAACAAAAACCCTTCTTTGAGCGTTACCGACAAACAGACAGACATAAATTGAGATAAAACTTGTTTTGGCTTCCCTAGGGTGTAAAACGTAAAATATGCAAAAATTTCATAACTCCAAGCAATGTGCAGACAAAACTCTAATTTTATTTATATAGATGAAATAAGCTATTAGCATGAGTATCATTAAAAGTTATTTTGTCGAGTACATCATTACAATTCATCAGAAAACGAAAAAAGGAGTATATTAATTTTGCTTTGTTGGGATACCAGCACTAAGATGGATTGATCTTTAAGGAACGTCTGTGAATTCGGGATTTTCATTTGAGGATGGTTGGAGGTGGTTGGAGGAAGGATAAAGGCCGGATTATGGGAGGTTAAAGTTAAGGAAGCTTGTAGAAGCTTTCGTAAATTCCGCACATAGTATGTACATTTCAGTATTTTCTTCAATTTATAAAAACGAAGAAACTTTTGATAAACCACAAGTCCAACACCAACCACATACTTTAATGAAAGTCCCAGTGAATAAAGTTGGAGGAAAATATATTCGCTTTTGAATACAGCCTCCCCTAATAAATTATACAAGCAAATCTAGTTGTTGGAACTCGAGCATTTGGTTTTATTTTCGTATACCCATCTCATATACAGTTTTATTGATTTATATAGTAATGCCATTTCAGAAGTAAGCTTATGACACCTGTCATTGCTGTGTTTTGTTACTATCTGTACTGTGTTTTATTCCTACCAACATATGTTAAATGCACAATTAAATGGATTTATATTCTTCCAAAAGATTAACAACAGAACCCACTAACGGAAAGCCCAGGGGGCGAAGCCATGGAGGTGGATGTTTTATAAACCCCAAAATACACATCTAGACGTTAGAGGTTTTTTATTAACACATAAATCATATTTTAATCGAAGCCAGTAGCGTGCTCACAAAATTGGATTATTTTAACAAACAGATTAAAGTGCCAAGCTGAATCACATTTTCATGCTGGAATTTTATCAGCTGCGTGATTTGATTTAGCTACACAACTGAAATCAGGTGAACAAGTGAAGTGGTTCGGAAAAGCAAGTGGTATACCGGGTGTCCAACGAAGAGGTGTAAATGTTTGATTTTGTATTGCTTGCCCATTTATACTATTATTATATAGTATGCCCATTTATTATACTTAGTATTATTCCTACTATTATGGATACCGCGGAATCTCTTTTTAAAAGCGTACGATTCATTTGTTACACCCTGTTACCAGTGTGTGGCTGTGGATGGGTAGATTTATGATCAAAATGTCTTAAGACATTAAAATGTGACAATACAAATATTTTACAAAATCTAAAACATTGTATTTTTCTTTTTTTTAAGTAGAGTTTTTAGCGAATTTCTTCTATAGGGAAGAACCTATGGCCGTAGTCAGCATGGCAATACATAGACCTGGGACCATGATAACTTTTTTTTGTTAGGTCCCCAGATGCCAAAAAAACCATTCGTTCAAATTCTTATTTACATATATAAATATATATATATACAGATATATATATATATATATATATATATATATATATATCTGTATATTATTATTTTTTAATTAAAATTACCAGAGTACCCTTCAAAATTTCCTTATTTACCGACACGTGTTTCGATGTTTACCTCATGATTGCAGTGCAGCTATTTACATGTAATGGTGGTTTTATCTATACTAATAAAATAAATTATACAAATACCTAATGGCTTTATTGTATTATCAACTCACCAATATTACTGTTACTAATAACAATAGTTATTTGTGCAACTAGTGAGCAAAGTGAGCAATTGCCTCACTCGAGAGAAATCCTTACTCACGAGCCGTAGGCGAGTGAGGAATGGTTTCTCGAGTGAGGCGATTGCACTTTGCACTCGAGTTGCACATTGTATTTTTCCTACAGTTACCATAAAACAAATAAATTGGTAAAGAAACGTAACATATTTTTCCTTTTTTCATTATTATGTTTTGATTTCTCTGGAAGAAGATTTAGAGACACATTCCTCGCCACATTTTTTAATTCTTCTGGAGTACAAGATTCTTCTGGTGAACTATTATTACTAAAATCGTCATTAACGTCCATTTTGCGACAGCAAAACCACCTTCAATGTTTACAAATGGCAAATCAATGAAATGGTGGCTTCTGCCGTGACCGGAAGTGTTGTGACAAATACAACAGTACAACAGCTGACCAGCTGATTTACAGCCAGTGCTGCCAACGTATTTCGCGCGCATACGACCTTGTCTGCATGTTACGCGCTAACTATTTCGTGCCTTCACGTTGCACATCTGGAGTGAGACAAAGTAATTAGAGTGAGACAATGTTAACATTGTCTCACTGATGAGCGAATTGGCCACTTTTCTTTCTCAAATCAGTGAGAGAACATGTACATTGTTAGGTAACTGTAGGAAAAACTATTTATATGTTGGTAAAAATTGTATTACTTAACATACTCAGATATTAGAGAGTTTAGAATTAGCGAGAAATGCTACGTCTATCATTTAGCCTTTGCCATGCAACGAATATTTATATGTTTTAGCTGAGATTATCACTATTTAATGGCGATTGCAATCCAATCAAACTCCGATAAATGATTTGACATATTGAGATTGCATATGGGATAAGCTCGCCGGAAGCTCTACCATATTGTTGCTGCAAGCATACAGTTCCTGATTGCATAATCTTCACCGAAACCAACTCCACTATACGAGTATAACGTAACGCAATAAATGGGGAGCGTTATTGCGTAACGTTTAACTGCGGTATGTCAAGAAAGTGGTTACGGTAGTGGTAGTTGCCACACAAATAAAAAACATAGTTTTAGAAATATTACAACAAATGACTATCTCTCAATTAGGATAAATAATTTTATATTTTGCTCGTTTTAAAAAAATGTAACAACTGAGTATTTGGTATTAGTAATTATCGGCATTAATGTTTTGAAGGTTTTATTTTGAAAAATTGGTGATAAATAAAAAGTATTTTATCTTTTCAATCCTTAATTATACGTGTTTATTAAGTTAAACTTAAATATTTATGGTTTAATCAATCACTCAGAGGTAAAAAATCTACAAAAATAATTCTACGTGTACCTTAATGTATAATGTATATTTTGCCTCATCCTGCTTGAGCATTCAAAAAAAAACAGAACTAAATTAGATTTTTATCGAGTGGCTTCCATTTCTTTCTCTTTATCCCCCCTTTTCACCCTCTCCCCACAGCAAAACCTCAGATTTAGAGTTTTAAATGTAGAATAAAGGAAGATAGCCCAACAGATGACGATGCCATTCCGGAGGTAAGTAGTTATATATTTCCACTGTGCCTAAAACATATGTAATTGCTGGAGTTCTAGCATTTTTTATTATACAAACAGCTGTCAAATACACAACTCGATCATTGTATTTTCCATAACCTTTATATTGAAATTGTTAAAACCTGTGGGGCGTAGCCCTGGGGGCCGATGAAATTTAAAAGGATTTTCTACACGTCAATACCATTTTAATGGTGAATTTCACCTACGAGGCAAACACGCTGGGAAAAACGTACGGCAATTGTTTTGCGTTCCTATTAATTCATAGGTATAAATAAAATTATATCTTTAAAAAGACGATTTATTTAAATATTGGTGAAATTGTATAACGTTACGTTGGTTTAAGTATGATACAGTATTTCTGTGTCAATTAAAGCAGAGACGAGTTGAGTGTATTCTTCTGTGATCTTCTGCGCTAGTACACGCCATTTGGTGAAAAGGGAGTCTTGAAATAAATTATTATAGTAAGATACATTACTGCTCCCATTACAGCTTGTTGTTGGACGCTTGACTAAACATCCCGTCCTAGTATGAAGACCACATAATGTATCTTACTTATCTTACGCATATCATAAATTTATATCAGCACCTAATCGTTGAGGAGTTTGTGTTAGTGTCTTATTTATTTATATTTATTGATTTGAAATAAATCGACCAAGTCTCTTGAGCTTTTGAGCCGGTCAAATGGGTGACAAAGCTATTCGGTATTCGGTATGGTGTACCACAATACAACAGGGGGAAATAAACAAAGATTTTAACTTGTGAACGGAAAGAAAATCAAATCAAATAACGATAGTATGTTAAGACAGATTCAGCGTGTAAAATGCATTTTAAATTATGGATTTAATTTTTAATTACCTGGATAAATATATTTTAGAGGCACAACCATATTTTTTGTAGAAAATAAAAAAGTGATTATTGCCGTTTACCTATTTTTAAAGATACTTATAACCCTATGTTTATTAGTGGTTACTACATTTAAAAAATCTAAGGCGTTTGTATTGTCGAAAAGCTTTCTTATTGCTTAGCAGCCCTAGCATGAAGTGTAAAAATATCAAAATGAATCTTCTTATTTATAAATTTCCACTTGTATGAGTTGTTGGCGTGCAAAATGTCTACAATGACACCCTATCGCTTTGGAGGTTTGGATCACGCACCTTCACGGAGACTGGTAACCTCTTTTAGCGAATTTCCCCTATAGGGAAGAAGCTATTACCGTAGATCTCATGGCAAGACTTAAGCCCGAGACCATGATAACTTTTTGTTTTGAGGTCCCCAGATGCCAAAAACACAATTCGTTCAAATTTATATATAAATGTTTATATGTGTTTATCTAAAAATATATATGTGTGCGTGTGTGTGTCTATTTACCGTGATAACTTTTGAAAGAAGCGCCTGATTTTTATGAAATTTGGCAAAAATTTGGAGAGTAATATTTATGACTTTAAGTTCGAAAACCAGATCGATCGGTCTGGAAAGGGGTTTTATGGGGGTTTAAAATTTTTCAAAAAATCAGTTTTTTGAACTTTTTACCCTAAAATTTTAAAAACACTAGATTTTGGTTATAGCCATTTTACAGAGCTTAAAAAACAATTTAGTATTTTGAATCATTAAACTAGGTTTAGTGGTTGTGGATAAAAGTAAAAAATATGTCCATAAAATTTCCCATGTTAATCTTATGGGAATACGGTTTTTAGATTTTCATCAAATAACTTCACTAAAAACTCCACATTTATTTCTACCAATCAGTTTAGCACTACAAAACAATGATTTTGGCGTTTTGATTGTTGTTTTACGTCCAACCATTGCAGTGATATTCTAAGTGATAAACACAGTAAGTTGTCCAATGTTATCCTTATGGAGAATGAATAAAATGTTATATTTCGATTATTTATGTATGAAATTGTGTGTGTGTATAAATGATTATTTATGTATTATTTATGTATGATTATTTATGTATGATTTCGGTTATTTATGTTGGTGAAACTTGGTACGTGGCTTCAAATAGTTGTGGTATATCAATATTAGCACAACAAATGGTCTTTGTTGATTTTTTTCGGGAACAGAAAACCTGCATACTCGGCCTCAATGTTATTCATATGGAGAATAAATAAAGTTTTATATCTCCCTTAGTTATGAACCTAAATTAATAAAACTTGGTGTGTAGCCTCACCTGGTTGAGTTATATTGATAATGGAAAAAAAACACATATCTTATCTTCCTTGTTGCAGCAAACCTGCGTACTCAATTATAATGTTATTCTTATGGGGAATAAATCAAATGCTATATATCACTTATGAATAAATGTATTTTTGTGAAACTTGGTAAGTGGCTCTAGATAGTAGTGATACCCATATATATGCATTGGAAATTCACTGAGTACGCAGGCTTGCTGCGACGGGGGTATTATTTTAATGTAGGCGGTAAGATAAGTAACAATTCACGAACAATTCTTTCAAAAGAAAAAAACATTACGATGGATATTGAAATCGCTGAATATTTTCCTACAATAGACAATCGTTTCCTTTATTTTATATTATATTTAACTATTTTCGAAACGAACAATATTGAGTTGTGTTGATATAATTATATCTGGCACCATTACAGACAACATAAATTGGAATTAAAACTATGAATTTTAAAATTATGAAATAATATCGCAGACAAGATCGAAGTATAGAAATATGACAAGACCAACGTATGACTCACAGAACGTTTATATCCTCTTGAAATTGACGGGAATCGTATCAGGATTTTCTCTGCACGAGTTACTCTAGAAATAACTTTGTAACTAGGTTTTTAAAACACTGAGAAGCGATTTTTTTTATTAAAACAACATTTAGTTAGTAATATTGCACATCTTTTCCAAATAGGCTGCTTTACAGTAAAAAAAAACCAAAGATAGATAATTTTAAGTAGCTCAGTTGATAAGAACGAGTGTACTAAATAAACTAAAAATGAGTGAACTGTATTAACTCCGGGTATCACTAAACTAAGAGTATTAAAAACATATATAGCTTTTCTGAAAGAAATAGGTTATAACAAACCTCTTCCTATACGTATCCGTACTATAACTTAGAAAAAGGCACGAGTCAGTGGAAGTGGATACTTTGGCACCCGAAGGAAGCCGAACTCGCCCGATGACGAACGAACTATTCGCAACAGATGCTTTATTATGAGAAAACAATGTGTGTCTTAAATTACCAGTGAAATGTAGTATTTTAAAATGCACCTACAGAAGACCGAAGAAACCTACTTATATCCTGCAAAATTACATTTATGAGAAAATGATAGTAAACTAACCTAACCTAACTCCGCAGAGCGCTGTATGGCGGCTCTTTTCTTTGTAACAACAGTATTACAAAAATGGGTTCGTGTAAAATATAACAAAAAATTGTAATTCAAAAAGTAAACGCGAAAAGGTCAAATTGAACCTGGGACCTCGTGATCGTGAATCCAGTGTCATATCCATTAGACTACCATAGCGTATCGATCTAAGTAAAAGTTACAATTCATCAAGCAGTAGATGACGTTGTGATTTTAAAATTTGCCACAGGTAGCGCTCGGTGTGATTTCACTGAAGTTTTACACTGGCAGTTCACATAGGAAATGTCTCCACTTCCAGTGGTTTGTGCCTTTTTTTAGCTGCTAGTCGTATGCGTAGCCTAGATACTCAATGATTAGTCAAAATACAATTAAATCGCAGTTAAATTAATTTAAAAAACAATTGAAATAGTAAATACAAATTACAGTTACCAAATTATTTTACAAATTTATGCTCCGGCCTTGAAATGTAGGCTATGATAACTGTTTTCTCAAGGGCGGTTCTTTGCAACGGCACATAAAAAAAATCATTATGACCAAAATTTCAAATATTGTTAAAAAATTAAAATGACTATTAAATACAATTGTAATTATATTTTTACCAACGTCAGCTACCAAAGATAGAGCTTTGCTGAAATTGGTTTATTGTTTTCTCATGTAGGTATCTGAAAGTACATATTAATTTAAACTTAGGTTGTAATTCTTCTTGATAAATATTCTTGCTGTTAAAATTTAAAATTCTTCATTTCTTCTTCTGGATATGGGATATGAGTTTTCTTAAAGTTCAATAAATGAAATGTTCACCAACGATGTGGTAGTATTATTACTTATTTTTTCAAATTGTTATCCTTTTTTCAAATGTTCTTCTGTGATTTAACTTAGGAAATTTAGCTAAATAAAATAAAATTAAGGATGGTTTGCAAATAATTTTGATTATAATTTGAAAGATTCAAATGGATTAAATTTGCATGATAATTTGATTCAAATATATGTGTCTCTATTTCAACTTCCAATCCAAAATTATTTCAGATTTGAATTCACTTCACGTCCTTTCACACAAGAATAATCACTGAACTATTGATCTTGTTCACTGCTATCAATTTGTCCATACTTGTACTATACTATATATTATGTAAACCATTTGGTAGCTGTTAGAATCGCGTTAACAATAATTTAATTTACTTAAAAAAATACTAATTGACTAGTGGCTTACAGGGGCTATACCAGCCCCTGTAGGATTTAGAACTAGTTGTTAGGGCGATGCAGATTATGTTGCGCCAAGCAAACAACGGCCCTCGAGAAACCAACTGTACAATGCGCTATTTTGTATTTAAAAAATTTCAATAATTATTTATGTCATTAGCTCAATTTCAGATGGTACTGAATCGCTATCGTATAATAAACAAAATTAAATCCGAATGTGTAGGTTGTTGACATTTGCTTGAATACAAACCATTATTTTCCAAAATGTATATCTATAAAGATGGAAATTATGTTTTTTCCGTTAAATGTTTATGGTGTAAAATCTTTTAAGTTTTGTTTTTACGCAATAGATGTTGAAATCATTGTTTAGAATTTCGGTCTGTCTGTTATCCTCAAAGTTCTACGTGTTGTCACATTTTAATAATTTAAAATAAAAATAAAAATATTTAATAATTTCTTCCTTTTTTATGATTTTGTTTATTGTTGTAAAAACAATTATTATTATTAAGAAACATCGGTTATTTGGGTTCTGAACCTTACCCTGTCGAAGCTCCAAAGTTAATCTTGTAGTAGCTGGCAGTAATGTGCTTTTAGGGCTTCTGGCTCATCAGGTCTGAACGTGATTTTTTGTGACGAAAAAGGGATGACGTAGCTGATGACGTCACGGTGACGTCATGGGTGTGAGGATAGGTCAAGTTCAAGGTCATGCTGGGGATGTTTTAAAAAAGAATTTAGCAATAGGTTTGGTAAAGGACTTGGGTTATACACCTAATGTGATTTTAAACCAAGGACCTAAAATGTTATTTTTCGTTAGATGCCGTGTGGGATTCTTTTCTTAATCACTTACGCCTCATCGAATGTTACTTGGCAAAGAACATGTTTAGAAAAATACAGCTATTCGACTGTTAGAATGTGACATTGAAATCGACAATTTAAAGTGTCGCGGGGAACAGCTAGTACGGTTTAGAGACATGACAAACCATAATAAAAAAACTGACACGGGAAGAATTCTACGTTTTGAGTTGTGCAGCTTCGCCTATAACCAGGTATATGAAACAACTTGTATT
Organism: Allygus modestus; assembly: GCA_963675035.1. NCBI lineage: Eukaryota > Metazoa > Arthropoda > Insecta > Hemiptera > Cicadellidae > Allygus > Allygus modestus. Next base: position 136,047,515 of record OY776117.1, read on the forward strand.
TTTAAGCACTGTGGTAAAAGACTATTTGGTAGATTCGACGGCACAACATCCCGATGCTCAAATCATTTACGGTCCAGTAGATACATCTATTTGTAACCGAATACCTTATGAGGTTGAAATGTGGAGATGTCTAAACGAGTATGAACAAAAAGTTAATGAAGAAAAGATTAAAGAAGAAATGAATAAAGAAGAAGAAATTGTAAAAAATGAAGAAACAGAAAACGTTTTAACTGAAACGGTTTAAAAAACTAAAAGAAGTTCGTGGGGTAGGCCTACCGGGGACGGTGCCCACGTTAAATATACACCAACGTGCTGAGAACTGTACGGCCTGAGCTATAAAAGCTCTACCGTGGTGTGGAAACCAGTTAATTCGACATCATAGAGATGGATGGAAAGGTAACATGTTCTAATCAAGTTAAGGAGAGGTCTGGCATAATCGAATTTCAAGCTTTTCGTGGAAATAATTATAAATACATTGTTAAAGAACTAATCATCTTAGACCTGCAAACATATGTCATACATACTTTTTATTTAAACCTCCATTCCCTTTTAACAAATTAAACTCAAAATCCAAAATAACTAATAAGTAACATAATGTATAATAACGAGAATTTTGCATCACATTGGTTGGATTGAAGGTTATACAAGTTTTGAAGAAGTGGAAATCATTATGTATCACTACTGCAGGAACTTTACAAGACTTTATACAAGAGGATTAGAAAAGCTTAATTAGATAAAGCTTTATACTGCAAAAGATGTAATCGATGTTGAAATGGATGGAATTTGAGATGGATAATGTATGTATTTTAACAAAGAATGACAAACACTCATATTTTCATTGTGCTGTGAAAAATGGTTATCGTTTAGCTGCTTTTCTACATTTTTATACAATAGAGAATGGAGGGGGAACCGGAGGGTATGAAAGCGAGGAGAGCGAGGTGACCCACCATCAGTATTACTCCAGACTCCGACGAGAGAACACGTATCAAGATGGCTTCACAAACATTTCTGCAGATGTTTGAAGATGCTTGATACGCTTGGTTGATCGTATTGAAACCCAATCTAATTCAAGTATACTAACAACCAGGAAAACTTCATAAATTAAAGAAAACAAACACTACATCGTGCGCGACTTGAGGAAGACTGAACCAGAGGGAGACGCTATACTAGTATTTTTAAGAGATGCTCCATACACAGTAGGAGATGACGCAAAAATTTAAATGTTTCTGCCCAAGAAATTTGTTTACCTGCTGCAAAACGAAGATTTGCACAACATCGAACCTGGTCCCCTGTATATAGTATCACACGGCGTCAGCGGGAACAACTCTACCGAGTATCTCTGCATTTGACCTCATCGTGAGCTTCACATTGTTAGATTAAGCAATACAATGTAAAACTTGAAATGTATAAAGTGTAAACATGATATGTATAAACAAAATTAAAGAAAATAAAAAAGATAAAATATCAGTATTAATCATTAATCAGTATTAACCAAATAATGATATTTTATCTTTTTTAAAAACATACTTTTGTGACCTTGAACTAGATCCAGAACCTATATAATGCGCCGTATTTGTTAAAATATTATCAGTGTCATACTGAATGTTGAATAGTTGAGACGATATTTTACTAACCCAAAAAACCGAAAACAGAATGAAACATATAATATTAAAGAAGAAAATGAAATTTCCAAAATATGCACAGTTACATTCGAGATTGGATACGTTTAATGAAACATTAAACGAGTTGTGTTTATACAAGTTTAGAGAGGAATTTGTAAAATCTGGTTTTTTTTACATGGGGCGAGATGATAAAATCATTTGTTACTATTGCGGAGGGGGATTGCAGGATTGGCAAGTGACGGATAACGCATGAGATAAACATGCACGATGGTTTGGCAGGTGTCCTTATGTGTTAGTCCAAAAAGGAAAAGTGTTTGTACAAAACCGTTGGAAAACCTCCTCCGGTTGAAACTTTAGAAACACCGATTGAAGAAAATAAGATCGAAGGAAACGAATGTATAGTATGTTTATTGTCTGAGAAAGATTTACTATTTTTACCTTGTAGACACTGTTGTACATGTAGTGCTTGTGGACTGATGTTGGTATAACAATTGCAATTTATGCAGAACTCCTATAACTTTCCTGATGAAAATATTCATAACATAGATGTGAGAAAAGTGGAGAGGAAAAGAGAAAAGTGGAGGGGGTGTGTATAAAAGGAAGGCAACGAGGTGACAAGCACACTACATGAGTAGCCGTACACGAGGTAACATCATGGCTCTAAAAATTTCTACTACAATACTGTACATCTTTCTACAGTTTATGATTCTCAACTTCTTTCGGAAGAGTTGAAAGTTTTGATTGTAAACGGATACAAAATAACATTAGATATTTCTGGGATGAACTCTTTAGATCAAGAACCCTGGGGAGGATCCACCAGTACACTTCCATCTACACTTCAACATACACCGAGAAAGAAATATAATTTTGGAGGGTATGAACCTCTCACTTATTACAATGTAAGTAGCTCAACGGAATAAGAGACGTCATCGTGGCAGCCATCTCACTTCCACCCGTGCCGAGGATGAAATATTACTATGGAGAACGTGAAACTTTTACTCCTTACACATCTACAGAGGCAACGGGTACCACAGGATCGGTGGTTCTTTGACCATCATTGACTATGTGTACATTATTGTAAATAAAGAAAAATTAAAATTAAAGCCACTATCTTGCACAGGTTTCATTCGATAGTTTTCTTTCGATATCTTTTATCGAATCACTACTATCGAAACAAACTTGTGCAAGATTTCTTTTTTAAAACATCCTCAGCATGACCTTGAACTTGACCTATCCTCACACCCATGACGTCACTGTGCCGTCATCAGTTACGTCATCACTTTCTCACTACAAAAAATTTACACGTTCAGACCTGTTGAGCCAGAAGCCCCGAAAGCACACTAATATCGGCTTAGTTTATTAGTATTATATTAACTGTAAACAAAATAAAATATTTTCGCCTGTCTTAACGGCTGTAAGATTCCCGTGCGAAGAACGGGTTAACTTTTAGTTAGAAAAAAATGGTACTCCTAAATGAATCAAAAATGTTTTAATATAAATGATAAATTTAACTAATACGCTTTAAGGTTGATTTAAAATCGAGTACATTGACATACATATTAATTAAATAAATATTTGACGGAGGCATGTTTGTACCTGGTGACTTTAAAAAATACCACTAATGATAATAGCAAAGTTATAATTGGTACTAGCTTTAGGTAATCTAGTATGATCACTATACCACAATAAGTCTGTTCTCGAATCAATAATCACCTGGATAAAGATTCGTGCCAGTCTTGATGACAACATCAAGCTTTCTTCAAGATTTATGTTGTCATATAACTTTTAATACTATAAATTATATAATAATAAATATAATCTAAAGTTAAGAGATGCAATTTAAAATACAAGTTTATAGCTTAAATGTTTAGAAAAATTAAATAAAACAAATAAATTTGGCACCAAGTTGTCCTGTTGGGCTGAGGACCGGTTTGTATTAGTTTTTTTTTTTAGTTTTTCCAGTACAAACCGTGTGTCTGTGCTTGGGTCCATTAATGTTTTCTCTACATAAATAGGTAACTAGTTTTCTGCTAACCTCCTCTTAGCTGTTCGGTGGTAATAATAAACAGGTAGAATATTAGAGCTTACATATTCATCGATTACGGGGAAGCGTATCTAAGGATTACGCAGCTTATATGCTTACCCTCACCTGGATTGGCTTACATAATGTACTACGGTTACGCCTTTAATAAGTTTTATAAAAGAAGGAAATTTTCATTGAAAACTTATCGCATTTTAAGAATATGTGTTACTTTTGGAAACTTTAAAATATAACGCATTAGCAACTTTTATTTTCGTTTAGTGTATAATTATAGGGACAGATAAATAACAACTAGAACTAAGTGATAACAAATATATTTAAATAACGCTCTTTACACATAACAATTCGTTTATTTTGATTTATTATTTAACTAGCTGCTACCCACGGCTTCGCTCGCGACAAATTAAAATACACTAAAAATACTAACCTGACCAGCGCTATTGAATCTATGTTTAGTTTTACCACCTGATTTTCTTTTCCCTAAGTGACAAATAACAACAGCTGGTAATTTTATAAATTATATCCGTCCATAAGATTTGCGTTGGAACTTACAGGACCCGAGGGGTGGAGCCCTAAGCTTGGATGTGGACATTATCTGGTCTATATGTTAATGTGATATGTAAGCTATGATCATGCAAAATTTTAGCTTAATTGGTCCAGTAGTTTATGCGTGATGTAACTCCAAATATCCACACATACATCTAAACAAACATCCAAACTTTCTCATTTATAATATTAGTAGGATAATAGTTTTATTAGAAAAGCTTCATATTAAATGATAGTAGTAAAGTGAGATTTTAATGAAACGCGTTATAACATCGAGTGAAGTCGGATAAACATTTTAAACTAATTATATACTGAAATAAAATAAGTTTTGGTTGTTTTATAAATTAATGTCATAACATATACAATTTCGTTTAGAAATATTGTAATACAAACTAAAACCATACTAAATAAGATAAGAGTACAGTGTTTTATAACAGGATTAGCAAACGATATATCACAAAATTAACATGGTAACAAATTTAATGCGTTCCCAACATTTTATAGTTTAAAAATTAAAATAGGAAAAACACGTTATATTTACATATATGTAAAATACTAACTATATAAAGTGTTACGGGCTTTAATGTATAACATCACCTCTTACGCTTTGAAACGTTGTGCATCAGATTTCTTAGAGGAAAACATTCCTACATTTTTGTATATTTTATAATCACAAATTTGATTTTCATTTACCAAAAATTATAAAATAACATATTTTATGACATATATAAAACTATACACATTAACTAAACTATCTCTTAAAATTATATTTATGAACCATCAGCAGGATAGTTGTAGTAGTAATAGCAAGTATTGGTTGAAAAGTTGAGTAAGATTAAGCAGTAAAGCCAAAACGTGATAGGACTCCATCAAGAGATTTGCTTCAATAAACCTTTAAGACTTGACTTTTAACGAAACGGTGACAATAGTGGATCCTGTGAGACTCTAATTGCTTCTAAATCCCTCCAGTAATGATATTTGTAAAGTTTTATTGAGGAATACTAACCTACAAAAAGTGCTTGTATATTATACAATTATTTCGGTTAATTTGTTTATAGCAATATTATGTACATTGCTCCACACTAGATTAATATTATCGTACAAAAAGCAATGTTCTGAATCAACTTTCAACTGAAATACCAAATAATAAAGCATTCCATTTGGCAATGGTTTTGGAGATTTTAAATTAATTAGCTTGGCCAGATTCGATTTTATTTTTTGATTTATTTGGACTTTACCTATCGCTTCTAGTGTTTAAAACTACACTACGTTTCGGGAGGTAAGGAAACTCCTCCCGTTATCAAGTGAAACCTACTTACATCTAAATATCAAACTCTTACACCTAACTAACCTACATTTTTTTTGGATTTTTTTGATTTTTCTTTTACATTCTAATTTACACTAACACAAAGATAACAAAAAATCAAATACAATACACTAACACAAAATTTATATCACACCTAACTAACCTACATTTTTTTTAATATTTTCCTTTACAATTTAATTTGACTAACAGAAAGATAACAAATATATATACAAAAAATCGAATACAATACACTAACACAACATTTATATATACGAACAAATGAAAAACTGACAATACATTACCTGTTCTGCATCGTGGCCTCCAAGCTGACGGGCAAACACGGGAAACGGGCTCACGTCCATCCACAACCAAATCGCACACTAGACTAGTGGCTAGCGGCAGTGGAGGGGGGAGAGCCGTTACCCCCACCTACCGACAGGGGCACGTGACGACACAGCTGTGGCTCGTCACGTGCCCCTGTCGGTAGGTGGGGGTAACGGCTCTCCCCCCTCCACTGCCGCTAGCCACTAGTCTAGTGTGCGATTTGGTTGTGGATGGACGTGAGCCCGTTTCCCGTGTTTGCCCGTCAGCTTGGAGGCCACGATGCAGAACAGGTAATGTATTGTCAGTTTTTCATTTGTTCGTATATATAAATGTTGTGTTAGTGTATTGTATTCGATTTTTTGTATATATATTTGTTATCTTTCTGTTAGTCAAATTAAATTGTAAAGGAAAATATTAAAAAAAATGTAGGTTAGTTAGGTGTGATATAAATTTTGTGTTAGTGTATTGTATTTGATTTTTTGTTTTCTTTGTGTTAGTGTAAATTAGAATGTAAAAGAAAAATCAAAAAAATCCAAAAAAAATGTAGGTTAGTTAGGTGTAAGAGTTTGATATTTAGATGTAAGTAGGTTTCACTTGATAACGGGAGGAGTTTCCTTACCTCCCGAAACGTAGTGTAGTTTTAAACACTAGAAGCGATAGGTAAAGTCCAAATAAATCAAAAAATAAATTAAAATCCATCGCTATTATGAGTTTCAAAAATACAGATTCGATTGTTTACCTCATTTCAGTTTTATAGCCAGATGAAAACCCAACTGATCAATATTCGAATATGTAAACACTTTTTTTAACTTGAAAATTATTCTATACTCTATTATGATTACGGTTTGCGTGCGTGCTTGCTTGCTTGAAACTCTGATCTCAAAAACGGCTCCAACGATTTATTTCAAATGTTCTAAATAACTCATTTCTGGGATAAAAATTAGTTCTAGACAGGTCTCATCCCCATAAAAAATCTAATAATTAAAAAAATACTGAAAAGTTAAAAACTAACATTGGGCATATGGAAATGAAAATCAAAACAAAATAATCACAACATCTCTTTATAATCAATCAGTGCACGGTCAAAGTAATACTATTGTAGTTTAAGTATTAACATGTGGTTTCCTGAGAGCAGTGACTAAATTCATTGAATGAAGATTACACAGTTGTCATATCCAAAATGAATTAGAGACATTGAGCTATAATAACAACTGGCGTGACCTTAAACATGCAGAAAAGAGGCAAATGAGCTGAGCGAACCTAGTCCTCAGTGGGGGGACTTGATTAAAAATTACTCAAAATCATCAAAAAAAAACTGAATGTTGCTCTCTGAGCAAAGCTCGGTCCCCCAGGTACTATTTTATTTATTTCCGTAGGAGAGTTGTTTGAAAAAGAACGAATGTTAGTCTTCCCATATACTTCCTGAGGTGTATGCATATAATCTAAGTAAGTAGTTTACGATTATCATTCTTGCGGGTTTCTCTAAAGTTCCTGTATGCTTTGGCTTTCTATATACAGATTTGTTTTTATCAAAAAAGTCGGCTAAGATGATCCTTTATAAATTATTAATGCTAGTTTATGATTTGCTCTCCTGTTCCTATATTAAGATCTTTTCAGTTGAATCCACGAATTTGATTATTCTTATCAAATTTGTTTTTATTTGTTAGGTTTCTAACAAAAGGGTTCTTCATGGGGGGATCCTTTATATAACGTTCTTTTTAAGAATATAATCTGTTCGGAAGAAAATGTCACTAACAAATATTTTGTTAAACTTGTATTACTTTACCATTACTTTTCAAGCTATTCTATTCAATACTAATTCCCGTTAGTAATCCCACAAAAGTGAAAACTTTGTATACTTCTTAACTATTTTATTCCAAGTAATAAGAAGTGTTAAAAAGTGTTATATTATAATTGGTTTCAGTAAATATCCCACTATTTCTTCATTAATATGATATATACTAGGGATTAATACAAATATATAATACTAACGTATTTTTATCTATTGCAGGTTATTATTATGCCTCACCACCCAAAACAGGTTGACCAACAATCGACATGAAGATTATACAAATCGTTAAGTTTTTATTTAGTGCTAAGACAGTGTTTAACATAAATTTAAGTCTTACTTTTTGTTGATATGATAACTGCAACGTGGACTGAATACTTAAGTGTTCTGTCGTTACTAAATACAAATTTTACCCACCTCATTTCGTTAGGTGTTTTGCAACAAGTTAACTCAGTTGATGAGGAAACTCCCACCAACCTACAGATCTTTGAAAGGTAGCAAGCAATTTTTATAATGAGTAATTATGACTCACTGTCGATTTCTCTGTAACGGTAGGAAGAGTAATTATTATGTGTTTAAATGGGACCATACAGCCAATAACACAGCTTGTTTAGGGGATTGAATTGTTCTCTTTAAACCATACGATTATTTCAATGTTAACTTGACTTTAACGTGACTTCTTTTCATGAAATCACTTACTTTGACGAATTATTTTAAACTAAGTTACTCCTACTTCGTTATTTAAACGTTATGATTAAACAACTATGTCAAACAGTATACATTTTATAAAAGCCATACTGTTAGATCGAAAGTCATATTTCCAATTAGAAATTTTAAACCATATCTATTGTAAACATCTATTTTTATTTGTTACGATTCTTTTTATATTCCTATCTTCTTTTATAGCCACTCATTAAATAGTAATCCATTCAAATTAAATTCGTCGAGTGTTTTTACACTTGTACATAATGAAGTTTATACGACACCTAAATTCATGTTTTGAGAATTTATATTTGTATAATGTAAAAAAATATATATTTATTATTTCGAAAAATATGTTTAAATATTTTCCAATTGCTCGTAAACGTAAAACTACTTATACAAAAATTGTTAACTGAGTTATATCATTGATTTTACAAGGATGTATAATCAGAGGTTGTAACCACAACCGCAATGTTCGATCAATCATTACAGCACTATGTATAACAGACCAAAATGTACAGTGGATGAACCTCTGATACAAGTTTCAATCGACAATCGTGTCACGAATTCGTAGACAAGTTTTGCTACTTGCCTACACAATGGCTTAACGAGCTTACGTTGTACATAGTTAGTTTTAATTTATGTTTACGCTTTGCATATTTACTCGTTTCATATTTTCAGGCCAATTAACACTTCTTTAAAATAATCACTACGGAAACGATTATGTAAATGCCAAAGTAAAAGTGATCAGAACGTTGTGAGTTCTATGGATTTTAGGCAGAAGTTGCTTTAATGGATAACCACCGTGTGCTCGGTTTAACTAATTAATTAATATTATAAGTGAAATAATGTATATACAGTAGTATTAATCATGTTAGTGGAAAACTTTATTGAATAGGGTGGGGAAGATGTTAGAGCAGTTTCCTGATTCCGTTTCACCAAAAACACGCAGCTTATCTTTCGCTGATCGTCATCGTAATAGCGAGACCAGATTGGTTTCTGGTTGAGTTTTCCGCTTTCCCCCAAACCTATAATTCTGAGCCGTTTTACTCCAATCCTATTAACGTAATATTACTATAATTTTGTTTTATTTTATCCAGGTTTATGTAAATTTATTGGTAATAATTTATAAAAACTTGTATTTTTCCCGTAATGATTTTTGCATTTATAATTCTAAATCATTTATGTAGTTTATTTAATTTTTAACAAGCCCAATTTAATTTAACAAGTATATCAATGCATTGCAGATAAGATAAGGGTCATCAAATTAAACAATTGTTTATATAAACAAAAACTGTATTTGATTTATTTTTTTCCTCTTAGGCAATACAGTTTTAAAGACATTTAGTTAAGTGCTATTACAATAAATAAATAAATTTAACTATCTTACACTCTTAATACAAACAATGTCTGTTTGTTTGTTTGTTTGCAAAATTTATCTCGAGATCCAGTGGAAGGATTTTGCTAAAGTTTGGGATTAGGGGCTTTTGTGTCTAAAAAATCGATTGGTGAAAATCACTACCTCAGGGAAACTCGTATTTTTCTAAATAACTCATTTGAAAATTTAAAATTTTAACATTGGGCTTATGGAGTTTAAAATCATAACACCGGTTACTATGAATAACAAAATCAAACCATTAAATCAGCTGTTTTATTTTATCATTTTTTTTATATTTTATATTGAAAATGAACGAGTATTTGAAATAAAACAAATTAAATGCCTCTTCTGCGGAATCAAACACCGAGCATGGCTCGGTCCCCCGGTACTTTCATATAACATCATGCTTACAACATCGATGAAAGTCCGAAATAATATTATAATCATCGGATTACATCTTAATTTTTAAACAATGCTACAGATAATTTAAAACGTAATATTTCTTTAATTAAAATTAGACTATACCTTCGTATTACAAACACGCATTAGAATTAATTTCCATATATGTCACATTTTTAGTAAAACTTTCAACGTAAACTAAAATATAATCATTTAGCAAAAGATGTTATGTAAGTATGTTAAAAGTGTGTAAGCAATTATTAATGGATATTGAATATAATCAATCATATAAATTCGTAACGAAATCCCCTAGCCTTGTGTGTAATCCTTAGTAAGTTTTCATGTGAAGAATTATGTGTCCGAACAACCTTCACCGGTTATTGATATAGGCCCACCCTTAGGAGTGTGTTAGTTTCGCAGCATTTCAAAAAATATTTTAGCATAATCCAGCCTGCATGCGTTTAATAAGTTAGGTCAATAATTCTAGCCCTCACTATTACGCTACACCGAGAAAATTCTCGTTGATTTGTGTAAATGGTGACTGATGATATGAAAGAATATTTTTTGCTGCATGTTAAAGTCGTAAAGCTAATGAACATGTGAAAAAATCGGAACAAATGTAATAATCGTTTGCAATAATCAAATACTCTATTTATTTAAAGCGATGAAAAAAGTTTCGAAGTGATTTTACAATACTTCATAGTTTTCTTTTTTCTTTTTTTTAGCGAATTTCCCCTATAGGGAAGAAGCTATTACCGTAGTCGGCATGGTAAGACCTAGGCCCGGGACCATGATAACTTTTCGTTTTGAGGTCCCCAGACCCCAAAAACACCATTCGTTCGAAACTGTATATATATATATATATATATATATATATATATATATATATATATATATATATATATATATATATATATATATATGTGTCCGTGAGCACGATAACTCTCGTAAAAATTATCCGATTTTGATGAAATTTGGTATAAACGTGTAAAGCAACTTTTATGACTTTAAGTTCGAAAACCAGCAAGATCGCTCTATCCGAAAGGGTATTTTGGAGGGGTTTTGTACCCCAAAAATGGGTTTTTCGAATTTTTTATATATAATTTTGGAAATAGTCAAATTTTATTTTTCCCCATTGGATTCAACTTAAAAAAACACACAATTTGGTATTTTGATCATTTCTCTACGTCAATTGGTTACCGAGATATTGAAAGTGCTAAACACAGTACGTTGTCTAATGTTATTCTTATGGAGAAAAATAAAAATTTTATATCTCGCTTATTTATGAACCTATACTGATGAAACTTGGTATACGGCTTCATCTGGTTGTGGACCATTGATATTTGCTCAAAAAGACACTTTTTTACCCAAGGCTCCCGTAGCAGCAAACCTGCGTACTCAGCCCCATGTTATTCTTATGGAGAATAAGTAACGTGTTATCTGCCTTCATTATGAAAATAAATTAATGAAATTTGGTATGCGGCTTTACCTATATGAGTTATATTGATATTTGTATAAAACCCCATTTTTTGTGTTCCTTGCTTCAGCAAACCTGCATACTCAGCTGCCATGTTATTCTTATGGAGAATAATTAAAATGTCATAAATCGTTTATTTATGAATGTATATTGATGAAACTTGGTATGTGGCTTTATGTGGTATTAAGATACGTATATATGCATTGGAAATTCGCTGAGTACGCAGGTTTGCTGCTACGGGGGTATTTACTCATACAGAATCAATAACAGACATTAAAAATATTTTTTTGAATTTAACTACAAAAAAACATATTATAAACGTGATTTATTAGTTCGGATATTTATAAACATAATTTTAAAACACCGATAACAAAGAAATCAGAAAAAAAGTGTTACAATTTGGTTATATTTATGTACAATTTAACACTATTCAATTAATATTTTATCCAAGCAGGCTGCAGTTTTCAAATGCCGAAATAATCATTCTATTAATCACTTTGTAATTTATTGTCATGCAAATGTTTGGACATGTACAATTCACCATGATAGAGAGAAAGCTAAGATTTAGGATAAGGTCTGAAGAAGAGCACTTAGCCTTAATTGTCTGCGGTAATGCGTTGTTTGCCACTACGTTTCCTCGCTAGCTTTTACTCTTGAAATATAGAGTATGTCATGTGACGCCAGGTTGAGCTTTTTTATCCATGTGTAAAATATTGCACATGCATAATCGAACTTGAAACGTCGATTGATTTTGCCGTATCATAGATTTCCGAGCGTTGGATGAGACATCAAATATAATAGGGACAAAATCATACGTCATATGTTCAAATAACAAATAGTAATCATTTCGTATTGTCAATTTTTAACCTGTCTACTGTTTACATTTTATATTTTGTTCACAATTTGTCGATAATACATGTGTTTTTTACTTTATTTGTATAACAGTTGTATTGATACAATTATTTTTTTATTTGAAGTTTTTTTTACATAAATAGTAAAAAAGCAATTGAAAAATATAATTTTTAAAATAATAAACAAACAATGGTAACAACGGAATAAATAATCTATAAAATATTAATACGTTAGGGGGTTTTCCCACAGTCATAACTCGATAACGGCTGGACGAGTTTTGACTTTGATGTTCCAAATTAAAGGTATTTTTACGTAGATTTGTTAATACGTCTCAGAATTTTAAAACGGGCATCGCTTAAACAAAGTAAAGGGCTGAACTTTCGGAACAGTGGTGTTATTTGACGGTTGAAGTCTAAACTACGTTTTGATTGAAAGTACGTTGTTATCATACGTTTTAATATCAGATGTTTTGTTAGGTTTGTTTACAACTGAAGAAACCTTTCGTTGGTTACAGACTTCTTTGGATTTGAGCAACAGGCTATACAAAATTGTATGTTTAAATACAACTGAATTTCATGAGTGACCTTGTCGAGTCAATGGATTATGTCCCTATCTCGTCTGTCCCTTCCTTGTCTTTTAATATTTTTACAAAGCGATTATATTGGCTATTAGAAAATCCATTTTATTTATTAGAACAGTTTTTAAATTTGCCTGGTGATATTATTGTACTATAAAGTTACCGATGTTGTGTAAATTCTATGTACGAATTTAATACTTGCTAAATTATTGTTTCTGATTTTTTATTTTGATAGAACTCTATGTATTTCCATTGTCCATAACCTGTATTTGTGTTGATCGACAGTAAAATATCCTTATTCTTATTCTTACTACAGTAAATTATTATTATGTTGTTATTATTATTATTACTCATTCACTGGATTATATTTTTATTAAATTGTTCATTTATTCAAAATGCCATTAATTGTGTTCATAATCATTATAACTCCATTTCTTGATTATTCGTAATTTATTTTGTTCTATAGTTACAGCCAAATTTTTAATCTTTACGATTTCATTATTCCACTCTTATTTTAGTTGGCTCTATTCTGAAAATATACTACGGGCAGACTACTCGCCCATGTAGACTCATTTCCTCTTGTATTTATTTTAAATTTTGAAGTACCGTAGTGATTAATAAACTTGATTTTCTCATTTAATGTAAAGTAATTAATTATGAAATGTAAAATGGAGGTATGGTTTTGGTGTTGTATTTGCACATTATAATGTTTGTATATTTTGGGTAGTTATAGTCTGATTTATTTAATTGTTTTTCGTTTTGTTCATTATACCTCATAACAAATTGGAGGTAGCACACAATGTCACTGATTTTCAGTATATCGTTAAAGCTTAGGGTTTTATACCAAATAAAAGATGTCCTACTCTAAAATATACCTGTCAGCGTAAAACTTACTTAAATTTAAAATCGAAGTTTATGAAAGTTGAAATTTACCTTTGTGTATGATATTAACTTAGTATTTATCAATAATCAATAATGCCAATAATATTTTTGTTTGATGTGATGTTTCACTATTTTTAACCACTATCCCAAGTCGCATCATCTGCTTTATTTGGCTTGTGACCGAAACCAATTGAAACGAGTTCGCACGCAGCACGCTCACGTGAGGGAAGTGAATTTCCAAATAAAAACATTTAAAACTCAAAATCTGTGTAAAAACATACATCTATTCCAATTGTTATTGAAATCTGAAAACATTGATTTTTTTGGCTGTTCTGATGCTCCTGGTTTCATTTATCTGCAAAGCTGGGAATACAATTTTGCGCATTATAATGTTAGGAGAAGGTGCGGGCAGTCTTGAAAGTAGGCGTGAGTTTCTGGAGATGATAAGTACTCTAACAAAGGAATAACAGGCTTTTCTAGTGTAAAATCCCCGTAAGACAACGTACTGTGTTTAGTCGAAACGCATTTTCTATAATAACTCGGTAGGTATTTATGCTAGAATGACGAGCGAGGGCTTAAAACTTTCGATTCACTAATTCCCATCTTTTTACATGAATTAATTTTGCACCCGGGGCTTTTCTGACCCTTTTAGGGCCCAAAAACCCAAAATTTGAAAGATTAATCCCCAAAAAAGGGGTTTAGAGTTTTCCGATTGTTTTGCCCAACGAACTTGTCCAACTGATTACAGAAAGAAACGCCCCTACCAAATTTTAAGTAAATCGGACAACAAATGCGACCACTAGAGTGCAAACACATATGTCTATATATATATATATATATATATATATATATATATATATATATATATATATATATATATATATAAAATGTTGAACGACGCCCCAAAATGTGTTCAGGGGGTTACGTTAGGAACTTCTATGGTGGTCCCGGGCGTAAGTTTCACCGTGCGGGTCATGCTAATAGTTCACTTTCCAAAGGAAATTCACTAATAACTAGTTGTCCTGTTGCTCGAGTCCGAGCAAGGTTGTACCTATGTCCTGGACAGGCTTACTGGCGGGTGGCTACTAACGCGCTGTTACCACTTTTGTCCTTTATCTTGCATAGAGCTCTCTCTCTCTAACACTTATAAATGACAACGCTGAGCTTCCGATGTTGCCAGTATCGTCCAAGTGTTATTTTATATAATCACATGTGTAGGTTTTGTTTGTATTTTGATGTGGTGTAAACAACTTACAATTTTAAGGTGCAAAATTCCTGAATTGTTTGTAAGCTTACATTATTAGTTATTGATGTTGAGTGGATCTTCATTTTCTAATGAAGATCCATTCGAACACTTCTTAAGAGCAGTGCAAAAATTGTACCCTGGTTTGTAAATAAGTTTAATCTGTTGTGTTGTGACCGAATTCCGATCAATATTTATAATCGATCGATAGTTTAATTCGATATTATATCGATGTTTATAATCGCTAGATATTTTCATTCGATAATATATCGTAGGTACGTCTGCGGAACTGTACCCAGTTTTATAATTAAACCAAGATTATTAAGTAAAGTATTTTCCAATTAGTTTACTGTAGCCATTTAAAAATGGACAGTTGCATAACACTGTCGATTTTGGTTGCGTATTTTTGAATCTCGCAGGATGATCAATAGTACTGCGTTTCTCGCCAAAAGAATTTTCCTAAATTGCGATATTCAAGTGCCGAGTGCACCAGTGATTCAGTAGCCTATATAGAGACTTTTTACGGTCAAAGTTTCCATGCCTGTGTTAGAAGACAAATTTGAGCTCTGTAATTAGTTTCAATCATCGATGACTTGGAAGAAGAGTCAGGTTTGGTTATCAGTTAAGCGTGTGTGCCGTGATGGCAAATCGTCAACTGTGCAGCAGTTACAGTGCGGTTAGCTGAAACACCTAAAATACTCCACCTATATCTTTCTGTTTCTGTTGTACAAAATATATTTTACTTTTTGTTTTGGCTTTCATTTTCAGAGGGAACTCTAACCATGGTGACTCTTTTTGTAAAGTAAGGATTTCATCACCTTACTTTATACAACTTGTCACTGAAGAGGCCATTTACTAATTTATTTTTAATGAAGTTATAAAGTGTTGAGTTCCTAACTCATTTAATTATTATTTATTCTCATGACACTAATATCGCACTTGCATTGGACACTTATTTTTTATTTTATTATTAGGCTACTGTAAACCAATAACATTCAAAAATTGAACAAATTTTGTTTGTATTGTAATCTAAAATTTCAACAGCTAATGGTATATTTGTTGTAAATTCAGACTACGTCTTGTAGAGATTTTATTAAATTTTAAATAGTAAATAAGTTCAATTCAATATTTAAATTTTTCGTCACTGTGTTTATAAAAACGATAATTTGTAAAGAAATTCTAAATAATTTTAAAACATAAATTCCTTAAAAAAAACCATAACCCTATTGAAAGATTGATTTAACGTGGGTTACTTGAGTACAACAGGATGTATAATCAATGGTACAACTCATTTTATGTCAACAATAACCTTCCTTCCTTTTATGTCAGCTTCATATTATTTTATGCAGTTGCTTTAAAAACATTAAATAAATAAAGCAAACAGTATGTAAACATAGCAGATGTCGATTGTTTATATTTACATCGAGCAGACACATTGTACAGTGACATGTTCTGTTAGGCGTCAGGTGGTCAGTCCCAAGATATTAGTGCACGGTTTGGCAACGTTGCATTTTATGCCACCCGCCAGTAAGCCTGACCAGGACAATAGCGAAAGGTTACTTCAGTTGTAAACAAACATAACTACATCTATATATTTGATTCCGTAAGCGAATCGGTCAACACGAAATATCTCGAGCTAGGAAGAAGTTAAGTTAGCTTATGACGATTAATTTTAAAGCTTGAGGGCCAAAAACGGTGGGAAAAATATCAGAAATGTCAACAATTACGAGGGCTACGCCCCACTGAACTTCAAAGATCCAATGATTTTTTTTTTATGGAAATATCACTACAGTGTTTTTATTAATAAGCAAAATGAACTAATGATCAGCTGTGATTATCCAGTTACACAAAAAACATATGTTAGGGGCTATATCCCCTATAAGCCACTAGTCTGATATTAAAACGGATGATAACAACGTACTTTCAATTAACACATAGTTTAGACTTTCGCCATTGGATAGCGCAACCGTTCTGAAAATTCAGCCCTTTACTGTGTGTAAGTGATGCTCTTTATTAAAATTCTGAGATTTATTGGCAAATCTACGTAAACATACCTTTAATTGGTACCTCAAACGTTAAAATCCGGCCAGCCGTTATCAAGGTATGTCTGTGAAGAAAAAGCCTTTAGCGCATTAATATATAGATTACCTTCATAAGATTAAGATAATTTTAAGGGCTGAGGGGCAGAGCCTTAAGGTCCGAGGAGCAAATCTTCTTTTAAAGAACCTATGGGATACAAAACGAACGTATGCCAAAATGTCAAGCCTTAATATGCTGTAATAGTTTTCTGTGAGTTAGTTATCAATCAGAACTAGACTTTTTATATGTTTAAATTATGAAATTTCTAGCCAATTATACAAATTACTCATCAACATGTCTGTAGTTGGTTTTGGCAGTATTAATACAGCTGTTCACTTAAATGATTACAAATCAAACAATTAGTTTAATTCTAGATTTTAGTTTCAAAATTCCATTATGTTAAATTCTACAACTCTACCTCATGGACCGTTGTATGACCCAAAAAGCAAAGTTAGGAAGTTCAGATTTGAAGAGGACTTTGAAAATATTCGTTTAAACTTAGAAGGGACGGGTGCATTGTACAATGACCCTAAATTTGTATATTACTTGGATGATGACAAGGAGTGGAGAAGACCGAAGGAAATTTGCAGCCATCCTTTCTTCATCAATGGTAAACCTGACAGATTTGATGCAACTCAAGGAGCAGAAGGTGACTGTTGGTTAGTGAGTGGTATTGAGGCGATAACCTTGAATGAAAAACTCATCGAGCATGTGGTTCCTCCGAATCAAAGTTTTGACTACAACTACATAGGAGCATTTCACTTTAGAATTTGGCAGCTTGGGACTTGGTACGATGTAGTGGTTGACGACCGTCTTCCTATTTACAAAAATGACAAAACGCTGTGTTTCGTTCGTTCTAAGACGGGCGATGTCTTTTGGGCAGCCTTACTAGAAAAGGCTTACGCGAAGGTGTGTGGTACAAGCACAGTCTCCTACTATAGTCTCAAATCAGGATATCCCATGACTTCTTTACAAGATTTAAGTGGAGGAATAGTTGAAAGAATCAAATCAAAGTATCCTCCTTCTGGTACTACCATAAAGTGGTTAATAAATGAAGTTTTCTCGAAAGGCGCTTTGATGAGTTTACAATGCTACGAGAAAACTGCATCAGACGCAGGTCTTGTGGCAGCTCATGCTTATACTGTCACTAATGTATTTAAATGCTCAGATGACGATCCGGACTACCCTGGACTTTTCCTTGTGAGGATCTTAAATCCTTGGGGCTATAAGGAGTGGGAGGGTGATTGGGATGATGATGATTATAATAAATGGAGGCAAATCGATCGGGAGATAAAGCAGAAACTAAACTTTGTTAGTAAAGATGATGGAGAGTTCTGGATGAACGAAAATGATTTAGTTAGTTACTTTGAAAGAATTTGGATATGTCATTTAGGCCCAGGCCAATACCAAGAAAGTCGCCATGATGTAAACTTCAAGACCTGGAAGACCACTGCCTTCTCTGGCGAATGGATAAAAAGAATTAGTGCGGGTGGTTCAGGACTTGCAACTAGACACATGAACCCACAGTACAGGATGCTATTAGAATTCCCTGAAGATGACGTTACAAGAGACCTTCTATGCTCTGTGGTAATAGAGTTAACTCATAGGTCAAAATATGGAAGAAAAATAAGACCGACAATTGGTTTTTACATTTATAAGCTGAACCAATTTAAAAGCCCTCCCATTCCGTTGAAAAAAAAGTTCTTTAAAAATAATGAACCTTTGAATCGACCCTCATTTTCAAAGAGTGACGGACGTGCTTATCTTTCGTCAATGAAGTTGGAGCTAGGAAAGTATTGTATCGTGCCATGTACTGAAGAAAAAAATAAAGAATCCCAATTTTTGCTCAGAGTTTTTTCAGAGAGTCGTATTGAACTCTGGGAATATGACACTCAAATCTCAAAATCTTTGCCAACGGAAGAACAAAGCCCAAAGAAACCTGATTATGAGCTTCAGAGGCTGTTTAACGATACTGCTAAAGGTCAAAACGAAATAGACTGGATTGATTTACAGACAATTTTAAAGGCAGCTATGAACCCAAACAAATCTTATTTCGGGGTAGTTGATTCGTTTTTTAAATTTATACAAGATATATGTGCAAAATATCTTTTACTTTGGTCGTCTAGGGACCACGAAACTGGTGAGGTAGTTCTTTCGAAGGAAGAGTGCCGAAGTATGATTGCCATGTTGGATAATAATAACTCTGGTAAGCTTAGTTTTTCCGAGTTTAGTAATCTTTGGAACAAAATCTGTTTTTGGATTAAAGTCTACGAACAACACAGAGACGAGACGGAAGGGTATGTAACAGTTGCTCAGTTAAGAGACGCCCTTAGTTGCTTAGGTTATAATATTAACACACGAACTGCTCATAGTCTAAGTTATGTTTATTCGAATGATCATGGAAATGTTTTGTTAACAGATTTAATTCTATGCGGAGTTAATCTTGAGACCGTTCTAGCTCGCTGTCACAAAGAACACCTGGAAGTTGGAAATACAATTACGTTTACATTGGAAGAATGGGTGAAAAAAACTTTGATCTTGTGACTCTTTAGTGTCGTGATTCAAAAATTTCTGCCGTAACACAATATCTGCAACTAGAGCTATTATTTTGACACAACAAAGATTTTCTTTATAATAAATGCTATTTGTTTACAGCCAATCAGAGAAATATATTATTACCCTATAACAATATTTTGTCGCAATTATAGCAAATAAGCATGTATTCTATTAAACAAATTGCAATAAATAAGTTATTTATGGCTCGATCTTAATAAAATTTATACCACCGTTTAGAAGATGAAATTGCATAACTTCTTTGTCTCTTAAAAGATTTTTTTTTAATTTACGGTTTTAAAGATATAAAGCTTTAAAATATACAATGGCCACGATTTTGAAATGGTAAAAAGTAGAAACTTGATACTACATACATAAATAGGTCTTGTTAATAGTCATCCTCGTACGAAGTTTGAAGTTTATACGTTTGGTGGTTCGTGAGATATGATTAGTTATGTAAAAGACACATACAGACAGATATAAAGAAAACTAAGCGTTTTAGGACATACCTTCACAGGAACTTTTTTCTTAGTTTTTATTCAATAATCACATCCCGAAGTCCTGAAGGGTTTTTTGTAAACACCCTGTATATTTGATTAGGCTAAGTAAATTTGTATAATAAATATGTTAGTAATTTTGTATTGTTTCCCTCAAATTTTGATATGTAACTGATACCAACTGAACTTTAACAGATATCGTTATTGCACTAGACAGTACGTTGTTCTTAATTTCTTATACAATTTCAAACAATGTTTATAATCTCTGGTTTAAAATAATGTTATTAACCAAAAACGTTCACCACTGGTTGAAAACGAAGTGATTATAACTAATATGTAAAAAATACTCCAATAAACTAATCCACGCCATACCACGTTGTAGGGAACCGAAATTATTTTGGATACGTCTCCCCCTCTCTAAGTCTCAGGCCCTCCGTTCCAGCGATGGCCTCAAAAGTGGCCATGTTATACTTATGGAGAAAATATGATATATAACAGGCTCAAAAACGGCCCCTCAAACCTGCTCCTGGACCATACCACGTTGTTATTTAGGATGGATACCTTTTCCAAACTTAGGACTCCACCCCAGTGGCCTAAAAAGTTGTTATGTTATGTTGTAAATTTTGTTCTTGGAGCGACAAAAGACGCTCGGTCTAGGTACTATGTAAATACCCCCGTCACAGCAAACCTGCGTACTCAGGTAATTTTCAAAGCATAATATATGTCTTAATACCACATAAAGCCGCATACCAAGTTTCATAACAATATATTCACAAATAAGTGCTATATACAATTTTAATTATTCTCCATAAGAATAACATTGAAGATGGAGTACATGGGTTTGCTGAAAAAAGGAACATAAATAATTGGTTTCTATGCGAATATCAGTGTAACTCAACTGGATGAAGCCACATAACTAGTTTCATCAATATACTCTCATAAATAAGCAATATATCCCATTTTGATTAATCTGCATAAGAATAACATGGGGAATGAGTACGCAGGTTTGCTGCTACGGGTACCTTTAGAAAAAAGAATTTTTGATCAAATATCAATGGATCATAACCAGATAAAGCTGTACACCAATTCTCGTCAGTATACGTTCATAAAGAAGCAATATATAATTTTTTTATTATTCTCCATAAGAATAGCCTTAGACAACGTAATGTGTTTAGCACTTTTAATATCTCGGTAACCAATTGACGTAGAGGAATGATCAAAAGACCAAATAATGTGTTTTTTTAAGTTGAATTCAATGGTGACAATTAAAATTTGATTATTTAAAAAATAGATGTAAACAGTTCAAAAAAACCTTTTTGGGGTACAAAACTCCCACAAATACCCCTTTGGATAGAGCGATATGGCTGGTTTTCGAACTTAAAGTAATAAATGTTGCTTTACATGTTTACACCGTTTACGTTGCATAAAAATCGGACCTTTTTTACAACAGTTATTGCATCCACGGACTTATATATATATATATATACAGTATCGGACGAATTGTGTTTTTGGGGTCTGGGGACCTCAAAACAAAAAGTTATCATGGTCCCGGGCCTAGGTCTTACCATGCCGACTACGATAATAGCTTCTTTCCTATAGGGGAAATTTGCTAAAAAGAGTAATTTCATTTTATTTTATGTAGGCAGAAATCGAGCTTTAACAGTGTGAAAACAATATAAATAAATGTTTACGAAATCATTGATATATAAAGTGACTTGCTTTTTAGTTATATCAGTTGTTGATAAAAATCATCCAAAATAAACATATATGTTTTCACTTAAGTGTATTTCTATACCAAAGTGAAAATTTAAATTAAATAAAAATGACTTTGTTATTATTAGATTTACATGAATACCGTTACATTATCCTTGGCAACGAATAGGTTGATAATCCTCAAAAATGCAGGTCGGGTATGAAATTGTCCTTAGCTATTTATTCAAAAATAAAATTAAGACTGGGTCTACAAGTACTTGTTTACTCCCAAATGGAGATTTAGAACATTTATTTTTTTACAAAACACCATAATATACCATAATTGACAAAATCAAAGTTTTAATATCATTATAAATTATTGTAAAGTGCTAAATTTACTCAAGGAAGATAATACCGAACTTTGATTTACATTAGCAAGATGTTAAAGAGAAACATTTGCTGTAAAAATTATATGTTGATTTAATTGACGCTGGATTATATGAGGCTTGTTATCATGACATATGTATAACAATCTATTTAGTGCTTTTTAATAACTTATTATATATTGTCGCTATTGTAATTGTATTGTACGCTTTAATGGTGTTAAGTCAAAGCCGATTGAATAAAATAAAGATAAAACAAAACACAATTCAAGTAACGCTGTCTGCTGGGATTCAGAGGGCTCCCATTTTGGTGCTTCAAAAATTAAGTACCGGGGGACCGAGCCATGCTCGGTGATTGATTCCGCAGAAGAGGCATTGAATTTTTTTATTTAAAATACTCGTTCATTTTCAATATGAGCTCTTTCGCTTTGCTCACTCGCCTCCCGGATTAGCTCGTTCGCTACGCTCACTCGCCTATCGAAAAAAGAGTTTGAGTTGCCATTCAAGTAGTTTTTAATTTCCATTATGAGAGTTGCCATTCAATTATATTTTTATTTCCATAATGATAAACATCTGTTTACAATATTTTAATTTATAGAAGCTGATTTAATAGTTTGTTTTTGTTATTCATAGTAACCGGTGTTATGATTTTAAACTCCATAAGCAAAATGTTAAAATTTTCAATTTTTAAATGGGTTGTTTAGAAAAATACGAGTTTTTCAGAGGTAGTGATTTTCACCAGTCGATTTTTTAGATCCAAAAGCCCCTAATCCCAAACTTTTAGAAAAATACTTCGCTGGATCTCGAGATAAATTTTGCAAATAGACAAACAGACACAGTTCGTATTAGAGTATAGGATAAGATTTATTCTTCACGTGCATACACTGGTTGGTTAGTCTATTTTATCTATCATCTGTTGTTTGAACCACTTTCATAAAAGCGTTTACTAATCTCTCTAATAATATGCCACTGGCTTTTATATAAAAAGGTAACATATAGTATTTGACGATTATAATTTAAACACGGAACCGTAAAATTAGGTTTTCATATTATCATATTGAATCTACTGAAAAGGCAAGACCACATATTTTACTCAGACAAAAGATGGAACATTCTTGCTTGCTTTCGAGCGTCAGGCCCACTAGTTTACTATAATTACCTAATCGCATCAACGAGATTTAAATAATACTAGTAGCCTGTCGCGGCTTCGCTCGCGATCACAACGCAATATTATACTGATATTTCCGTATAAATATTGTGTTACCGTTCCAAAGCCAACATTGCCTGCTGATTAACTGTGTTTACTCTATCCAGCTGATTGCTTAAAACTTATAGGTAGTTATTTCCCAATGTTAAGCTTATGGGAAAAACTCAAATTTAAGAGGCCCCAGAGCCTCACTCACAAATTATTTCTCTATAAAAAAGGTTTCCTGCACAACTTCACGTTAGGCTCTTTCCAATGACACCGAAAACATGAAAATCGGTTCTGTAGTTGAGGAGTGATTGTCACAAAAAATCTGCTCGCCTATTAAGTAAGTTTAGATAGAACTCTCGTCTCGTGTTAAAAAAGTGAAGCCTCACTGGAGGATATTTTTGTAAACAAATGATCTGGTCAAAGAGTAATAAAGACTAACATAACTTGTGAAGAGATGATTTGATTGGTTATACATATTGTTGCCATGGATACCGGAGGGAATAGAGGGTCAAAATGGCGATCAGCATGTAGGCACAGTTTTTTTTTTTACCCCAGACGAGACCTCTATAGATATATAACTTGTTGAATCGCATGACTTAAGTTTGCACAACTTAAAAGATTAATCATAACACTAAAATCTAAATTAATGTAGATAATACGGCATTTTGAATGTTTTACGAACAACCGAACTTCACGCAACAGTTCTATCACCCATCGTTGACAGTTTCATTTAACTTTTAACCCTCCCTGAAACGTGAGAGAATTTATAGTCAACGATATTATTCACAAACTGTTCTATTTTAATCGTAAATTTAATTTTACAACAATTACATTTGTGAGGAGATAATGCCCTAACCCGAGCAAATTATTTTGTTAGAATTAAAAATCTGTTATTTGTTATACCGAGTGTCCCCGGATCAATTCCTGGACTAAATTTTACGTGTAATTAAATGATAACCACTATATATACAAGTACAAGCTTATATTTTTAAGAATGTGCAACGAATAGAGTTTTATTTACAATATATACAACATCAGTACACTTCCAGATGTGACCCATTAGTGGACCGTAGAATATCTAGCTGAAATTCATTTTCCGCCCAAGAATTAACCAACATCTCCTCAATGATTGCTGATATTGCTCCTCTGATCCTGGTATTTATCTCTTCCCCATCAGAGGCATATGTAGCATATACAATGTCTTGCATAACAACTGAGGTTGGTTAAAACTTGGGTGAACATTAAATGTTCGCTAGATATTAGTCGGCCAACAATGGGTGACACGTATAAGTTCACTAATGTTGTATATAATGTAAATAAAACTCTCATTGCTGTACCTTCTTAAACACATGAAGTTATACTTGTAGTTCTTGTGGTTTTCGTTTCATTACACGTAGAAATCAGTCCAGGACTTTATGGACACCCAGCATTACACCATTAAACCGGCTGGTTCACCAGGATAAATAATTATGTGAATTAATTGTAATTTTATCATCTTCATAAATCGTCTCTTGGTTTGAGTTTGCTGTTTAATCAGTAACAAATAATAGACCGCTTGATATTAAAGAATTTAAAAATATACCTCAGAGTATAGCTTTACAAGCTAAAGGCGGTCCCACACTTCTCGCGAACAGGCCTGAACATTCGGCCGAACATTCTACCAAATGGTCACTGAACATTCCGTCTCGTATGTTCGCGTATGTATTCTAAAGTTCGTTCAGCTCCCACACTTATCGTGAATTCTCTGAACATTCGGAGTTCAGCCGAATGATTGGGCGTGTTCGCGAGAAGTGTGGGACCGCCTTAAAGTAAATATATGTTTTGTTCGTCATTACCTTCGTTCTTGATTAAAATGGCATCGTTGTTCCATTGTATCTGTCCAAAACAGGAAAATGCAACCCTTTGAATATCTAATCGCATCTAATATAGGATTTGGTAGCTCAGAGGTAGAGCGCTAGCCTCACCAGTCAGATGTGGTCAAGCGCAGGTTCGATCCCGGCTGACTGCTATGATACTTTTCATGAGCGGTCACACTGGCTTGACTATGTGACTAAAGCCGTTGCGGAACCTCGCTGTCTCGAGACTGCCGCACATGAGGCACATAGACAGATGAGTTTCTTGTGTTTAATCTAATCTAAACTTCCAAAATCACTAAACTAATCTCCAAAGTTTGTTATTTTCATAATGTTCTCTAAAATAATATGAGAGTGCTGTATCGTCAAAAAAACAAAGGTGTTAAAGTGTTAGATAGTGTACCTTTAAAAACTGAGAAATATCATGTCATAGAAGATGTCTGATTCTGGCAGAAAATATTACTGATTATACAGCTATTTTTGATTACAACTCTGGGACTCTGAATTCCAATATAAATTAGAAACTAACGTTATTGTAATTAATCTAATACCAAAATCAAACGATTAAGCCTTTCAACCATGGGTTAATTTAGTTTTGATAAGTCCTAGAATGCGGTCAGAACGTCTATTTAATCCAGTTCAACTTCGTCCTAAAACGCACTAGTTTAAGAATTTTATGGATAGTGTTTGAAGCTTGGTGACGTTATTTTTTTCATTCAAAATCAAAATGATAAAACTCCTTTAGCTCTTATAAATAACCACGATTCAATTGATTAAGTCGTTTCACAAAAAAACTGAGGAGATATTTTTATTTATTTATTTATTGAGATGAGTCTTAATTTCCTTATGATTAAATCGTCCTTAACGCAAAACAAAACATTATGATAATGACACTGATAATGTACAATAAAATGTTAAACTTACAGAAGTAACATATTAGCTGATATATGGCAAAACTTTCCGATATTTTATATTGCGTTCCTGTTTTTAATGGAGGTTGATAGTAATATAGTTATTTAGTTATTTTTTAGTAATAAGCAAATTGACAAACTTAGAAATGTATTTTAATGCAGCAACATAGATTTGTCCTTGGTATAGACTGGAAACATAAGTTGTTCAACGATTTATCGTTGCTGCATGAAAATAAATTTTCGCCAAACTGCTTCGAAAACGGCTGTTTTCAATACTTGAGTTGCGGGGTTAAAGTAGTTTTTTCTAGTCCTGGGGCAAAAATATTCAACTGGTATCGAGGTCATCAGCTCTTCGTTTTTGTTGGTTATATCAATGTAGTAAACTGCAAACTTATGTACGTCGATTGTAAGAAATCGATAATCGCGATTATTTAATCGATTGTAATTCGTTGTTGCATTGTTGTCGGTTATTGTTCGATACATCAATCGTTATAGTTAGTCTAACCGAACACTAACGCAAACGTAACAAACAATAGATGAATACATCTTTAACAGCTGTTTTAAATAGCAAGAACAAGATAGAAGGCATTTTTGAAGCAAACATTTAAAGGTAAAAAAGTTGTAACATTTAAGATTTGTGAAATGGTTAGCTTAATATATTTTGCAGTATGACGAAAAATATATTTCATGACACGGGCCAAAATTGGCTTTCGATCATCGCTAATCTTAAACTTGAGCTCGTGTCGAAAAGCGTCACTTTTTGCTCTAGTGAAGAAAAATACTATTATAAGTTTGGATAAAAGAAGCGTTCGTTGGCTTATTACTACAAAATAACTAAGTTATGATTCGTTTGATTCAATATGTTGACTAAGTTCGATTTGACTGACCTGAACATTATCCTCGCCCCAAAATTGTGGTGACATCACGGGATGCCATTGATGTTAAGTATATTATTAGATATCAGTATAATACCAAATGAAATTGTTGTACTAAACAATATTCATGACAGCAGAGAAATAATAGTTACCTATAAAAGGCAAAGCCCTCACTCATTGACTCACTCACTCACTCACTAATCACGAACTCTTCTACTTCCCATTTACCTAGAGAGTTGAAACGTTGTACACTGATTATTTGGGCATAAAATAGGAAAATAAAAGGTTTTCATTCTGATCTGACCTTAGGGTTCCAACAGCGACCCCAACCGGGGCCCCAACAAAGTTCCCATATATTCCTTATGCACATTCGTTCTTGTTTGAGCTGATGAAAATACAAACAGCTGATCTTGATTCATAGTAGTTCCACGAGCTAACCACAGAATGCAGCAAACACAACTGTCATCTTCTATATCTATAGAAGGTGATTATCTATATCTATATCTATGCTAAGGTGATTTTTGTTAACAGAACTCCTTCGTATTCCTGGACCAATTTTGAAGATTAAGATGTCAGAAAAATGGCCCAGATTCGTAGTTGTGCAAGCAAAGTGGTTTTCAATTGCCAATACTGTTTTGCTGAAGGGGACAGGATACCCTTAAATTTCAATTTTTTCCTATAAATGTAACATGGAGAGTAGTAGTTTTAATTCAGATGCATTCTAAAACAGGTGATAATACAGTAAAATACAGGTAAACAGTAAGAACAGCTGATATCTGTTTTTTAAGTGCAAGGCCTGCCCTCAAAGTTAGTTTCTTGCCCATAAGATTAACATGGGGTATTTGAATTTAAGCTGTTATTAAATTATAAACAGGTTATTAGCAATACCATATGTTACAGGCAAGTAATGTATTTATCTAATGTATTTTTCTCTATAAATAAAATAAGTTTTGTTTCTATTTAGCTTTTTGAAATGATGTATGCAGCGGAGATATTTAAGTTTGTGTTAAAATTGATTTATATCTTTGTCTGTTTATGAGCCAGATTTGTTCCGCATTAGAAAACAAAAAAATACTGTATTGAATTAAAGGAAACCTTTGGCCATTGCCGTATCGTGAAGGAAACCTTTAGGCTGTTTTAAACCATAGTACGTCATTAGGGTTATGCCCATTTTTAGTGAATTTCCCCTATAGGGAAGAAGCTATTACCGTATCGGCATGGTAAGATCTAGGCCCGGGACCATGATAACTTTTGGTTTTGAGGTCCCCAGACCCAAAAAATACCATTCGTTCGAAACTGTATATATATATATATATATATATATATATGTGTGTGTGTGTGTGTGTGTGTGTGTGTGTGTGTGTGTGTGTGTGTGTGTGTGTGTGTCCGTGAGCACGATAACTCTCGTAAAAATGATCCGATTTTGATGAAATTTGGTATAAACGTTTAAAGCAACATTTATGACTTTAAGCTCGAAAACCAGCCAGATCGCTCGATCCGAAAGAGTGTTTTGGGGGGGTTTTGTACCCCAAAAACGTTTTTTTTTTTATCTTTACATATAATTTTGGAAATAGTGAAATATTAGTTTTGACCATTGAATTCAACTTAAAAAACACACAATTTGGTATTTTGACCATTCCTCTACGTTAATTGGTTACCGAGATATCGAAAGTGCTAAACACAGTACGTTGTCTAATGTTATTCTTATAGAGGAAAAGAAACATTTTATATCTCGCTTATTTATGAACGTACACTGACGAAACTTGGTATACGGCTGCTTCATCTGGTTGTGGTCTATTGTTAATTGCTCAAAAAAACTTTTTTTCCAAAGGCTCCCGTAGCAGCAAACCTGCGTACTCAGCCCTCATGTTATTCTTATGGAGATTAATTAAGTGCTATGTCTCCCTTAATTATGAACATAAATGAATAAAAACTGGTATACAACTTCAATTAATTGAGTTATATTGATATTAACATAAAAACCTTTTTTTTTGTTCCTTGTTGCAGCAAACCTGCGTACTCAGCCTCAATGTTATCCTTATGGAGAATAATTAAAATTGTATATATTGCTTATTTGTGAATATATTTTTATGAAACTTGGTGAGTGAATTTATGTAGTATTAAGACATTTATATTTTCATTGGAAATTCGCTGGGTATGAAGGTTTGCTGCGACGGGGTTTTTTGTATATTTTTATATTCAATTGTTTTTAGTCCATCATCAAAAAGTCCAATAAACTGCAGAAATTATCTATCAAATATTCGGGAGAAGATGGATCAGCCATAATGACCTTCAAAATGTCCATCTTATTACTTATTACTTGATCGATTGAGCAAACGTTTGGTGGAAAGACAGCAGGCACTGCACCATAATCAGAAACAGGCCTATACTTTCCGTCCAGAATGTCTTTTGGGATTCAACTGCTCCGTTGGCCTTTACAGTTTTGATTAAAACTAGTGGCTTGAAGGGGCCATAGCCTCTTATCTTTCTCCAATACTCTGCCAACACATGTCGGTTCATAAACAGCAGATACTTAATCAAATGATTTTAATGTAAACAAAGCAGACGTTTTTAAATTATCGTGCTTTTCTTATGGGGAATGTTTTAATTTGGGAACGAGACCTTTAATTTCAGCCATCTCCCATCATCCTGCGATTTGTCAAACTCTCACAATTTTGAATTAAAACTTTCAGTTACAGAATCCTATATAACTAGTGGCTTGAAGGGGCGATATCCCTTATCCTCACTCCAAGTAGGACCTCATGACAGTTCGTAAACAAAGTGCACACTTATCAGATGTGTTACACAAAGTATACACAAAGTAGACTTTTTAAATACCCATTTTTTCTTATGGGGGATGTTTTACGTTATTTCTCGTTTGCACGTAACATTTTGGCAATACTGCTATTTTTCCCGAGTCCATAGGATCATTATGTTTAATTTGAGCCATCTCCCCTTATCCTCCGATTTTTCAAACTCCCACAATTTTTTCTTAAATGTTTCGCTTACAGAATTATTTATAAAGACTAGTGGCTTGAAGGGACTATAGCCCCTAATCTTGCTCAGTTCGTAAACAAAATAGGCACTTAATCACATGTTTTGATGTTAAAAAAGCAGCCTTTTTAAATACCCATGCTTTTCTTATGGGAGATGTTTTTCGTTATTTCTCATTTGCTGGTAATATTTTTGGAAATACTGCTATTTTTCCCGAGTCCCTGGGATCGAGACCTTTAATTTGAGCCGCCTCCCATCACCCTGCGATTTGCCAAGCTCCCACAATTTTGACTTAAACATTTCGCCTACAGAATTATATATAAAGATAATAGCGTGTAAAAGGCAACGTGTAACCACCTATTCAGAGTAAACTACAGAACGTAGAGAAGCCAGGTTGGTGTCAAAAGATTTCCCTTACGCCAAAGATGATGAAAAAAACGATATCCTACATGTGTTTAGTTGTTATAAGTTTGTAATTGGCCAAAAACACTGTTATTTGTGGCCGTATTTTATTTTAAAACTTTTTTTACCGAGCCATGTGTTCCGTACTTTGCATCCAAATTCAATAGACAGCTGAGGAAAGTTAAGATTGTTTTTGTAAACAAAGCAGACAACTATTCCTAACTAATTTTAGGTTTTTGGATTGAAATTTACAAGCAGTGAGGAACACAAATTCCATGCTGAATGGAAATGGAGTTTATAATACTGTATAAAAGTGTCAGCAAAGTTTAATTCAGATTTATGTATTCTATTTTTATTATTTATACTTCAGTTTTTGTTTAGGCCTACTTTTAATTTTGTGCCAAAATTGGGTTTTGTGGGTTATGGGGTATTGGGTTAATGGAACCAAGTAGATGATTTCCCTTTGATAAATCCTGCGTCTTAAACAATATGAGAGCAGAGTGTTCACTGCTGGAATCGTTGTTTTTAAAGTTTTTTGTAAAACTGAATCAAAAAACATCGATGACAAAGCAGTTATACTCCCTAAAGTAGTATAGCGATTTGTGTATGAGTATACAAAAAAAACAAGACTAAGATACAAATACAGTTAAAAATGGGAGGTAAATATGCGTAAGTTTACCACATAAGGTTTGTATTAAACTTTGCATAAGGTTAAACACATAAGGTTTGTGAAGGTTAGGACGATTGATGTAATCCAGTAAACTATATTTCAGTTACATATTTTAAGTTTAAAATTCCGATTCAGTTTTGTTATCTAAACATTTAGTTCGGTTTCGATTTTATGTGCTGTATTGGATGAAATTGGGTAAAACTGGATGAAACTCTGGTAAGAAGTTTAATGCAATAGATAAGCAACAAAAAAAGGAACTATTGTCCTATCATATTAACATTGAATACAATGTGAAATATTTTTCTATCCAATTTATAGCTAACTAAAAGTTCCTGTGCGCAGCTTGCACATCCCATTAATTTTGAGAAACGAAATTAGTAAATAGTAAGCAAAACAATGACAGTCTGTAGTTAAATGTAATCCTTATAACAGATGTTTATTCAATTGAATTTAATTAAGAAAAAAACAAATGTGACAAAACCAAATAAAACTCTAATCCATACGAATAACATGGGGACTTGGAAACATACCTAAACGTGCGTTTTATTGTATAATATGAGGGGGTAAATCATAAAAAAGCCCTATTGTTTACAAAGTTTTCATGTAGCGTATTAATAATATAGATTGATAACTTATGTCTTTTTGTTGGTCTGTCTTTAGATAGTTTGAATGTTAGCAGATGAATTACAATTAATTTTTGGTAAATATGTAAACTGTATTTGTTATCTTTTAGTTATAAAAGCAGTGAAAGTTGTTAGGTTAATCTGTATTACAAATTTTAACCAGATGAACAAACCTTTAAACATTTAACTGCAGTTTTAAGAAACAAAATTTGGCTTGAAGTGACACCAGAATGGGTTTGATTCAACATCAAAAACTAAACTAACAACAAAGTTTAAACTAAATCCTTTGGGCTATTGCATGCAGGCGTAAAATGTATTTCGCAAAAAGACACTTTTTGAGTTTAGACACGTTCTAAAAAATCTAATATATGTACAGCCGCATGTTTAACACACCAGACATATGAATTCTAGACCATTACCAGACGAACTAGAAACGTGATATTTAGCATGCAGGTAGCTTGTACCTTTTTACACCCGGTAAAATTGCCAAAATATACAATTTTTAATTTTATAATCACTAATTTTGATCTTGAAAATTGGATATTTTAACATTGGGCTTATGGAGTTTAAAATAAAAACAAAAGAAATCGTAACAACTGTAAACAAATATTCAGTAAACTTTCAAAGCAACTTCCACATGGTAGAGTATAAACAAATTATAGAACTATTGAAAAATGAAAACATCTAGAGTGGATTTAACCATAATGAAGCTAAATAGTATACTATATAAAAAATTCTTGAAGGGTCATTGACCAATAATAACAACTGGAGTGACCCCAAGCGGGGGTCTGGGGGCGGAGCCCCCAGCGAACAAAGCGAGTATTGTAATATACATTATGTTGGGGCTTTATTACATTAATACCTTTAAATTTTGCAAGGCGGATTCCCAATTTGTTACATGGCATCAAAAACTAGTTTTTTTATTATAAATTTTTAGTCATTTAAATTGATTTTATAACGAGTAAACAATACTTCCTTAGTTTGTTTAATCCCGTCATTTTTGACGGGCTAATAACAGCTAGTTATACATACAAAATATATCTCTGACGCTAGTATGTAGTTAACTGGACCGACTGAGAATACATTTGTTAGGAAGATACTTAATACATCAGAATAAAACATTTGCCACCTCCTGTTCCAAAAATGCTTTAAGGATCTCCAAATGTTGGAGCTATCAAATTTATAGGTAATTAAATGTGCTCTAATCAGGCATCACCCCTGGAAAAACATAGTTTTGTATAGAACAGTATTCCAAATAACTAACATTGGGGTTAGGGTAATGATTTGTAAATAAAAACAAAAGAATCATAGCGGCTCTTCAAAAAACACTGTAAAAATAACACCCACTTGGTAAAGTATCATGTGATTTATGTATGAACAGTGATTAGAACCGATGTATACATAAATTTAATATATATTTGATTAGGTTATGTAACAATTGCTAGAACCATTAAAACTGAAAATTGAATATAAAGCAGACATGTCCAAAATGAAAAGAAACAAGTAAATAAGGAAAGAACATGCTCACCTTAGAAAGGAACTTAAGCATTTGGAACACACTGACTGGTTATTGGAGCAAGGCTTGGTCCCCCAGGTGCTCTAACAAATGTACATAACTAACTTATCAAACACAGCATTGTACTGTGATCGCGAGCGAAGCCGCGACGGGCTACTTGTAGTTTTTATAAATCATTTGCGGGGCAAAGCCTGCGGGTAATAGCTAGTTATGCATAAGTTAATTCCAATATATATATTTTTCAGTGAGGCAATGTATGGTAATTTATACCGATTCCTCAATGTGTTTGTGGCTAGGTTTAGGAATATTATCACAGCTGTTCCCTTAAACAGTAATAAATAAAACAATTATTTAAGTTCTAAATAATTATATGTTTCTTTTTCAAAATTCAATGATGTTGAGTTTAACCCTAACTCGTAGCCCTGTGTATGATCCCAAAAGCAAAGTTCAAAATTTCAGATTTGGAGAGGACTTTAAAAATATTCGTTTAAACCTATTAGATACGGGTGCCTTGTATGAAGACCCAAATGGTTTGTATTACTTGGGTGATGACAAGGAGTGGAGAAGGCCAAAGGAACTTTGCGGTTATGCTTTCTTCATCGATGGTAAACCTGACAGATTTGATGCACTTCAAGGACAATCAGGTAACTGTTGGTTAGTGAGCGCAATGGAGGCGATAACCTTGAATGACGAGCTAGTCGAGCACGTGGTTTCTCCGTATCAAAGTTTTTATCACAACTACATTGGAGCATTTCACTTTAGAATTTGGCAGCTTGGGACGTGGTACGACGTAGTTGTTGACGACCGTCTTCCTGTTTACAAGAAGACCCAAAGGCTGTGTTATGTGCATTCTATGAGTGGCGATGTATTTTGGGCAGCTCTTCTGGAGAAGGCTTACGCAAAGATTTGTTGTACTGGTACATTCTCATATGAACTTCTCCATCTAGGGTTAGCTTTGACTGGTTTGCAGGATTTAAGTGGGGGAATAGTTGAAAGAGTGTATCTTAGCGATCCTCCTTCTGGTACGACGGTAAAATGGTTTTTAAACGAAGTTTTTTCAAAAAATGCTTTGATAACTTGTGAATGCTTCAAGAATGTTCGGAAAGAGACAGGCCTTGTAGAGAGCCACGGTTATACGCTCACTAAAGTATTTAAATGTGCAGATGACCATCCGGACTATCAAGGACGTCTTCTTGTCAGACTAATGAATCCTTGGGGTAATAAGGAATGGAAAGGTGATTGGAGTGATGATGATTATAAATGTTGGAGGAAAATCGATCAGGAGATAAAGCAGAAGCTAAACTTTGTTAATAGAAATGACGGAGAGTTCTGGATGAGTGATGAAGATTTAGTTAAATACTTTGATAATATTTGTGTATGCTATTTAGGACCGGGCCAATATGTAGAAGGTCGACGTAGTGAACACGTCAGGACCTGGAAAACTACAACTTTCTATGGCGAATGGGTAAGAAACATTAGTGCGGGTGGTTCGTATCTTTCAACTAGACACGAAAACCCGCAATACAGAATACTATTGGAATGGCCTGAAAATGATACTAACAGAGACGGCTTGTGCTATGTAGTAATAGAGTTAATTTCGAGGTCAAAAGTAGGAAGAAGAATAAGACCGAGAATTGCGTTTTACATTTACTCGCTAACAAAAATCCAAAACCCACCCATGCCCTTAAACAAGAAGTTTTTTAAAAATAATAATCCTCTAAAAGAAGATCCTGATTTTAATGCAAGTGAAGGGCGTTCTTTTCTTACGTCAATGAAGATGGAACCAGGAAAGTATTGTATCATTCCGTGTACTAAACATATAGATATAGAATCACAATATCTACTCAGAGTTTATTCAGAAAGTCGTATTGAACTCTGGGAGTATGATACTAAAATCTCAAAGTCTTTGCCAATGGAAGAACAAAGCCTGAATGAAACCGATAAAGCAATTCAAAGCCTGTTTCAAGATATAGCACAGGGCCAGAACGAAATAGACTGGGTTGATCTAAAGGAAATTTTAGACGCAGCTATGAACCCAACAAAGTCTTATTTCGGGATGATTTGGTCATTTTTAAAATGTATACAAGATATATTTGCAAAATATCTTTTACTTCGGTCGTCTAGGGACCACGAAACTAGTGAAATAGTTTTCTCAAAGGATGAGTGCCGAAGTATGATTGCCATGTTGGATGATAATCATTCTGGTAAGATTAGTTTTTCCGAGTTTAGTAGTCTTTGGAACAAAATTTGTTTTTGGACTAAAGTCTACGAACAACACAGAGACGAGAAGGAAGGGTATGTAACAGTTGCTCAGTTAAGAGACGCTCTTAGTTCCATAGGTTATGATGTTAACAAACGAACTGTACATAGCTTAAGTTATGTTTATGCAAATGACCTAGGCAATGTTCTGTTGACTGACTTCATCCTTTGTGGAGTTACTCTAGAGACAGTACTAGCTCTTTGTCAGAAAGAAAATGTAGAAAATGAAAGTAAAATTACTTTTTCTTTGTCAAAATGGGTGACAAATACATTGATCTTGTGACTCTTCAATATTGTTATTCTCAATGTTATTTTGTCATAAGGAGATATCAAAAACAAGAGTTTAACGATTATTTTGGAAAAAGTGGTCATAGTAAATCTAATCTAAATACCTATGCTGGGGCTCCGCCCCCAGGACCCAGTGGGGGGCTTCGCCCCCAGGTCGCTGTTTGGCGATGCCAAATCTCACGTTCCTAGCTCAAGTAGAAGTGGTGTCGTCTTAAGTGGCACAAACCGACATATTACTACTACTCATATCCTACTATGAATCCTTGAAAATACCGTAAAACCGGTATATCATTTTATACAAAAGAGTTAGTTTAATCTTCAACAAAATAAATATTGAGCCTCTCAAAGAGCTATCTTGGGCCAAATGATATTATAGACATAAATTTTAAAAAAATCAAAGACTTCGAATTTTTTGAGGGATTTAAATAATTAAAACTGGTCATATGCCTGTTGCTGAATACTACTTAACATTGAGAAGTACTGTATGTTATATTGTCAGCCCATTTATTACCTAAGTGCTTGGAAACAAATTAAAACCCTACCCTGGATTTACTAATATGGAATTTATAGGACGTATTTTAAACCTTACTAGTGGCTTGAAGGGGCTATCCTATCCTACACTCTAATATGAGTAAGGTTTGCTTGCTTGCTTGCTTGCTTGCTTGCGACACTGATCTCAAAAACGGCTCCGACGATTTCCTTCAAATGTTCGAAATAAATAATTTCTGGGCTAAAAATAAGTTCTAGACAGGCCTCATACCCAGACAAATCAAAAAATGTAAAAAACTAAAATTAAATTTAAAAAATTAACATTGGGTTTAAGGAGTTTCAAATCAAAACAAAAGAATGTAACAGCTGTTCATAATGAACCAGGGAACTGCCAAAGTAATACTCATATTGTTTATGATTATTAACATGGGGTTTCCTGAGAGCAGAGATTAAAAGATTTGAGTGAAGATTACATATATAGAGTAGTAAAATAAATCAAAGGAACCTTGAGCTATAAATAACAACTGGAGTGACTTTAAAAATGTAAAAGAGGCAAATGAGTTATATAAATCTGATTATCAGTAGGGGGAAGTGGGGAAATATTACTCCAAGTCATCTAAACAAACTGACTGGCCTTCCCCCAAGCAAAGCTCGGCCCTTAGGTACTGTTGGGTTTCTGGTTCCACGCACTGACTTGATACCCCCAAAAGGCACATCTAGACGTTAAGGGCTTTCAAACGACACGTAAATCATCAAAATCGACCCAGTAGTTTGGCCATAATCTTCTGCACAAAAATCGCCTTATCCTATACTCTGATATGAGTAAGGTTTGCTTGTATGTTTGCTTGCTTGCTTGCTATCAGTAGTGGGAAGTGGTGAAATATGCTCCAAGTCATCTAAACAAACTTACTAGCCTTCCCCCGAGCAAAGCTCGGCCCAACATACTACTAGCCCCTAACATATGGTTTTTGTGTAGGTGGATAATCACAGCTGATAAATAGTTCATTTTTCTTATTAATAAAAACACAGTAGTGATATTTCTATAAGAAAATCATTGGATCTTTGAAGTACAGTGGGGCGTAGCACACATAATTTTTACATTTCTGCTATTTTTCCCACCGTCCTTGACCCTCAAGCTTCAAAAATCGTCATAACCTAACTTAACTTTTTCCTAGCTCGATATATTTCGTGGGGACCGATTCGCTTACGGAATTAAATTTATAGATAAGGAAAAAAGTTAAAGATCTAATTTTCCATATATTTGGGCAACTGCAAGCCTTCTGCAACAAGTATAACATGATTTATGAGGGTGTTTACCCTTAGCGGAGCGCTACATAAGAAATATACCGAAAAAAACATATAAACAAATTTACAAAAGTACAAAGCCTTTGATTTTTTTGGGGGGTTGAAGTGATATAATTTGGTAGTATGACTGCTGCTAAATACTAATTGTAATGTAGGAATACTGAGTGCCAAATATTATGCATCTACGCACAATATGAGAGCGATAAACCATTGAGATCCACGTATAAATATTTAAAAATAGCTGAAATTTTAAAAATCTATCTCTATCTAAGGGTGAAGGGGTAGAGATATGGCAAAATGTCAGGAACAAAGTTGCAGATCTTCCAAAATCAGTGGCACGATGTGGTCTCCGTTTTTTGATAGGGCAATGCGTTTGGCCGCTAGAGCTAAATAAATCACTACATTTTGATTTTTTTATTCGCAATTAGTTTTTTGTTTTGAGATAGTTAAAACTAAAAATAGTATAGGATTTGAGGATTGCCCCAGGGGTTAAAAGGTACAAGGCAAACGCAAGCCAAATCTCACGTTCATAGCTCAAGTATAAATTGTGTCACAATCCTTATAATTAATAACAATTAGCCCAGAACCGGCATTTCCTACCTACATATACTACAAAAACGTTAAAGTTTAAATATATTTACATTTGTTTATTTAACGACAGGTTAAAGTAATCAAATCTGGTTATTTAACTGCTAATATTTATTAAACGTGATGTAGACATACTGCGTGCCCAATATTAGACCTCCATAAATTATATTAATGTGATGGAAAAAAACTACAAAATCTCGAAATTTGAAAAAATCTAGAGCTAACTAAGGGTGAAGGAGACGAGATACGAAAAATACCCCCGTAGCAGCAAACCTGCGTACTCAGCGAATTTCCAATGCATATATATGTATCTTAATACCACATAAAGCCACATACCAAGTTTCATCAATATACATTCATAAATAAACGATTTGTGACATTTTAATTATTCTCCATAAGAATAACATGGCGGATGAGTATGCAGGTTTGCTGAATGAAGGAAAACAAAAAATGGGGTTTTATACAAATATCAATATAACTCATTTAGGTAAAGCCACATAACAAATTTCATTAATTTATTTTCATAATTAAGGGAGATAACACGTTACTTATTCTCCATAAGAATAACATGGGGCTGAGTACGCAGGTTTGCTGCTACGTGAGCCTTTGTCAAAAAATTGTTTTTTTGATCAAATATCAATGTTCCACAACCAGATGAAGCCGTATACCAAGTTTTGTCAGTATACGTTCATAAATAAGCGAGATATAAAATTTTTCTTTTCCTCCATAAGAATAACATTAGACAACGTACTGTGTTTAGCACTTTCAATATCTTGGTAACCAATTGACGTAGAGAAATTATCAAAATACCAAATTTTGTGTTTTTTTAAGCTGAATCCAATAGTAAAAAATAAAATTTGACTATTTCCAAAATTATATGTAAAAAATTCAGAAAACCCATTTTTGGGGTAAAAAACCCCCCCAAAATACCCCTTCGGGTAAAGCGATCTGGCTGGTTTTCGAACTTAAAGTCATAAATGTTGCTTTACACGTTTATACCAAATTTCATCAAAATCGGATAATTTTTACGAGAGTTATCGTGCTCACGGACACTATATATATATATATATATATATATATATATATATATATATATATATATATATATATACAGTTTCGAACGAATGGTGTTTTTGGGGTCTGGGGACCTCAAAACGAAAAGTTATCATGGTCCCGAGCCTAGGTCTTACCATGCCGACTACGGTAATAGCTTCTTCCCTATAGGGGAAATTCGCTAAAAAGACATGGGACCAACTTTGTAGATTTGGCAAAATTCGTGGCACGTGGTTGTGTCCATTTTTCGATAGCACCATCCGTCCGGCCGCTAGAGCTCAACAACTAGAAATTTCAAATAAGCCTTTTTTAAGGATTTTTAATTATTTTCTTTGAGGGGGTTACAATTTTAAATGGTTACTTTTGGCTATTTTTCGGGGGGTTGTATGTTAAAAGCAACCTGCATGCCAAATTTCAAGTTTCTAACTCATTTAGAAGTGGATGAGAATTCGTATACCTGAGTGACTGAGTTACATATCGGGCTGTATATATATATTAGAAGACTGTATAGTATATTAGATTGCATAACACCATAAGTAGGGACACCCTATGTTATTTTATTTTAGTTTTGCTCCCCAAGTTCACAGTAGAATATAGCGCTGACTGTCCCTGTTAATTCACCTTGGTCCTGTCACGCGCGCTACTGTTTACCTTTAAAACGTCAAAATAAGTATGTTTGTTTGAAAACAAACGAATAAATAAAATACTCCTGTCAAAATATTTCAGCCATCTGTAAGAATGTTAACGAGCAACTTAATCCTTAAACACTTAAACTTAAATCCGTTCCGAATAGAGTCAAATATGCGAATGTAAATCTACCTGTGCTTAGGAGGCTGAGTTATCACTAGATATCGTTTTTCCAAAAGCGTGTCCCTACTTATTCGGTTATATATACATCGCAATTGTTTTCATATATATTGAAAGTGCTAAACACAGGACGTTGTCCAATGTTAATCTTGTGAAGAATAAGAACAATTGGATATCTCGCCTATTTATTGACGTATACTGCCGTAAGTAGGTATACGGTCTCATGTGAATTGTGGTCTATTGTTATTTGCTTTTAAAAAAATACCTATGGTTCCCATAGCAGCAAACCTGCGTACTCAGTTCCCATGTTATTTTCATGCATAATAAGTAAAATACTATTATACTATTATGAACATAAATTAATGAAACATTCTGTGTGGCTTCACGTAGTTGGGTTTTATATATATATATAAATTAGCAGTTACCTGGCGTGCGTTGCTGTGCCCAAAACTTTGAATTTTTTTAATTACGGTACAGCTGTTAATTTTGTAAACACTAAATTTCTAAAACCTGACACTGCACCCCTGTATGCCCTCTGGGTCGGAGCCCTTTGGACATATTTACACCAAACTTCACACAAACCATCCTTGAATAATGCTTAATAATGCCTGAGAGTTTCATTATAATATGTCGAGCGGTTTCGGAGTCCATAGGCTACATACATATATATATATATATATATATATATATATATATATATATATATATATATACATACATACTTCCTGTTTTATAGATGTAGATTGCATAAAAACCCATTTTTGGGTTCCTTGTTGCAGCAAACCTGCTTTCTAAGCACACATGTTATTCTTTGGAAGAATTATTACAATGTTATATATCGCTTATTTATTAATTGATATTGCTAAAACTTGGTACGTGGCCTCACCTAGTTGAATTCTGATATTGAAATTTGTATAAAAACCAATTCTTTGTGTTCCTTATTTTTCAGAAATCCTACGTACTCACTCCCATGTTATTCTTACTAACATGTCATATTTACTGACATTTGTCCCTCTATCATTGATTCGTCTGTTTCTTATTTTCCCCTTTTTACTAATATACTAATTTAATTTGATTGTTTATAATTCTTATTTCAATAAACACTTTTACTTAACTTAAATGTGCTCTGATGGGGTCAGGGAATGGTGGTACAAAAGTACGCTATCTGGTCTGTGGGCAATGGCCGCCGTGGAACGAGCCTAACTTAGGCTTTATAATAAATGGTGTAATTACCTACAAAATTCACTAGGCTATTTATATATAGCTCACAAATACTTTTCTTTGACTTACAAATAAATATACTTCTGCAATTGTCTTTCTTCTTCTTGTAGTGAGTAGAACTGTATACTTTAGTTAATCTTGGATGCCACACACAAACAAGGTAGGTGTACATTTATCATAAAATACCTTTTACCTATTTGAATAAAATATAATTTACAGGTTAACAATATAATATTTATTTATCTGAAGGACAATAGGTTTATTTCGGAAAGCTATTAAACGAGGAGATTCACAAATGGTTTACAATTACAGGGGAAAGTTATTCTGGCCTAGGCTATCAAATGGTCACAACAATAAATACATGTTTAAGATTAAAATGTTCATATTTCTTCAATAAATGGGGTTCTTAAATAAATGAGGGCCCTTATCTCAGGGGGGAAGTATCGTGCTGACTTGAATAACGTTGAATTATGAGTGAAAGAATATTTTTAGGCCAAATTGGGTTGTTTACAAATTACAACAATTACAAAAATTTTGATGTTGTACAAAAGGAAAGTCCAATGGTTTTCACTGAATTTACTGATAATGAAAATATACTCAAATTAAATTTAGAAAAGATAGTCAAAATTATATTAGATTATTATTGATGTTACTTAAATTTCAGAACATTGGTGTTGTTCTTATCAAATGTCTGTACTCTTTCAATGTCCCTAGAATACAAGATGCAGATGGTTTACTAAACAGCTTACAAATGTTCTTCGCTCCATACCAAATTTCTGGGATTCAACAAATAAAAGGGAGTGAAGTTACAGTGGTATATATTGAGCAATGAAGTCCCTAAACAAGGGACACTAAGCAATTTAAAACTTAGGCCATACTGGGTTGAATTTACCAGGAACAATGTCCTGCACAAATTTATATGTCTTAACACTATGGCATCTGGAACAGCAAGGGGGAGTCTATAGCTGAGGTGGAGTCTGGAAGCATGGTCCTATTGTTGGAGGCACAGGGTTCACACACATGGTAACACTGGTCACTGTATTTAAATTCCTTAAGGACCTTAAATTCCTTTGAAAAGTATATTATATTAAATTTTAATTCTGCTGCAATTCTCTTACATAAATTATATCTAAAATATTATTATTAACAAACATATTAAATTAAATGAGTAGGCTATTAGGTGTGGATAGGCTGTGAATGATTATTGGTGATTAATTAATGAAACACATATTATTTAAAATTATATAGATAAATAAACATTAATACATAGAGGGGCAATGCTTTTCTGAGGAGTGGTGATAAGGATGATTATTATTGGGGCATGAACAAAGGTCAATTAACACAAATTAACACATTTATGGGGTAAATTAATTATATGACACATTTTTAAGGGAAGTTACATAAAAATAGCACATTATGGGGAATTATTAGTGATTGTGGGGAAATTAACACTAAATAATAAATGGATGGCATGTAATACTATATATTCTAGTTAGTGGGTTTTAAGACTATAATGCCCAAGTGGGTATAATAAAGATAAACTTTTCTCCTAAACCACCCAAGTTCAGGTTCAAAAGACACTTCACTGAAAATAACATCCACATTTTCAAAGAATTACTAGCTTCAGAGACATGGTCATTCCTGCTAACATCCGAAGATGTTAATGTGCAGTTAAATAGGGTTTTGTCTACCATCTCACTCTTTATGGATATTGCATTTCCTTCTGTACGGTCAAGGGTAAGAACTAGGAAATCTAGTGCTAGTGTTTTCCTTGATGACAATAAGAGAAAGGATGATATTTCTGCATAGTTTAAGGAAGGATCATGGTTCCTCTCACCCAGTTACACAATTATATATTGAAACTAGAAAGTAGTGTAGGTCAGGTATCCGTATTGCAAAGTCTGAAGCAGTTTTAAAACATGTGAATGGTTCAAGGAAATAATCTAGAGCTGTGTTGGAAATCATAAGTGAACTTAATCCTAACAAATCATCTAACTCTTTTTCAACAAATTGTAAATAATAACAGTGAAATGTTTTAGCGGATAATCCCTCAATAGTGTCTAAAAGTTTGAAATCCTTTTTCTCATCAGTAGCTGAGCGTCTAGGATGTCATTCCCCGCAAGTTAAACCGCACCTTCCACCATACCACCGTAATTCAACAACACTCCATGATCTAATGTTTTCATTTCTAACTCCCCCGAGCCAGCAGAAATTATTAATGTCATTAACTCGTTAAGATCAAACCACTCTGGATCATTATATTATTTTTATTATATCCTTTTAAAGAACTGTGTAATGGAAGTGGCTGTCCCACTAGCATATCTCGCAAATTCTACTTTTCATATGGGTCACTTTCCTAATACACTCAAACTGTCAATAATAAATTCATTGTTTAGAAAGGGTGATAAACAAGACCTTGGTAATTACTGACCCATATCGATATTGTCAACATTTTCAAAGGATCTTGAAAAGTTGGTCTCTTCAGATTGACTGATTACTTTATAAGAAAAAACGTTCTTTCTAACTTCCAATTTAGTTTTAGGGACAAGATGTCAACTTTGAACACAATGCACAGTCTCTTGAACGAGGTAGGATCAGCTCTAGATAACAGAAAACATACTTTTGGCCTATTTTTGGGCTTGATCCAGGCTTTTGATGTTGTCGATCATGGTCTTCTCTTAAGAAAGTTCTCGGATGTTGGTATTGGCTAGTTTGATTGGTTGGCGTCATTTATTTTATTCCGGAAGCAAAGTTTTAAAATTCCGTAGATTGATGACGGGCAATGTCTAAAAGTTTGCTCCTCACAAACAGCTGCTTAAAAGTGGTGTTCCACAGGGATCTCTACTCGGTCCAATTTTGTATTATTGTTTATTAATTATATTCACACCAGTCGTATAGGAGATCCTCATCTATGCCCTTCTG
Source organism: Allygus modestus (assembly GCA_963675035.1). Classification (NCBI taxonomy): domain Eukaryota; kingdom Metazoa; phylum Arthropoda; class Insecta; order Hemiptera; family Cicadellidae; genus Allygus; species Allygus modestus. The sequence continues at coordinate 136,091,828 of OY776117.1, forward strand.
CCGACAACACGTCTCTTGTAGTAACTGCCCCTGACCGTCAGATACTCTAAATGAGTACATATTTACAGGGCAGTTTACTTTTTCAAAGGCTGTCCAATAATTCACTCTGTGTAAACACTCTGAAAACAAAGCTTTTAGACTTCTACCTGCGAAATGTCACTGATTACACGCTATCTCTTAACATTATAATTGATGAAGATGAAATAAGTCCTTGCCAGGAAGTTAATTATCCGGGTTTAATCATCAGTGGTAAATTAAATTTTTCAGCTCATATCGACGAAGTGATTAAAAGGTTTTCTTTTTGGAATTTTGGAATTTTTGTTTTACGCAGACTGGCTTTCTTTGCTGGTATTGACTTTCTTCTGACAGCATACTATGGCTGCCTGCATCCTTATCTATCATATTGTGTTCCTGCCTGGGGATCTGAGAAAGTTAAAACCAATTCTATATTTATCCTGTAGAAGAAAGCATTGAGAGTTATTCTTGGCCTTAAATACACAGACTCCTGTAAATCACATATCAAGAAAAACAACTTGCTGACTTTTCTATGTATCTACATCCTCGAGGGTTTAACATTTTTTAAACACAATAGCCATATTTTTACATCTCATTTATTTGTTAACCATTCCTTCAATTTACGAAATAGAAATACAATTCCACCACCTCGCTACCATACAACATTCTCTGAAAATCAAATAAACCAGTATTGCATAAGTCTTTATCATGCCCTTCCTTCTCACATAAAAAAGAGGAAAATATCAACGTTTTTAAGCGAAGTCTGAACACATTTTTGCTGGGCAAAGAATATGATTGTGTAAAAGATTATTTGCAAGAGGAGAAGGAGAAAAAGCAAATGTTTTTTTACTAGCGAATTTCTCCTATAGGGAAGAAGCTATTACCGTAGTCCGCGTGGTAAGACCTAGACCCGGGACCATGGTTTTAGTTTGAGGTCTCAGATGCCAAAAACACCATCCGTTCAAAACTTATATATATGTGTGTGTGTGTGTGTGTGTGTGTGTGTGTGTGTGTGTGTGTGTGTGTGTGTGTGTGTGTGTGTGTGTGTCCGTGGGTGCGATAACTCTCTTAAAAATGGTCCGATTTTGATGAAATTTGGTACAAACATGTAAAGCAACATTTATGACGTTAAGATCGAAAACCAGCCAGATCGCTTCATTTTGGATCCATTCTACGCGAGCGGGAATCCGTGACGAGATTCCCGCTTGACCGTGCCAAAATTGTGTGCATACTACACGTGGCGGGATTACCGTAGTAGCGTGGAGTCCGCGAAAACCCGTCGGGTCATTCTACACGAAGCGGTTCAGACGCTTCGGTAACGTGGTCTTTGTATTCCCCTGTAAACTTTAGAAATTTTATGTAAAATATTATGCACGTGGAATTTTTTTCCTGTAGTGTTTGCAGTTTTACTTTCTCCCCCTTATACATAGTATATGGAGAAAGTATGGAAGAAGCTAATACCGTAGTCGGCATGGTAAGAACTAGGCCCGGGACCATGATAACTTTTTGTTTTGAGGTCTCCAGATGCCAAAAACACCATTCGTTCAAACCTGAATATATATATATATATATATATATATATATATATATATATATATATATATATATATATATATATATATATATGTATATGTATGTGTCCGTGGGTGCGATAACCCTCGTAAAAATGGTCCGATTTTGTAAAAGTTTTTGTACAAACATGTAAAGCAACATTTTTTACTTTAAGTTCGAAAACCAGCCAGATCGCTCTATCCAAAGGAGTTTTTTTTTGGGGGGGGGGTTTGTACCCGAAAGATGTTTTTTTTAGTTTTTTTACGTATAATCTTTTGGTAAATAAAATTTTAAATTTCACCATTGGATTCAGCTCGATAAAATACAAAATGTTGTGTTGTTATCATCGCTCTACGTCAATTGGTTACAGAAATATTGAAAGTACTAAACACAGTACGTTGTCCGATGTTATTCTTAAATAAAATAAGAAAAATATTATATCTTGCTTTTTTATCAACTTACAAAAACTTGGTATATCACTTCATATCGTTGGGTCTACTGATATTTGGAAAAAAATATTTTTTTGCTGATAGTTCTCGTCGCAGCAAACCTCCGTACTCAGCCCCATGTTATTCTTATGGAAAATAAGCAGAATGTTATCTCACTTAGTTATGAGCATACATTAATAAAACTTAGTATGTGGCTTTACCTAGTTGAGTTATTTTTATATTTGTATAAAGACCCATTTTTGTGTCCCTTGTTTCGGCAAACCTGCATACTAAGTCGCCATGTTATTCTTATGGAGAATAGTTCAAATGTCATAAATCTGTTATTTAGGATGTAATAAAAGACGTCTTACAACACTTAAGATACATTTACACTTATACTGATTCACATACAGACGGTAAACATATATAAAAGATGGTACTAGGCTATCGATTTCGACCAGTCACACCAGTCATCATGAGGCCAATATGAAATTTGATATGCAGGTCAAGTTAGCATTAACCAACAGAGGATATCCAAAATATGAATCCCCCTAATCCTGGAAGGGAAAAGGGGGCGATTCCCCTCTTAAAACCACTGTATTTAGCAAAGATTTTGTAGTGACTCCTATAATGGAATTTGGGTGAACATTTCTGAAAAAGGTTTTGTAGAATATTTTCTGTGATTATACCGTACTTTATATTCTATTGTTAGTAAATTAGGTCCTAATTATTTTCAAATTTACTGTGAAGTTGAGACACTCAGTAGTTGGCGTTTAGCCACGTGCGGTTCATTATAAATTACTAGTCTCACAAATCAATTTTAATTATATATATATTTATGTAATAAGGTTTACAGGCTCCGCCTGCACTCACTACATAGCGTTAGTAATATATGTTAAAATTATGTGTAAATAAGAGTCGTGTCGTATTCCAAGGCATCAATTATAAATACGCCATACGTATTTCTGGCGAACGTTTGCCGCCACTGAGATAGCCCTTTCAACAATAGCTCGTCTACGAGCTTCAGCTTCCTCAATAGATTCTCTTTGTCAGAGTGCCATTTCAGTTTCTCTGAAACTGGCCTGCCGCTGAACTTGCACTAACTGGTTTGCCGCTTCACGTCAAAGTTTCTGTTCTTCTAGTGTTTCTTCTACTCTGTGTGCTTGCCTGCCGCTGACCTTGCACTAACTGGTTTGCCGCTTCACGTCAAAGTTTCTGTTCTTCTAGTGTTTCTTCTACTCTGTGTGCTTGCCTGCCGCTGACCTTGCACTAACTGGTTTGCCGCTTCACGTCAAAGTTTCTGTTCTTCTAGTGTTTCTTCTGCTCTGTGTGCTTGCCTGCCGCTGACCTTGCACTAACTGGTTTGCCGCTTCACGTCAAAGTTTCTGTTCTTCTAGTGTTTCTTCTACTCTGTGTGCTTGCCTGCCGCTGACCTTGCACTAACTGGTTTGCCGCTTCACGTCAAAGTTTCTGTTCTTCTAGTGTTTCTTCTACTCTGTGTGCTTGCCTGCCGCTGACCTTGCACTAACTGGTTTGCCGATTCACGTCAAAGTTTCTGTTCTTCTAGAGTTTCTTCTACTCTGTGTGCTTGCCTGCCGTAGAGCTTGTTGAAGCCTCCTAATTTACATATGTGCTGAAGTTTCCTCACTTTTATCCACGTTATTAAATCGAGATTTAATGAACTTTGCGACAAATTTGTTCACGTTTCCTTGGTATTATTTTGATACACGTGCCTTCGTGGTTAAACTTGCAACAAAAGTGTAGTCTAAATCGTAAACAAATAAATAAATCTGGTTTAGAATCTCAAATGCAAAATACCTGTTTTAGTTATCATCTGATCCAGTAAATCGTAGTAGTGCCCATAAGATTAACATGGAAAGTCTAGAGACCACTGGGGCAAAGCCTTTAAGACATTTAAATAATTCGAGATGCCTATATGTTACTTTAGGATATTAGCTATCTTCCTACCATATTTAAGCCCAAACGGTCCAGTAGTTGGAGCGTAATTGAGCAACAAACAAAAAAATTCACAAAATTTTAGTTTTACTATTATTTTAGTATGAGACGATAATTTCGCGTATTCTAGTAGGGTTTTGCATTATAATACAGCTGTTCTCTTAAACAGTAATAAATAAAATATTTGGTTAGCCTAACTTTTTCAAAATTCAATTATGTCAAAACCAACTCTACTTCATGGACCTCTGTATGACCCAAAAGCCAAAGTTCGGAATTTCCGATTTGAAGAGGACTTTGAAAACATTCGTTTAAACTTATCAGGAATAGGTGCCTTGTTTGAAGACCCAAACTTTTTGTACTTCTTGGATGATGACAAAGAATGGAAAAGGCCTAATGAATTTTGCACCCATCCTATTTTCATCGATGGTAAACCTGACAGATTTGATGCAATTCAAGGAGAACAAGGCGACTGTTGGTTAGTGGGTGCTATGGAGGCGATAACCTTGAATGACGAACTGATCCAGTACGTGGTTCCTCCGGATCAAAGCTTCGACCACAACTATATAGGAGCATTTCACTTTAGAATTTGGCAACTTGGAATTTGGTACGACATAGTTGTTGACGATCGTCTTCCTGTATTCAAAGGAAGAAACAGGCCGTGTTTCGTACATTCTAAGAGGGGCGATATTTTTTGGGCAGCCCTTTTGGAGAAGGCTTACGCAAAGGTTTGTCGTACTACTACAGTCTCATACGATAGTCTCACAGGGGGAAACTCCATGACTTCGTTGCAAGACTTTAGCGGAGGAATTGTTGAGAGAGTGTTAAAGGAAAATCCTCCTACTGGAGTTAAAATACAGTGGTTAATAAACGAAGTGTTCTCAAAAAATGCTTTGATGTGCTGTAAATGCTACGGAAACACAAAACTAGACACAGGCCTTCTGACAGAACACGCTTATACTATCACTAACGTATTTAAATGCTCAGATGACGATCCTGTCTACCCCGGACTTTTTCTTGTCAGACTCATGAATCCTTGGGGATATTTTGAATGGAAGGGTGACTGGCGTGATGGAAATATCATGCAATGGAAGCGAATCGACGAAGAAACCCGAAAATTACTTGACATGCGTAACATATATATTGAAAGAAATGACGGAGAGTTCTGGATAGGCGAAAATGATTTCCTTAAATACTTCGATCACATTTGGATATGCCATTTAGGCCCGGGCCAATACCTACAAAGTCGTCATAAGAAAAGCTTCAAGAAGTGGAGGACCACATCCTTCTTTGGCGAATGGATAAAAGGAATTAGTGCGGGTGGTGCAGAACTTGATAATAGGCACAAAAACCCCCAGTACAGGATTCTTCTGGAATGCTATAAAAATGATACTGACCACGACGGCCTGTCTACTGTGGTAATAGAGTTAGTTCAGAGGTCAAAATATGGGAGAAGTATACGACCGACATTTGCCTTTTACATTTACTCGCTGACAAAAGCACAAAATCCACCCATGCCATTAAACAAAAGGTTTTTCAAAAATCATAAACCTTTAAATGAAAATCCTGAATTTTCAGCGAGTGAAGGACGTGCTTTTCTCATGACAATGAAATTGCGGTCAGGAAAGTATTGTATCGTGCCGTGTACTCGATACTGGAATGTAGAATCGCAATTTTTGCTAAGAGTTTTTTCAGAAAGTCGTGTTAATCTGTGGGAGTATGATACTAAAATCTCAAAATCAATGACAACGGATGAACAAAGCCTGAATGAACCTGATGAAGAGATTCACAGACTGTTTAACAACATTTCTCAGGGCCAAAACGAAATAGACTGGGTTGGTCTGAAGGAAATTTTAGATGCAGCTATGAAACCAAAAATGTCTTATTTTGGGATAGTTGATTCGTTTTTCAAATTTATACAAGATTTCTTTGAAATACATCTTTCACTTTGGTCGTCTAATGACTACGAAACTAATGAAATAGTTTTCTCAAAGGATGAGTGCCGAAGTATGATTGCCATGTTGGACGATAATCAGTCTGGTAAGATTAGTTTTTCCGAGTTTAGTAATCTTTGGAACAAAATTTGTTTTTGGACTAAAGTCTACGAACAACACAGAGACGAGAAGGAAGGGTATGTAACAGTTGCTCAGTTAAGAGACGCCCTTAGTTCCATTGGTTATGATGTTAACAAACGAACTGCTCATAGTCTAAGTTACGTTTATGCAAATGATCAAGGAAATATTGCTTTAACCGATTTCATCCTTTGCGGAGTTACTATAGAGACCGTACTAGCTCTCTATCACAAAGAAGAAGAAGAAGATGGAAGTAAAATTACTTTTACTTTGGCAGAATGGGTAAAAAATACTTTGATCTTGTGAATCTTCGAAATCATTATTCACAAACCTTTGCCTCAACAAGATATCCGTAACATGAATGTATCGGTTATTTTGACACTTCGATACAAAAATATCAATAAAATGCATTTGAAAACAGTCAATAGAAAGCATTCTGATTTTACTCCTTAACAGAATCCGGAAGCTCGATCAATATTCAATTGTAATATAGAATATTTTTGTAAACTCTGACAAATATTGTATTTGGTTTTAATCTTACTGACCTAATCCTGAACATTGTAAAACAGATAAATTGGGTAAGTAGACTAATCAAAGGTGAGCACTTTTCCGCCTCAGCCGAGATCAGTTTATCGTTTGTTACGACATCGAACAACTTAATAAACCGATTGTTTGTTTTTTATATCGAATGAATTTATAATCTTCGCTCACTGCTTGATCAAACGTAACTTTCAGGAAAATTGACAAGCCTCGGTGGCCCAGTGAATAAGGTGTTAGATCTACGATCGGGCGGTCCCGTGTTAAAATTTCACTTTTGATGTATACTTTTTGAGATGTGAAATCTTCTTTTAAATTTTACTTTAATTTGTTCGGTGTTAAATCTAACTTTTGAACTTTACTTTTCAGGTCTGAAATTCCTGTTTAATTTTACTCTAATTTATTTATACTAATTTATTTATTTGTAATTATGTTGCACAACGAACAGCAACCATACAGCACTCTGCGGAGTTAGGTTAGGCTACTATATTTTGTCGTGAACTATAGTTGTTTGTTATTTTGTTCACACAAATCCATTTGTTGATCCAATTTAACATTCTACCCACAACTTTTTATTTAAATTATATCTGCTTGAATTTGAATCGAATCACCATTTATGCTTTTCCACTGCATAAAAACTATCGTAATCGAAAGTTTATTCGATAACACGAACAAGCCACTGGTTGATGAAATTGTTCAATATCGTAACATACGATAAACTCATCTCGGCGGAGACGAAAAAATGCTCACCGTGTAAACTTTGTTATTATTATTTAATGGAAACAAAAATATAATCAGTGCTTCACCGGGCCTGTGTTTTCAATCTTTTAGTGCCAGGTGATAAAAAATTTCTGATTCAAAATTGTTGGCATTTTTAGGTGTTCATTTAAATTTCAAATTCTTGTTATTGTTATTACATTTTATAGTCGGTAGCAATGCTAAATTAAATGTACAATACAGTTTTTATAATAATCGCATTTACAAATGTTACAATTATTCTAAATAAAATAAAACATATTTCAAATAATAATAAAGGGAATAATAAACTAGTTAACTTCCATAAACTTGCACCATTTTTGGTAGAATTTTAACTAAGCTAAACAATTTATTTCAATATAGTTTTGACAACGGTGTATGATTCGTCAACCACTAATTAATTTTATTCTTTACTTATTTTTCAAAGGTCGTAAATTATGTAAAATGTATAAATTGGTGGTAATATGTTGAAAGATTTAGCCCAAGATTCGGACGATAAATATATTGAAGCATATTTGGTGTGTGTTTTATTCGAAAAATTGTTGGGGATAATGTATTGTTTGTTACTCCTTTCCTAGCAAACACTTATTCTTAAAATATAGAGCTCCATGTCATGTGATACCATGTTTTTAGATGAACCTTTATTTTTATATTCTTCAACTAAATAAGAGTAATCCCATTTCAAACACAAATCTTTTAGTAGCTGGAAGACGTACATTTTTGGTTTATTTAAACGTGGGGACCTGTTGCTATGAAGCAGGACGAAGCTATACCATGAGCATTATTCAGTATTGTCTGCAAATTTATCCTCCAGCCCTTGGACAGAATTTGTTGCCCCTAGAATTGTTTGTTTGGTTACCTTGCAGGTACAGCTGTTTTAATATGCTTTAAAATTTGTGTTATATTAATATTTCAGTATGAAGATCTAAAGCGGATACACTTGGATTAAGATCTATAAATTATGAAAATAATGATGTCAGATTGGAGAAAACAGAGGAGTAATATTAATAAAATATCATTGACGTGAAAACATCCGGTTATAACGAGAATGCCGCTTATGATGTAACGATAGATCTGGTACTTCAAAACCAATGTTTAGGCATGCCAGTAGAGGAGAAACCACAAAGAGGCATACTATTCGGCGCTTTTTTCCCATGTTATTCTTATGGGGAGCCGTTTTTGGACCGACACCAGCTCCCGCCTTACACAAGTTTCCTGTACTAGTATCCTTGCCACATTTTCCCCCTATATTTTTAAAATTTGCTCTAAATTCATTTTAATACATCCTTTGTGAAAATCCATGAATTCAAAAATAACTCCACACTAAATAAACAACACATGTAAACAACTTAGAAGTGCACTCGGTTATCGCCACAAGCGCGACAATCAACCTTGAAGGAGATTCTGCAAGATCGACACCAAGGACACAGCGACCGATGCATAGTAACCGATGCGTAATTTTACAAATTAATTTTGTGAATTGTCGGCTATATAAAGAGCTGCTGCAGGCTAGGGTCCTCACTTCATATCCTACAGACCCAGCACCAACAAGACCTTCAGTGTTGCAGCGACCGATGCATAGTAACCGATGCGTAATTTTACAAATTAATTTTGTGAATTGTCGGCTATATAAAGAGCTGCTGCAGGCTAGGGTCCTCACTTCATATCCTACAGCCCCAGCACCAACAAGACCTTCAGTGTTGCAGATTTTAACTTAAAATTCAGTGGTCCAATACTTAGAATAATTTCGGCTAAAATATGCTTTTTTTACTCTGGACTTAGAAAAATTTAGTGGTTAAAATAATTTCGGCTAAAATATGCTTTTTTTACTCTGGACATAGAAAAAATTCAGTACTTAGAATAATTTCGGCTAAAATATGGTTTTTTTACTCTGGACTTAGAAAAATTTAGAGTGGTTCTTATGACTTAATAACTTTGAAGATGAAAGGGAATCGTTATTTTTGAAAACATTTTCATTTTTGATTAAAATTCAAATTTGGTTTGGAGGTACTTTATACAATTATCTAAAAAGTAGTTTCCCAGATTTTTGATAAAGGGCTTAGTTTTTATAAAAACTTTGAATTTGTGTTTTTGTCTAAAATCTTCATATTTTGATCGTATTTAAATTTTTTTTTTAAATGGTAATTTTTGTTTATAAAAAGCAGAGCATGACATCTGTACAGTCATTTCAACACAAAATGTTGTCCTGTGCAATCTGCTCCGTGCCCTGCTCCAAAATAAGTAATTTAATCAGACACTATCGTAACATCCACAAAGTTATTCCTAAAATTTGTAAAATATGTCATCAAATATTTGACAATTGCAATTTTAAAATGCATATGCTAGAGAACCACAATACTTGTAATGTGTGTAAGAAGGCTATTAACTGTCAAAAGAAACGCCACCACCTACGATGTGACAAGCGACCCTATAATGTGTTTAAGTTTCAAGGTGAGTCCGTGGATATATTAAACACCCTTCAATCATGTCCTTTACCAATAAAATGGATTCTTATTAGGAGAGTGAAATTTATCAAACACACAGTTAGTAAGAATGGTGAATTATTAATTGATAAAGAAACTATTGCTAACTTTCGAAGTTTAACCAATTTATCAATTGAGAAAGCACAATTAAAGACACAAATTGAAAATTCACTTTTAAAAATCGACACATCTTTACACAAATTTCAATCAGAAGGCAGTGGATGGATATATGACCATACTAAATACTGGCAGCTGCATGTTTACAAGTATAAACCCCTAACTCCCAAGTCATACATCCCCACACCAGAAAATATAAAATCAAAACACACTGTTTTAAATATTAAAAATAGTGATAATAAATGTTTCTTGTGGAGTATTTTAGCAAGCTTGAATCCAAGGAATCGTAAAGAAAATGCAAATCGAGTATTTTACTACGAACCCCACATAGGTCAGTTAAATATGACAAATATAAAATATCCCGTAAAAATATCCGACATTGATAAATTTGAAAAACAAAATAACATAAGTGTTAATGTATATGGAATTGAAGGACAATTAATATATCCATTGAGAATAACTAAACTAAATAGTAATACGCACGTCAACCTGCTGCTTCTACAACAGGGTCGGAAATCACATTACTGTTTAATTCGTGATTTTGATAAGTTAATGTTTAATTCTACAAAAGACAATAATAAGAAATATTTTTGCAAGTTCTGTTTGCAACATTTTTGCACCAAAGATATATTGGAACGTCACACAACATATTGTAAAACCTTTGATGCCCAAAGAGTACAAATGTCTAAAAAAGACACACTACAATTTACGAATTACAAATATCAACTTAAAGCTCCCTTTGTGATTTATGCAGATTTCGAATGTTTTATAAACTGTGGCAAACACACCCCCTCTGGATTTGCTTATGTTGTAGTGAGAGATTCTAAAATTATTTACGAAGAGTTGTACAGCGGTGAAAATGTGATGGATGTGTTTTTCGAAAAGTTATTTAAAACTTATGACTTTATTAAAAGTCAGATGGGAGTATATGTTCCCCTTGTAATGACTCCAGAGCAAGAGATGTTATTCCAAAACTCTACACACTGCCACATATGCCAACAGCTGTTACTGTGTGATAAAGTGCGCGACCACTGCCACCTAACAGGCGAGTTCAGAGGACCCTCCCATAACTCTTGCAATTTAAACTATAAAGTAACCAAGAAAATTCCAGTATTCTTCCACAATCTTAAAAACTATGACGGTCATTTAATAATGCAACACTTGGGAAAATTCAACCACAAATTGAATTGCATAGCCAAAGATATGGAAAAGTATATTTCGTTCTCTGTTGATGATTTGGTATTTTTGGATTCCTACAACTTTCTGTCTCTTCCCTTAAGCAAATTAGCTTCCAATTTAAATACGTTTAGATTTATAGACAATTCACTACTACAACATAAGGGCGAATTTCCGTACGAATACATGACAGGACCAGAAAAGTTTTTAGAGCCCCTCCCACCCATAGAGGCATTTTACAGCAGTCTAACTAAAGAATGTATATCTCCTGCACAATATGAACATGCTAAAAACGTATGGAATCATTTTAATATAAAGAATTTAAAAGAATATCACGATTTATACCTTAAAACAGATGTGTTGTTATTGGCTGATGTGTTTGAGACATTTAGGGACTTGTGTTTAAAGGATTATAAACTTGACCCTGTCCACATGTACTCACTGCCTGGACTAACATGGGAGGCATGTCTTAGAATGACCGGCATAAAATTACAGTTATTTCAAGACGTTGACATGCATTTGTTTATAGAACATGCCGTTAGAGGCGGTGTAAGCATGATTTCCACGCGCTACGCTAAAGCCAATAATAAGTACATGGGCGAACATTATGACCCAAATCAAGAAAGCACCTATCTTGTATACTTAGACTGCAACTCGCTATACTCTACAGAAATGTGCGAGTCGTTGCCCGTTGATGGTTTTAGATGGACAAATGAGAAAGATTATAAATACAATCAAAATGAAAACTTTGGATTTATTTTGGAAGTTGATTTAAAATACGATAAAAGTTTACACGATTTGCATAATGACTACCCGCTCGCACCAGAAAAAATGAATGGAAAATTAATACCAAATTTAAATGACAAAACTAAATATATTTTGCATTATAAAGCACTAAAAAAATACGAAGAACTGGGTTTGGTAGTTACAAAATACCACAGAATTTTAAAATTCAGACAATCAAAATGGCTCGCGCCCTATATTAATTTTAATATTGAAAAGCGACAAAAAGCTAAACACGATTTTGAAAAAGACTTTTACAAACTGTTAAATAACAGTCTCTTTGGTCGAACAATTATGAACCAACGCAAGTTTCGTGATATAAATCTTGTAGACGAGTCTAAGTTAACAAAATATGTTACAAAGCCAAGGTTTGACTGTAGCAAAATGTTCGATAACAATTTGCATGCTGTGCATTTAAATAAATTAATTGTAAAGTTTGATAAACCAATATATTTAGGAATGACCATTTTGGATATCAGTAAAGTAATAATGTATGATTTCCACTATAATTATATGTCAAAATTTAAGAATAAAAAGTTCTTAATAACAGACACAGACAGCCTTGTTTATTCTATAGTAACAGAGGACTTTTACAAGGAAATACAAAGTGACTTGGACTGTTTCGACACCTCTGCATATAGTAAAGATCATTTCTTATACTCTGATAAAAATAAAAAAGTTACGGGCAAGTTTAAAGACGAATTAAATGGTCAAATTATGTATGAATATTGTGGTTTAAGGCCAAAATTATACTCTTTCATTCCTTTACAATGGTTATACGAAAAAGAAAATCAAAATGAGCTAGAGGTTAAAAAGGCAAAGGGAGCTGACAACGCCACAGTTAAACATCTCTTAAGACACCAACATTACTTACACTGTCTTGCAACCGGGGAAGATTACTATGAGAATGTTACAAGAATTAAATCCACAAACCACCATCTTCAAACATTAACGATGAACAAAAAGGTACTCTCTTTTGATGACGACAAGAGGTTTATTCTGGATGGCATCAACACTCTTGCCCTTGGTCATTATAAAATTGGTCAAACATAAATCTATATTTCCCATTATTCTTTGGCCTTTCCTTGTCTATTACAAAAAAGCCATATTTAGACCTATCCCAGCATTGATGGCAGAGATTTCTAAATTGGTTAAATGAAAAATCATTTCCCACATGATTGTTATACACATGTTTTAAATTTAAATCGTCTTGTTTAAATAATATTAGTAAATTAACATTGTCACGTAAATGTTTGTTTACTTTACTGTAAGATTGACACAAGTAAAATCTGTTAATATTTTTGTGTCTGCCCATTGAGAAAAATTGTGTGATATTTGGACTATTTATGTCGTCAAATACAACTATTGAGTGTGATTCTACATCATTTGGTGTGATTTCACAGTTTGAATATGTGTGTAATTTAACTTCATCACACAGACGGAATATTTCAATTATTTTTTTATATTTTTCTTGTTCTAAAGATTTGGATATTATATATAAATTTGTAAACTTTAATCCTTGTTTTTTTACAATTAAGTTATAAATTACAACAGTCTTCCCCGAACCACTGGGCCCTATTATAAGACAGCGAATATTATTAGGAAATAGACCCAACTTCTTTGGTGTATTTTCTTTATGTGCTATTTTAAATTTGTTCTTTTGTTGAATAAATGACATTTTTTATATAATAAAAATGGCAAAGAGAAAGTGTAAAAAGGTCCAAGGTAAGGGATTATTCTTAAAGCCATATAGAGGCCGTGGCTTGTTAAATACCCTTATAAACAACCTTCCTTTCCCTCTCCACATGCCTGGAAATTATAAATGGTGTGGACCTGGAACTAACGTGCGTGAAAATTTAGCCAGAAATGTACCTCCAAAAAATAAGCTAGACTCTTATTGTAAAGAGCACGACATATTCTACATAAATAATCCTGATACAGCCGCCCGGAACAAGGCAGATATGAGATTAGCGGACCAGGCTTGGACTAGGGTTTCGGCAAAGGACGCCAGTCTGGCCGAAAAAGCAGCAGCTTATGCAGTGACAAATTTGATGAAGGCTAAGGCAAAAATGGGAATGGGATTAAAATTTAATAAAAAAGATGGACAACTTTCAGCTGTTAGAGGCAGCAAGAGACGTGCCTCACTTTCGAGGAGTGTACCTAAAAAACGAGCTAAAACATCTAAGGCAAAAAGTAAAAGAATGTGGAATTATTAATTTAGACAGTGACAGGGGCACACATTGGACAGCATATCGTAAAAATAAAGATGTTGTAATATATTTTGACCCATTCGGAATACAGCCTCCAAAAGAGGTAATTGAATATTTTGTACCATCTAAAATTTACTATACAACTGATCAAATACAAGATTTAAACAGTTCCATTTGTGGAATTTTATGTTTATCATTTCTGAAAAATTTTAGTTTATAAAAATGGATTCATTTACTATAACATTTACGGGTACAGAGCCAGAGTTGAAGTCGGTGTTCTTTCCTCCTATAGAATTAAATGGTGATTATGTAATTGGACTGGTAGATTTTCAAAGTTATAATTCTATATTTAATGTTAAAAAACCTCTAAATACTTTGACATATTACAAAATGCACAAAATTACAACCCCAAAAGGGGAGGTCACAATTGACGAATTAAACCGGGCATTAGATGGTAAAGTTGAAGTTATTATTCAAAATAAAGTAGCATTAATTAATACAAAAGTCAAACTTATATTTTACAAAGGGCTAGTTCCAAAATTAAATAAACTTAAAGACACAAAATTAACTATAGACGAGGGTGAGGATGTGTATTATTACGATCACAAAGCTCCAAATGTAATTGAAATTGCTGAAGGTACATACGAAGTGTTTGAGCTTGCGAAGGAAATTCAAAAGCAACTCCCAGATTTTGTACTTATAGCCGATAATAAAACTATGAAAGCCACATTACATTCTAGCCATGTGTTTGATTTTACAAAACCGTGTTTAGGGTCTGAATTATTGGGATTTAAAGGATTTTCTACTCCAGATATTGCGTTTAAATCTGTAAATAAAATCAACATAAATAATGTAAATGTGATTAGAGTAAAATGTAATATTGCGAATGGGTCTTATTTAAATGGTGACAAATCACACACCATACACAGTTTTTACCCAGAAGCTCCTCCCGGCTACAAAATTATTGAGGTCCCCAGAAATATTATATACTTCCCTGTAAATAAGAGAAGTTTAGATGTTGTTAGCATTACATTTGCAGATCAACACGACAAGCCAATTGACTTTAATAAAGAAGAAACTACAATTACTTGTCATATAAAAAAGATATGAGAATTTACAAGAACGGACTGAGTGTACAAAATGCCAGGTTTCTGCGATCAATTGGGTTGAAGTTAAAATTTTCTATTAATAAAAATGGAAGATTTTCTAGACGTTACAGGAAAATTCCAATACGACGATAGCGTGGTTAAAATTACAAATCACTCCTATGTTCCACACAACACTTTAGCAATAAATAATTCCGATGAAATTCGAATATGCATAAATAATCAAGATTTACTAACACTCCCATGTAGGAGTTATCTGTATATTAAAGGAGAAATAGAGAATCATGATAAAGGACATTTTATAAATAATGCATTTGCATTCTTATTTGACGAAATTAGATACGAAGTTGCTGGTAAAGAAATAGATATTGTAAGAAATCCGGGAATTTCCAGTCTTATGAAATTATTGTGCTCTTACAATAAAACAACTAAATTGTCAAATGTAGCATTTGATTCTGATGAAAATTTAAAGGAGTTCCATAAAAGCGGCAGTTTAGTACTTGTGTCCCGTTAGAGCTGTTAATGGGTGTGTTTGAGGATTTTAATAAGGTTTTAGTAAATGTTAAACAAGAATTGGTGTTGAAAAGATCCAAAAACGACTTAAATTGTATATTAACAACATCTAATGCTCCAACTGGTGTCGATCCTATTCCTAAAATTACACTTAAATCGATTCAGTGGGTGATGCCGCATGTGGTACCATCTGATGGGGAGAAGCTTCAATTACAAAAGATGTTATTGCAAAATAAAAATTTGCAAATTGCATTTAGAAGTTTGGAGCTACACGAACTCCCATCATACCCCGAAACCAAGAGACATACATGGTCAGTTAAGACGTCTTCGAGTTTGGAGAAGCCCAGGTATATTATATTTGGTTTCCAAACTGGTAGGGACAACAGTGCACGAAAAAGAACTGATGAATTTGATCACTGTAAATTGAAAAATATCAAAGTGTTTTTAAACTCTGAATATTATCCTTATAGTGATTTAAATCTCGACTTTGAAAATGGAGATGCCTCTAAAGCTTATGAGATGTTTGTGAGGTTTAGGGAGAGTTACTACAACACCGTCCCCGATCCTATGTTTAACAGAGCTGACTTTATAAAGAAATATCCTCTAATTGTAATAGATTGTTCTAGGCAGAATGAATCAGTCAAAGAGGGGGTTGTAGATATTAAATTAGAAATTGAAACTGCAGAAAATGTCCCTTCAAACACATCTGCATATTGCCTAATAATACACGATAAGGTGTTTGAGTATAATCCTTTGACAAATGAGATAAATAAAATGTAAATAAAATGAAAACAAATATTCAACAAGAATTGGTAGAGTCTGCAAAACAAATAAGAGAAAAATATAGGGCGTTAAAACGTGGTAAATTTCTAGAGGCTGAAGAGAGGTTCCAAACATTCCAACCGTTAATAGAGCCTTTGCAAGAATTAAAAAATTTAGCCACAAAAACAGAGAGGCCAGTTCTCCCAATGATTTTAGAAAAGACCCCGTCTAGAATACCAAGAATAACACAGATAACACCACACAAATTAGATTTTGGTCTTTTAGCATCAGACTATTTAGGAAATTACCTTAGTAGAAGTAGTATGACAGACACCACATATGGTATTAGGCGAGAAGGACATAAATTTTTTATTGGGAATCAGGAAGTTCAAATTGCCAATGATGATGTTACAGTTGGAGAAAAAAATTATAAAGGGACAAAGGGATTGTGGGAATTGTTAACTTTAAAAGAACCCGTAAACTATAGTCAGGCTGATTTGCAAAATTATAAAGAGATTTTGGAAGCTACAAATGCACATTTAAAGGGTTATAAAACAGGTGCGGCGATGTCAGGTAATAAACACACTAAATATCTTAATATAATTAAACCCCTGTTTAAGACTGTTGGTGAAGGTTTAAGGCAGGTAACTGGTAATAAAATAGACTATGTTTATTGGGACGATCCTAATGAGCTTGTAGATAGGTTAAGACTGCTTTGGTTAAGCCGATTGGCGGGAAATTCTGGAGTGGATAATGAGATAGATTCTATCATAGAAGAATTGAGGGAAAGTGGAATTGTTTATTAAATAAAAAGATGATAGATAAATTTTATCGCGTATATAACCCGTATAGTAAACCAGAAGCTAGAAGTTTTAAAGAAACTACTTTAAATCTAAAAGATGATGGTTGGAATGCTTTAAATTATAAAATTAGTAATGTTAAAGGTGGGGAGTTTACTGATGATGTATCGACTTTGGGGCAGACGTTAACCAGAAAAGGTGATGCTTTTGTACAAGGTAATACTAAATATAAGTTTTTAGAATCCAAGAGTAATAATTGGAACGCTAATAAACGCAAAATTACTAATGTTAAACGAGGTGAAAGCTCAACCGATGTACCCACATTAGAGCAAACTTTAATAAGAAAAGATGGTGTCTTTGTACAAGACAAAAATAATTATGAATTTTTGGAATCGGAGAATGGTATTTGGAATGCCAAAAAGCGAAAAATAAGTAATTTGTTGGCTGGTAAAGAAAGCGATGATGTTGTAAACGTCTCTCAAGTACCAAAAATGGATCTAAACTTTTGGGATTTTAATAATAAAAGGCTAGTTCGTGTTAAACCCGCTGTTGATGAGAACGATTGTGTTACAAAACATCAGACTGTGACTTTAGACGGTCTTAAATTTGATGGTAAAAATAAGCAATTAACAAACATTTTACCTGGAACATTGCCAAATGATGTGGCTGTTGTTAAGCAAATATTAACAAAAGGTGAGAAAAGCACAATAAAACAGGGGGATAAAAATTATAATGTATTAACGTTAGATAGCGATATGTGGGATGCAGAGGACAAATTAATAAAGAATGTACCTGAAGGCAAAGATAGGAGTGATATTTGTTTAATGAAGCAGGTTTTGAGGTATGACGATAATATTAAAACTTTTAGACAAGACAATATTAAATTTGATATTTGTTTAAAATCACACGCATTAAGGTTTAACAATAAAACTAATAAATTTATGCAAGACAATAATGAAATCGATTTGATGATGTACAATCCTAAATTGTTGGTTGCAGACCCTACATCTTTAAGCGGATTTAAGACTTTAGATGGAGGGGCATATTTGCCAAAAAACTATGTATATCAAAGAATGAGTGATGGTATGTTAATTGGTAGCAATGGAGGTGTTTTTGAAACGACAGAGACTGGCAGATACGTTAACATTAAAAATAAAGAATAAAAAATGGAAAAAATTGCTTACGAATTGCATAAGCCCGCGAGAAAGAACTTTGTTAGAAGGTCTTTTAAGGTGTTGGGTATAAACGAAACTGTTCAAATAGATTTAATAGATATGCGGAATTATGCTAGAGAGAATTCTGGAAATAAATATATTTTAACTTTAATAGACACATTTTCTAAAAAAGCTTATGCTGCTCCACTAAAGAATAAAACTGGATTAGTAGTCACAGAAGCTATAAAAACTATTCTCCCAAAGGGAGTTAAAAATATTCAATCTGATAACGGAAAAGAATTTTTTAATGAACATTTTACCAAACTAATGAAAATTCTAAATATTAATCACTACCACACTTACTCTACAACTAAGGCGGCTATTGTGGAAAGGTTCCAGAGAACTTTAAAGAATTGGTTGTATAGAGAGTTTAGTGCACAAGGGAGTTACAAGTGGTTGGATTTACTTCCAAAGTTAATAAGGATATATAATAATAAAGTACATAGATCCATAGGGATGAAGCCTAACCAAGTAAGTGCTAAGAACTCTAAAGATGTACATGAAAGGTTAGCATCTAAAGTACAAGTTAAAAAGCCAAGATATAAGGTGGGGGATAGTGTAAGGATATCTAAATATAAACATGTATTTAGTAAAGGATATACCCCCAACTGGACGGGAGAGCTTTTTACAATAGCAGAAGTTAAGAAAACAAAGCCTGTGACTTATATTTTGAAAGATGAGAATGGCAATATAATCAAAGGAGGATTTTATACAGAAGAATTGTTAAAGACTAAATATAAAGACATGTATTTGGTAGAGAAGGTAATTAGGAGGAAAGGTGATTTATTATATGTCAAATGGCTCGGGTTCCCAAGTAGCCAGAACTCGTGGATTTCTGCAAAGGATGTATTAAAATGAATTCAAATTTTAAAATAGGGGAAAAATATGGCAAGAGTCAAAAGGAAATTAGGGCGGGTGCAAAAATCAGTAAGTTGGCAGTTTTAATTCGACTGTAATAGTTAATTTGGGATTTATTAATGCATTAGATAAATTGCAGACAAATCCAAAGTTAATTTTTAAATATAGAGGATGGGGAAAATGTGGCAAGGATACTAGTACAGGAAACTTGTGTAAGGCGGGAGCTGGTGTCGGTCCAAAAACGGCTCCCCATAAGAATAACATTGGAAAAAAGCGCCGAATAGTATGCCTCTTTGTGGTTTCTCCTCTACTCATGCCTTGCTACAAACTTGTGCAAAGACGATATTTTAACAAGTTTCTATTTTGCAATGAGGGTAGATATTTCATAAACCACCCAACAACTTATGGTAATGATCTAAACTCCTGACAAATTTGCATCACCGAATGAAAATATACTGCTAAAAATTAATATGTTTGGAAAGAAAGTGTTGCAGAAGTCCGTAGTACTGTTTACAGTACAATAATTTTGCAAAATGCATGAACAATTATTTGTATACAAAAAAACCTGTATAATAATCTTAAAATTACCCAAAATAATACTACCTTGAAATAAACACTACGCACACCGACGACGTTAACATAGTAACTAATATTTTTTAGTTTTGTCGTAAATGATCAATGACAACAATTAATATATTTTCAATACTTTTTACAGCCTTATAATATTTTTTTTTTACATTACGAACCTTGTAATACATATTAAAATGGCTATGTCTGTTTTTGTCATACTCAGACGAATTGGAACACTGATCCAATTCGTCTGATCCAATTTGTCTTTGTAAAATCTCACACATACACGCAATCTATGTTTTCAGTTACACGACTTTTCCTCCGTAGGATAGCACCACAGTAAAATACCCCCCCGTTGCAGCAAACCTACATACACAGCGAATTTCAAATAGTACTTCGATACCTCATGAAGACACTTACTAACTTTCATCAAAGCATATTCATAAATAAGCAAGATATAACTTTTTATTTAGTCTCCATAAGAAAACATTATGACTGAGTATGCAGGTTTGCTACGTCAAGGACCACAAAAATCGAGTTTTTATACAAATACCAATGAATCACCACTAGATGAAGCAACATAACAAGTTTTACCAATTTATGTTCATAAACAAGCAATATAAGTTTCTTACTCTCCATAAGAATAACATTATAGCTGCTGAGTACGCAGGTTTGCTGAATGGGGACGACAAAAAATGTTGTTTTTATGCAAATCTCAGTAAACCCTAATCACATGAAGCCACATACCAAGTTTCATCAATACATGTTCATTAATAAGTGAGATATAAAATTTTACTTATTCTCCATAAAATTAACATTGGACAACGTACTGTGTTTAGCCTTTCAATATCTCGGTAATCAATCGACGTAGAACGAAGATCAAAATATAATTTTGTAAAGCCAAATTTAATAGTGCAAACTAAAAGTTTGTTTTAAAATAATTATATATGAAAATTTCAAAAAACCCATTTTTGGAATTAAAAACCCCCCTTATAATGGTACGATCTGTTCTGGTTTTTGAGCTCATGAAAAAAGAGCCTTACACGTTTATACAAAAATGTCATCAAGATCGGACTTTTTTTAAGAAAGTTGTCGTGCCTACGGACACACACACACACACACACACACACACACACACACACACACACACAATGAATTTGAACAAATTGTGTTTTTTTTTCACCTGGGGCTTCAAAAATAAAAGTTATCATGGTTCCGGGATCAGGTCTTACCATGCTGACTACGTTAATAACTTCTTCCAAATAGGGGAAATTCACTAAAAATGACAAACAATGCTTATTCATTAAAATGTCACGTACCGGATCGAAAAAGTAACCAATCATCTGACTGGTGTGACTCGTTGAAATCGATAGCCTAGTACCATCTTTTATATATGTTTACCGTCTGTATGTGAATCAGTATAAGTGTAAATATATCTTAAGTGTTGTAAGACGTCTTTTATTACATCCCGTAAGTAATAGCAACACGTAATATGCTAATAAAAAAGTTGTTTAGCTAATTTTTGTTTCAACTTAATTTATTTTACAATATGTTCACTAAATTGTAGAAAAATTAGTACAAATTATTCACGAAAGAAAAGG